>CAKNYM010050714.1:193579-230244 GCA_932195095.1 Andricus curvator
GAAGTATTAGAGTTTTCAAATCAAAACATCAGGTGCATTTTTTGTTGAAATTTGATTTCTTATTACTTATTATTAATTAGTATTATTATTAGTTTTAGGGAAAGTATTTACCATGCACGTATGTAAAAGAGTTGCCAATTTCTAACGTTCAAATTCAGCTTTCTCGCTTTCATATAAATTTATGAGGTAAATTATATGAAATAAAAATTTGATAGAAATAATTTTGGTGAAGCCTTTGTTTTTCTCTGATATAAATATTTAGAAGGCTAAAAATGCTACTGTTCATCAAATTTATCATTTCTACATCGACTTAATTGTTATAGTCCAAATTTTATAATGTGAATATTATATGTGAATTTACCAATTCAACCTTGTACAAGAAAAAGGTGACTTGCATGTTGGTGGCGGAAGTGAGAACGTGTTAAGTGACAGGTGGAGAGAGAATTTTACGGAATTTGTGTGGAAGGTGTGAGTGGAGTGTGAGGGTGGAAGCCGAGGAGGTGAGTAGGGTTGTGTGGGGTGAATTGTGGAGATAAAAAGTGAGTTTCAGCGTGTGTGGGAGGTGGTATCTAGCTGGATAGGGAAAGTGAGGTTAGGTTGGCAAGTAAGCGGGGGAGTTCGTGGTCAGGAGTCCTGGGCTTTCGAGGGTTCAAGGGTGGTTCTCGAAAAGTTAGGGGATGCTAAGGGAGAGAAAGGGGTGTCCGCAGGGACTGAGGAATTGAAAAAAAAAAAAGGGGGAAAAAAAAAGGAAAATTTGGCGGCGAAAGACGCCAAAATTTTGCAGAGACATCTGTCGGTTGCGGCAGGTACTGCATGGATAGATCCCATTTACCGGCGGTAGAGCGGGAGGTGGGCAGCGAGAGTACTGGCAGTGCTGGTAGTGAAACCGACGGGGAGGGAATTTTCCACAAGCCACGACGGCCAACAACGCGTCGCCCGGTGTCGAGCGGTGCGTCGGGGAGAGGGAGAAATCGGGACGGTGGCAACGAAGGAAGCGAGAAGGTAAGGGAGAGAGCGTCAAGCGCAAGTGACGGGGAGGATCTCTTGAAAAGGAAGAGAGACAGCCAAGAGAGTCCGGAGAAAAGCGAGGTCGAGAGCCCGTTTAAAAAAAGCGGGATAACCCCGAGGTCACCCCCCAAAAAAATGGAGGGGATGTTGGAAAAGGAGGCTCTCGGGATGTTGATAGGCGAGATCAGGGGGCTGAGGGAGGAAGTAAGGGGGACCAAGGAGCAGATGGAAGGTATGAGGGAAGACCTGCGAATCAGAGATGAGAAATGGGAAAAGGAGGTGAAAGAGCTGAGAGAGAGAGTAGATGGGTTAGAGAGGGAAAGAAAAGAAAAAGAAGTTAAAATAAAACAGATGGAAGAGGAGATTAGGGCGTGGAAAGAAAGGACGGAAAAAAGGCTTGAGAAGGTGGAGGGCAGGACGGAAATGGAAATAGGAGTCGGGGGGAGTAGCGGGGGCGAGATTAAAGGTATTTGGGAGAGGGTAGGGAATATGATAGAAGAGAAAGTGGGAAAGCGTAGGAATGAAAAGGAGGAGAGGGCGGATAGGGAAAGGATAAGGGCAATGGAGTTGAGAATGGAGAGAAAGGAGAAGGCAGACAGGAGAAATAATATTGTGATAAGAGGGTTGAAGATGAAGAGCGGGGAAGAAAGGGAGGGTGTGGAAGCGCTGCTACAGAGCATAGGGTGGAATAAAGGCAGGGTAGGGAAAGTTAAGTTGGAGGGGAGGAAGGAGAAAGAAGTGGCGGTTGTGGAGTTGGAGAGCTGGGAAGAAAAATTGGGGGTAATGAGAAATAAAAATAGGATAAAGGATAAGGAAGTGTTCATCGATCACGATTTGACGAGAAAGGAAAGGGATGTACAGAGAATGCTGTACGACAGGGCTAGGAGGGAGAGGAGTGAAGGGAGATCGGCGAAGGTAGGATATCGGAAAATAAAAATAGACGAGAAAATGTGGGTGTGGGACGAGGAGAAAGAGGTGTTGAAGGAAGTGCAGGGGAATTTGTTTCGTAGGAAGTAGGGGGGCGGGGGTAATGCAGGGTAGAGGAGTTGTGAAGGTGCTTTACTGGAACGTAGCAGGGGTAAAGAAGAAGGATGAGGAGTTCTGGAGGTATATCCAGGAATTTGATGTGGTAGGACTGGTAGAGACGTGGGTGGAAAGAAAGGAATGGGATAGAATAGAGCCAAAGCTGCCAAGGGGGTATAGGTGGAGACTCCAGGAGGCGGTCAGAGTGAAGAAGAAAGGAAGGGCTAGTGGGGGAATTATAACGGGGATTAGAGATGGATTAGAGGAAGAAGCTCACGGAGAGGTAGAGGGGGAGGGAGTGCAAATGAGGAAAGTAAAGATAGGAGGGGGAATGTGTAAGTTTGTGACAGTGTACAATAAGGATGGGATGGAAAGAATTAAAGAAAGGGTGGAAGACCTGTTAGGTGAAAGAGAAGAGGGTATGGTTGTACTGGGTGGGGACTTTAACGCGAGGATGGGGAGGGAAGGGGGCCTTTACAGGGAAGGGGAGAGCTTCGAAAGGAACTCAAAGGATAGGTTAATAAATAAGGAGGGGGAGATTCTAAGGGACTGGATGGAGGATAGAGGCTGGGCGGTGGCAAATGGTATGGCAACTGGGGACGAAGAGGGAGAATACACATACGTAGGTAAGGTGGGGGTATCGGTAATAGATTATGTAGTTATGAATATGCAAGGGTGGGAGGAGATGGAGAGATTCGCAGTAGAAGGGAGGGTAGAATCAGACCATCAGCCATTAGGGTTGTGGATAAGGGGTGAGAACGGTGGAAGGCAAGGTGGGGAAGAAGTGTCGACGGGGGAGAGGGTTAGCTGGACGAGGGAGGCGATAGAGAAATATAAGGAGCAGTTAGGGAACGTACGCTTCGAAGGGGAGACGGTGGAAGAGATATGGGAGGATTTAAAAGAGAAAGTGAAAGGGTGCGTGCAAAAGAAGGTATTCAAAAAGAAGAAGAAAGGAATGGTGAAGCCGTGGTGGGATAGGGAATGTAAAAAGATGAAAAGGAAGGTGAAGAGGAAGTACAAGAAGTGGAAAGAGGGTACTGCGAAAAGGGAGGAGTACGTAGAAATGAGGAAGGGGTTTAGATTGATGTGTAAGAAGAAAGAACAGGAAAAGGAGAAAGAGCTGGAGGAGGAGTTAGGAAATGTTAAGACAGAAGGGGACGTCTGGAAGATAATAAATAGGTTTAGGAAGCGTAGAGTAGGGATAAGCGACAAGATAGGGAGTGAGGAGTGGAGGGAGTTTTTTAAAGAATCATTTCAGGGCTCAGATTCAAGGAAGAGAGATGATGGTAGTAGAAGAACGGGGGAGGCAGAGATGGAGGAGTTGAATGACGAGGAGATAGAGAAACAGATAAGGAAGTTAAAAAGGTCAAAATCAGCAGGGCTGGATGGGCTAGAGAACGAAGCATGGCTGTTTAGTACACAAGAGGTTAGGGAGAGGCTGAAGGAGGTAGTGAAGAAAGTATGGAGGGGGGAGGGATTCCCACGAGGGTGGAGAGAAGGATTAATAGTGCCTCTGTATAAGAAAGGAGAGAGGGATAGGCAGGAAAATTATAGGGGGATTACGCTAATGAATACGGCGTATAAAGTATACGCGATGGTAGTAGCGGAGAAGCTGCGGAAGGATGTCGAGGGGAAAGGAATATTGCCAGAGACGCAGGCGGGCTTTAGGGCAGGTAGGAGTACTATCGACAATATCTACGTTCTACAGCACGTGGTGGATAGAGAATTAGCGAAGAAGGGATCGAGAGTGTACGCGTTTTTTGTGGATCTAAAAGGCGCGTTTCCGTCGGTGGATAGGGGGAGGTTGTGGGAGGCGATGCAGGAGAGGGGAGTGGAGAGAGGCCTGATCGAGAGGGTAAGGGAGATATATGAAGAAACCAAAGATAAGGTAAGAGGAGGACAGGGGATTTCGGAGGGATTCTGGATGGATAAGGGGTTAAGACAAGGGTGTCCGCTTAGCCCGACGCTTTTTGCGATTTTAATTGCGGATATGGAAAGTAAGCTGGAGGCCGGAGTGGTAGGAGGAGTCAGGATAGGAGGGGTTAGAATTTGGTCGCTAGCGTATGCAGATGACATAGTGTTGTTGGCAAAAAGCGAGGAGGCCTTAAAGGAAATGATGAAGAGGTTGAGAAAATACCTGGATAAGAATAGGTTAGAACTGAATGCGGAAAAGTCCAAGGTTATGGTTTTCAGAAAAGGAGGTGGAAGGGATAAGGAAGGGGAGTGGAAGTGGAAGGGAAAGGCGGTGCAGGCGGTGAAAGAGTTTGTGTACCTGGGCTTCTTGTTTCGGAGGAATGGCGGAGTGGGTGGTCACATAAAAGAGAGAGTGAGGAGGGCAAATGTGGTGATGAGGCAGGTGTGGGGGTTGGGAAAGAAGTTATTCGCGGATGATTTTGGGAGGAGAATGAAATTGTTTGACTCACTAGTGATGAGTGTACTATTGTATGGAGTAGAGGTGTGGGGGTGGAAGGAAAGCGAAGAGGTAAATAGGATACAGGAGAGGTATGTAAAGTGGACACTGGGGTTGGCAAGGAACACGCCTAATTATATTGTCAGGAGGGAGACGGGGAGAACGAGTGTAGGGATTCTAGCGGGGAGTCGAGCGTGTAAATATGAGGAGAAATTTTTGGAAGAGGGGGGAAGTAAGCTGGTTAGGGAGTGTTGGTGGGAGAAGGAGAACAGGAGAGGGGGTGGGAAGATGGAGGTTGAAAGAGAAAGGTATTTTAGAACGAATGGACTGCATATTGATGAATTGAGAAGGATGCATGAGGAAGGAAGGAAGGTATATGAGTTGGTTAAGAAAAACAGCATGGAGAGAGAGAAGACAGCAGGGGAAGAAAGAATAAGAGAGACAAGGTTTAATGGGAACTACGTGTGGATTATGCCAAGGGCGAGAGCGCAATATTTGTGTGAGAAAGGAGAGAAAGGAAGTCAGGAGCTTATAGCGAGGATGAGATGTGGGTGCATGGAGGGTTTCAATAGGTTTTGGCTCGATAGGGAAAAGAGGATGTGTGAACTATGTGGGAAGGGGGAGGCAAGAGTGGAGCACTGGTTGGAGGAGTGCATGGAGGTGGAAAGGAGTGGGATAAGCATGGAGGTATTGATGCATGAAAGGGGGGACAAAAGGGCAGTAGCATGGGTGAAGGGAGTATTGGATAAGATGGAGAAGAAGAGAAGGAAGGAGGAAGAGGAATGGAGAAGGAAAGATTGTAAATAGAGGAGGAAGTAAATATAAGTAATTGTAAATATTGTAAATAGTAGATAAGTATTAGGTATTAGTCGCGGAGGCAGAGTATGGTAATGCGAGGCAAGCAAGAAAGTAGGGACATGCGAGCGAGGCGAGGCGAAGCGAGGAAGGCAATGCGATAAGAGCGAGCGGCGTTAGATATAAGGTGTGGAAGGATGTTAGTTTTAAGGCTTAGTTGTAAGAAAATTCTGTAAAAAAAAAAATGGAAGTGTAAGCAAGTCAATTTTTTAAGGCCAGCAGGCTAAAAAATAAACGTTTATCTACAAGAAAAAGGTACAGTGAATTTTTTCAAACAACCTCTATTTTCACGGTTTTTATTATTTATTTGGAAAAATATTGATTTTGCATGAAAATATAGTTTGTTTGTTACCGAAGTCATGACAAATTGGTATGATTTTCATTTTTGTTCGATTTTATCGGAAAATAATTATTTCACCAAAAAATATTACATTTAAGAAAGTTGTATATTTTTACGAAATACACCATTTCTCTGTATAATATTTCCATGTACTGAGGCGGAAAAATGATACATAATGAGACAATTTATGTATAATTAGTTTCACTATGTATAATTTGTTTCACTATGTATAATTTTTCCACCCGGGCAAAAGTAATATTTTTCAAAATCAATCATGAAACCCGTGGAAACGGAGGTAGTTTTAAAAATTAACTGGATCTCAGAAATTAAAATCCACAGAAAAGCACAGTACAAGGTTGAATGTATGAACTTACATATACTATTCACATAATATGTGGGCGTCTGCATGAAAAGGAAATATTCGCGTTTTTCTAAGATGAGGTTAAAATTATTATTTTTGGTTCTAAGTGGGGGATTTATACTGGGACCTATACCGAATTATTTGGGACTATTTTCATATCCAGATAGCAACCGGAAGTAGATATATTTCATGTTCGAAGAAAAAATACAACATGTGTGCTTATGGCATTCGCCAAGTTTAGATGCGTTTTTCTCGAAACTCATTTTTCAACTTAGAGGGTTCATTTTGTGCCAAAAATTCCGGGAATTTATCCGGCTATATGCCCCCATATGTAACTCCATACCGGTCATAAGAGCCCTTTTCATGCTGACGCCCACATATAAACTTTGAACGATAGCAATTAAGTCGACATGAAAATGGTAAATTTGATGAAAAGTAGCATTTTAAACCTTCAGAATATTTATGTCAGAGAAAAAGAAAGGCTTCATTTGAATTATTTCCACGAAATTTGTATTTCATATGATATACCTTATCTCTTTATATTATAAAAATATCATGCCACCGCCGCTACCGCTGTTTCTCAATTCGAGAATATTTTTGGAGAGCATAGTATAATATTGTACTAAATATACTGCCCTAACCAAAAACATTACCCTATGTCCACATTACCTCATGTCCCAAATTACCCCGTATGCCATATTACCTCATGTCAGATTACCGCATTTTTTGTTGACCCATATTACTTCAAATATTTGATTTAACCTAACCAAAAATATGAAACCGATGTGCCGCGTTACCCCATGTGCCATATTACCTCATGTGACATGTTGCAATGTCTGCCATATATATCAGATAATAGGCGTTTAGATTTATTGGCCGAGAGATGTGTCAGAGACAGGTCTGGATACAAGCACGAATTTCGGACAACTGTCTAGTACCAGTGATGTATTATCGTAAACCCATTTTTCTACAGATAAATCAAAGAGCCTTTTTTCGTTCGCAGTAAAGCTCTCTATACCATTTTAAAAACTATTTATTTTTTTGTATGCAGAAAGTGATGCTAACATGGTTTAGTGATACTAAATCTTTTAGATGAAAGAAAGTAAAAACGCTGAATAAGCAACTTTGTATATATGTATGTAGAATTTGGAAAGCTCTAAAGTCTATTTATAGAGGGATGAGGGAATATTGTATGTATAAGAAGAGCAACGTCAGACAGAAACAAGTTGGGAAAATTTATTTTCTTTCAAGAAGCTTCTGCTGAATATGACAATCTTCTTTAAGTGAGTCGATTCGAGAAGTTTTTCTAGAAAAGTTGTGAATAGATACCAATTTTCAAAGTAATGGGTTCATCTTTTACAAATTTATCAGCTCAGACCTATTTTTATTTTTGAAACTTGCATGCTAAAGTAGCATGCTATTGTTTATATTAGCTTTCGTTTTATTTAGTCGCAATTCAGGTCGGAAAGTGTTATATTCTTTAAATGGAAAAATTCTTAAATTGAGAGCTCCCAATTTCGAGTACCGGCCTTTGGAGAGGGGGAGGGGGCAGGTAAGGCGCCGCGAAAGTTGTAAGCAAATAGGGGCGCCAAGCGGCTGACTTCCCAGTGGGGCGCCCCTCCCTCCACTCACCGCCACCCGAGGGCGCCAAAGCAAAGTTGCCAAAGAGGCTAAGGTCGGCACTGCCAATTTCCTGTCAATTTGAAATTAGATTATAGTTATAGATTAGTATTTATTGTTAAGGTAAGTATCCCAGTAATATTGTGATGGTCCGAATAATCGTGAAACTTGGTTATAATTTGAATATATTTTTAAAAATAGGTTAAAAGTAATATTTAATGACCAAACTCATTTATTTTTAGTATTTTATTATATCAAATGGAATTTCAATTAATTTAAATCACACAAAAAGTGAGAAAATTGTTGTCACGATTACTGGGACGTTTGCCTTACATATTTTGAACAAAATTTTATAATTTTCATATTGACAAGTATTTGCACGGTTTTTAATTTAAAGCTTTTTTGGTCAAGCCGTACTTAATTTATACACCAAATTTATAATGTTTTACCCTTTTTCAAGTTTTCAAACTTACAATTTGTAACTCTAAAATACAAACTAAATTTTTTTGAACTTTTAAACACGTGATTCGCCTGAACACATATAACTGCGTAAGGATTTTCGTTCGATCAACGACTTTCAGCAGCGCTTGGCTTGGTTATACTCGGATGGGAGCCGTCGTACAAATTAGGGGGTATTTGTCAGTTTTTAAGCTACCCTTACTCTCGAACTAATATAAAGAAACAAATCAAGTTCGAGAGCTTTTTACATCTTAAATTAAAATTCTTGAAGTTAAATAATGTATTATCCAAGCCATTATCCACTTTGAAAATAATCCATCTTAAAATTATAATAATAAAACCCTAAGTCTCATATACATATGACTATACAGTTACTTTTTCTATACAAATTGGATAAGCCTAAGCCAAAGCTGAAAATAAATTCAAACACGTGAAAGGACAATAATTTTATAACATTGAAAAATACAATGAATCTGAACACCCTTCAGTGAAGAACAATCCAAGCTAAATTATGACCTGTATCTCATTGTCGAAAACGAATCTAATTATCATAAAAACAAACAAAATATTTCGATAAACGTTACTAGGAAAAGACGTTAAAATAAGGTTAAAAAGTTTTACATTATTTTAAATTTCCTATAACAGTTTTTTAACCATGAGTGTTACGTTAAAAAGAGATAGAGGGAAATTATTCAGTGATGAATACTAAGGGAAAATATGGTTAGTTTCCCGAAAAGGTGTATATCGTAGGTTTAACGAAAATTTAAAAAATTTTTTAATTAATTAACAAAAATTAGGGGTCTGGCTAAAAACCGTAAAAGCCTAGGGAATTAGTTAAACGCGGGGGTTTCGGAAAAACTTCCGTTCATGTGATACCTCTTCTCTGAAGTCTCGGTATACTCAGGAATTTAGAACACTTTCAAGTCATTTAATTCTCTAAATTCCTAGAGCGTTTAAGGTATTCAGAAAAATCTCAGATTTAAGCAAAGAAAAAGTCTTTATTTTGTTTTATATTTCATTTAGAGTTTAAAATTAAAATACATTAAGTATAATTGAAAAGATTTGTTAAGAAATGGCTTGCAATCGTTAAACAATGAATGACATTTTTTGAAATTTGTTAATTTAATTTTACAAGCTTGTAAAAAAGGTATTGTCAATTTAAAATGAAGCTCCTATACAAAGACAAAGAGAAAGGTTTTGGAACAAAGTATACTTTCAAGAAGAGAAGATTGTTGTCTATCAAATAAATTAAAAATTGTTTATTCAAAAAATGTTATCATACTAGTTTAATGTATTTTATTTTGAACTATAAATGAATTATAAAACAAAAGAAAGACTAATTGTATGCTTAAATTTGAGATTTTACTAAACTCCCTCTTTTAGCTAATTTCCTAGGTTTTTAGTCAAAACCCTAATTTTTCTAATTACCTACGACATATATACAATGTGAAAAAGGGATCTTAGCAGAAAAACTAGTCAGATCCCTTTTCCTTTATAAAGAATGTTTTCCCATTTTCTTGCGAATCATGCTTATATACATTCAGTAAACGCGACATATACGAATTTATTAGCTCCAATTGAAAATATATTCACGTATGTGATTATTCATTCAATTTCACGCTTATTCACTTTTTTTTAAGTTTTCTCAAAGTCGAGATTTTAGTGCTTAGGCCCCTTTTTGACGAATGGATTCAAATGGTTTTAGAATAATGCCATTGATCGTAAATCTGAATAATATCAAAGCGATATCCGATCAATCTATATCTATGCATTGTAATCACACATGAATATACAAACCCTCTATAAAAATATACGTATGTGCTTTCCTGTAGACTTAAATCCCCATTCCTGTAAGTGGTGATTTACGATGTATTCACGACCTGTAGATGGGCCATAAAATTCTTACAAATCTGCTGGAAAGAGTGTTTTTCCTATACCTTTAGAAAAACATTTTAAGATTATCTTTAGTTTTTTAGACAGTAAAGTTTCTTTCAGAAAGAAAATCTGATTTAAAAATCTTTTTTTTAGAATAGGGTAATGAAACTAATAGTGGGCCTCTCTTCAGTAGTGGATCTACCCCTCTTAATTCTCATCTGTGAATATCCAACACGAAAATGTATATTGAACTTTTCTCTTACATGAAGCTTCTTAAGATATAAGGTTAAATATGCCATGCAATATTTGTGGTTATTAGGCGAAATTTTGTGGCGCACTTCTGATGATTTTTCACTTCTATTTTTTAATTTACATTTCATTATTTCCTCAGCGCTCAAAATGCCAAAAACCAAATCTATGACAAAAATAGCTTTTCTATGATTTTAAGAATCAAAACAATATTAGTAATGATGTCATTTCAAATTAAAAACTAGTTTTAATGAAAAAATGTCAAAACTTACAAAAAACTTTTATTTTAAAAATGCTTTCTTCAATTAAACTTTTGCTTATTATCGCTTCTTGCCAGTTTTTGAAAAATGGTTGCATGATGGCTCTTTTTTTTGGGGAAACATACTCTACGACTCTACTGTTACCAATTTTAAGAGTAATTTTTTTTGCTCCCCTCTGATTGACTAGTTCTGTATGACTATCAGTGGCCAACCTTTGTGTTATTAAAACCCTGTTATCGCCTAGCCAATAAATATTTGAATAGAGTTTGAAACGTTATTTTGTTGATTGTTTTATAAAATCGATAAAAACAAATTAATTTTCAATCTAGGATACCATCCTACTTATTAACAACCATATATTTCAATACTTATTTGTTATGAATCTAAGATTGTTTTGCCAACTTGTGAGTTTTAAGAAATAATTTTTTTTTATTCTCCCATTCGCTTAATGATAATACTCTGAAATAAGTTTCATTGTGTTTATCAATGTGAAAAGTCACTTAAAATTTTGTTTTAAAAATATTTCCAAAGGTTTCTTCTTTATTTTTGTTACATAAAATAATCTACCAACTGGCGGTCCATTGGGTCTTGACGATGACGGGTGGTTTACCTTAAGGCCATGTGAGCGTACCCTCAAATTTTTGTTTTCACATTTCTTTCAAAACCAACTTACGTTCACACGAAACGCGATATCAAGTTGAAAATTTGGGAAACTAAATATGAAGCAGTAAGAAACGCGGGTCCGTTCCTAAAATTTTATAATTATGAGAAAGCATTTCTTAGTGCTTCATATTTAGTTTCCCAAATTTTCAACTCGATATCGCATTTTGTGTGAACGTAAGTTGGTTTTGAAAAAATGTGAAAAAAAAATGTTGAGTTTACGCTCACATGGCCTTAAATCGTTCAATTTCCAAAAAATGAATTTCAACAGCTTCCTACTGTTTAGCTTTTTTAAACAATAATTTATCAATTTTCAGTTTTACATGTCTAATTCTCTTTACAAATTTCAATTCATTCAAAGACATTTTTGAATCCTAGATTAATTACTTTTTTATATTTAATTAACGAGATGCCTGTGTGGGGTTTGCATAAATTTAAATTCGAGTTCACATTGCAAACAATGTTGGAATTATTTACGGGCTCTTTAACTACCTGCTAACTACAGAATTCGTACTTCCATTATTAATCAGGAAGTCGCTGAACTTTATCAAACTTAACCGAAAGCTTGTGATTCAAATTAAGCTCCTACATTTCAAAACAGTTGGCCAATTTGCATTCAAATGCAGGTTTAAGAGATATTTAGAAACATAATTATAGTTGAATTTCACCTGTTAGGTAAAAAATGTCTTGCATCCTTGTCATTGTGCAAATTACCAAGTGTGAAAGTTCCTATTTCTTCCTGAGATTTCATTGATTTTTTCTCTACTTTCTATATCTGAATTAGTGAGAAGAGTCTCAGAGAACTAAATCGGTAAGGAGTTTTACTGAACAATTAGTGAAAATTCTGAATACTGATTGATCAGTAAAATTCACTAAGTAATCAGTGAAAATTTGTATAGATTTGATTCAGTGACAAATTTCTCACTGATTGAAATTTATAAGAAGGTAGGAATTTTCTACTTCTTTATAATATTTTTATTATGTAGTTTATATTTTTTTTGTAGAAGGAACAACGATATAAATATAATGCTACCTCATTAAAATCTTTTACTTGTCGTGCTTTCTTACTTAATTCGGGTGCTTTTTGAGAACTAATTGCTACCTCATTTTCTGCTTTTAAAATCGAGCGGTTTATTACGCGAGGGCAAAACTCGGTCGAGTCAGGATCGCTTTTACCAATAGTCTTCATGTGAAATGAAATATTTGGGAAAGCTCGAATATAGTCCACGAAAACCTATTTCAATTCTATACAGATATGTGCATGTAAACTTTTAATTTTCGCTCTGTTGCCCACAAAGATAACATTGTTACCGTAAAATATATTTTCGATATTTCATGAATAAATTGTTCTGAATCTATATTATACGAGTAAAATACAGAAAGTAACGAATCTGTTACTAATTTTATTACAAATTAATTTAAATTAGCGTCAATAAAAAATTTGAAATGAGTGATTATAGTGCAATAAAGTATCAACAGTTCTTGTTATGATGAATCTATTTTAGTCTCACTGTTGTTATTGAATTTTCTTATCAGATTCAGTCATTCATCCTGATTTTTAATTATAACTTTAGAGCCTGCAGTTAATAATTTTTATCATTTATGCCATACGTTATAAAACGAAAATAAATAAAGTGAAAAAGGTTTGAATGTCTATTTTTAAATTAAAGTCACTAACTAATCGTGGACTATTAAAAAAGTAATTAGAACTTTATGCGGCTATAAATTTTTCCATTCTAAAGTGAAGTTATACTGCCCCATATATACTGAAATACTGAAGAACATCGCGAAGGAGACGTGTATTGAAAAAATACAAATTTATACACTATAGCTTATTATAATTATAGTTTGAAATTAATGTCAGAAACTTTGCGATTTATCATTTAAGTAGTATAGCGTAAATTACGAATTAAAAAATTTAAATAAAAAAGGTCATACATAAATCTACGGCTTTGCATTTTGTAAATTTCCATCTGTGATAAATAAGATTTATTGATGCAGATCTAAAACTCGTATCTTTTGTTTAGATGGCGTCTTTCGTCAGATTTGTGCAACGATTGTTCTTCATAAAATCGTAATCAAATTGGCTTTAATGGGTTTTAGCAAATACTAATATTCAATGAAACATTTAGTACGGAGTGTTGCAATGTATGCACAATACGTATATTATGTACATTGGAAATTAGCATAATAATTGCATAGGAATATTCTAATTAGAAATCAAATTCATATTTTGATGAAGAAATTAAACTAAATGCTTGATTGATTAAATTATCAATTGACTGATTTTCTTAATTAATATCTACATAAAATATCACCATGATGGTTTTTCTATAAGTTTATCGCGTTTTTCTTATTGATGCGTGGAAAATACTTTTTTTATTTAATAAACTTGTCCTATAGTTGAATCAGATATACTATTTCATCGCTTTGATCGAATAAGCTTCACATTCTCCGCCGTATCTCCAATCCAAAACCAATTAGTTCGGATTTCCTTTGTTGGCTACCAATTTCCTAGGTTGAGCGTAGTTGAACATACGAGTTGTAAAGTCAAGAAAAATACGTAAAAGGTAAAGTCTCTTGTAATAGTTTGACGTTCACAAGTATTGTATTTTTTATAAAAAAAGAACGTTTCTTCTCACATTTTTTATTGTTTTATTCACTAAAGTATTCCTAGCAGACGAACTTTATATATTGTTAAAAAAAGATATCAATTTGGGATCAAGAAATCGAAATGGTCTTCAGCAAATTTTGCCGAATATTTTGGGATATTTCAATATTTTTCTCCGAAAAGGAAATTAATAAGAAATTTGCAGTAACAAAATGCGAATTAAATTGACTTATTTAATGATTATTAAAAAACAAGCCTTTCTATGGGAAAACTGTTTTGTTGATATTTGGCTGGTTATTTACATAAACGTTTTGTGCAATAACTACAATTTTTCTGGGGCATCCAAAAAATTTAGTTGCAACCAAACCATTTTGATCTTCCAACCAAATACTTTTCGCCCCAAAATTTATTGTGGAACTATGGTATATTAATTCGAATAATGACAATATCATAATATTAGAGGCTATTAGAGACTAAGGATAAAATTGCAACTTTCAAATAGGTGCAATTTCATAGTGGTAAGGTATTCCTATGCAAAATTCTTTTTTTTTCATAATAAGAATATTGCTTGCAATTTAGAGGCCGGTTCTATGAACGCCTATAAATTTTGCTTGTTCAAAGTATTTGGCCCCTGGAAACTTTTCAAACTAGTTATGAATTTTAATTATAAAAGCATATATATATATATATATATATATTCCTATAGGAAATATAATTGTGCATCTTGTTTTTCCGGCCGAAAAAGTTGTGGCTTTTTCTATTTTCGCAGTGAACCCGAAAAACGTGTTTTTAAACAAATAATTTGTTCTGTCTTTTTTTACTTCAAATCGCCTTAATTCAGCAAATTATTAGAACTTTTAGATGAAATTCACGAAAAATATTCATTATGGTATCCTTTGATTGATATAGTAGATAATATATGAACATGTTTGTTTAAACAAAAGTTATAAATTTTTACCTGAGACATTGCATTAATCATGCATTCCCATATTTAGGCTCATGGGGAGTCGAGTGAATTTTGAGCATCAAAAAAGTTTAAGCGGAAAAGTGGTTCAGAAAGGTATGAACGTTTTCTACGGTCATAATTATTTAAAATAAATTATCAAGAAATTATGAAAGTTTTATTTCGGCCATTGGGCACGTTTATTTGCACGTGTGTGGGCATATGTCTGGCACTTATTTATAACAATTTTTACAGTGTACTTCACACTATAATAGACACCCCGAAAAAAATTTCTTTCTCATTGACTAAAATGACTAAATTACTTAAATATATTTGACGGGCATAAAAGCGAAAGGTTCTAGACATATGTCCATGCATAAAATCAACGCGGTCACGTAGAAATTCATCTTCGCTCGTTAAACAAAATGAGACTATTCATATAAAAAAGATCGAAATGTATATGTGTTTATAGAAATTGCTTAAATAATTAACAGCTATTTTAAATTCGAATAATATGACAGCAAGAAGTCACGGGCAAGACATTTTTAGTCGATTCTGTAAAAACAATTCAGTCTATTCATGGAAGAATGGTAATCATGCGCATTTGTTTATAAAAATTGTTTAAATAAATAAAACCTTAAGTTAAATTACTACATATGATAACATGGCGTCACTAAAAATACATTTTCAGTTTATTCTGTTCAAAAAATCAAGCCTATTTATTCACAAATTATCAAACTGCATTCATTTACAAAACTTGTTTATTTATTTGAAAAATAACCGCTACTTTTAAGTATTCGTAAAGTTATACTAATCTCTTTCATATTTAAATAAAATTTTTCGTCGGTTATTTACTGTACTAGTCGTAGAACATCATAAAGAATATTTCCTGTAAATTTCATTAAAAAAGTCGAAGAATTGGTTGAAATACGACGAGTTAAAGTAAAAAAAGACAGAAGAATTTGATATTTTAAAAAACGGTATTTTTTGGATTCATTTTGAAAACGGAAAAAGCTAAAACTTTTTTGTGAAGCGAAAAAAAAATGCGCAATTAAATTTATTATAAGAATTTATTATTCCTCCCTCAACTCCCTACAAGAAAATTGAAATTGTATTTTTTAGTTCTGATTTGAAATCCAGGCACTTTAAAAAAAATCTGAAATTATAGATAATAATTATAGAGAAAAAATGCAGTCACAGAGAGAGAGAGCAAAGGGGCGAATACCTTTTTGTAAAATATTTTCTCACTGAATGCAGTGAGATGAAAATATGCGTGTTTAATTTTCATACGACATAATTAAATATCGCTCACATGAAGGCGTTGACTGGAAATATTTTCGAGTGGACGGACGAGCGATTTTTATGAATCAGTAAACAAGAATTCCATAAATATTTGGGCGTGTATATTTATCAGCATGGAAATGGTATTTTGCACATGGGGAATATTCGTTAGCTATGTCAGAGCACTCTGGAGCACCATCTGTGAAGACTGAATCAGTGGCCTGCTAGAACCCATTTCTAAAAATATACATGGCAATAAACTCAAGGGTAGCTTTCCATACGGTGGCGCAGGTAATTTTATAAAAGTGAATCTTCCTGATTTACACTTCTGTTTCTAAATTAGAACAGATCACTCAAGATTTAGGGCCATTGATTCTTTGCTGCTAAAGTTTAATTGAGGACTCAAATTCCCAAAATAGCCATGCGATTTGTCAATTGTTATCATTTTATCAGTTAAATTCTAATTAATGCAATAGTTTTATGTTTGATATATTATGATGATATATTTTTCGTATAAAAAGTCCGTTTTCAGTTTAATGGGTCATTGCCAAAAAGTTGTCAATTTTGGAATACATGCCTTTTTTTATATGGAACTTTAAAAAACCAACTGAAGTACTTTTTTCTCAATATTTTACACCTAAAATAGAATGAAAATACCAATTTCAGCGATCAAGAATCATATTTGTAGCGTAGATAAATTTTAGACCGAAAATTATGTTTATATTTGCAAAACAAATGGATTTGTGTGAAACTGAAACTGTTTTATTTTCTAAAAACGCACTGAAAGTTTTTAAGAAGCCTTTAAAAAGTGTAATAATATACTAAACTAAATCAAAATAAATAATAATTAAATAATATTTTTCATTTAAAGTTGAGCAGCTTTTCCTTTGAAGAAATAAAGGCTCGTTTAGAAGCACATTTTAAGAAAATGATTAATAATCACTTTCAATAAATAGACCTTTTTCTGATAAATTTTGAGTCACCGAGCGTGGAACATCAAATTTTGAATTTTTTAAAGAAGTATTGAGAGTGGACCTAAAAATTTCAAAAAATACTTTTCAACTTTCATCTTATTTCATTAGGAATCATTAAAAAAGTGTCACCGATTTCGGTAAGACGAAAATCATACGATGTACATTTTGCAACAGTTTGTTAACTTACGAACAATTAACATTCTTGTGCTTCTGTGAACACTTATACAGGAATAAAATTAATAATTTTGCATTTTTTTTAAAGATTTTTTAAAGTGACTTTTTTTCGAGTTCTCTCCTAAAATATGAGTGTCACCGAAACTTCAGGGAAACAAAACTTCAGGGACAGACTCTTTAGCATAATTAATCACCCTTAGAACTAAAATATTTATCTCTATTAATAATTGGCAGATTCCTCAACGTGATACAGTACAAATGAGTTCTATCATTTTCACAAAATTCTTTTGTCATTAATTTCTCAATTTTTGCGTGCGAATTTTTTGGGAGCATGTGAACGAGTGGATCTTTGAGCAATATTTTCATTTTAATTTTTAAACAAAAGAAACTACAATTCTGAAACTTTGCTAAAAACAACTTCGATTTAATTAATTTATCCTAGCATTATTTTTAAAAATCTATTAAATTATGGACATGGGAAAAACGGTTGGGGATCTATTTTTTATTACCCTCAATAATTACCATCATTTGTACCGAAAAAAGGCACCTTGTCGAATCAAGAGATAAGAAGGATTTTGAAATAAATTATCGATCTAATATTTGGGCACCAACGGTAGATTCTTCAAAGAATACTCGTATTTGCATTCTTCTTTCGGTTTTCTGTAAGTGCAGTTCTCTTTGTCGATCATGCAATATGAGAACTAGAAGCGTAGATCGTCTGAAAGAAGATTGAGCAGAAATTCTCTATTGCTCAAAGGAAATGCAAATCATAATCTCCCTGCCTTTTATGGATCTTAAGACAAAGGCAGTTTCTGGACTGTATTTCGTTTTATTACGAAGTTCTTTCTAGTTTACAGATTGAGTTTTTTAGAATTATTTAAAAAATTGGCCTTTTATTACGATTTGGTTCATAAAAAAAAGGTTTTCAAAGTGAACAAATTTGTGTTGAGTTATTGTAGAAGCATCATAATTGAATTGATTTCAATGTTCAAAGATAGAATTTATGTTGGTTCACGAACCTAAAATTGCAATATTTATACTTTTAATTGGACATTTCCAATTCTCCCCGTTTTTAATTGACGAAAATTCAAATTTCCACGCTTTTACTTCTGTAGCATCGAAATTTAAATATTTCTTACTTGTAAGCATTTGGATTTGACGGTTATAAACCTAAAAGTACTTTAATTTAAGAGATTTAATTTTTGAAGCAGTTTAATTATATTTATATAATATTCATTCAATTAATGTAGAATAAATTCTTATTTTTTATTCGGAAAAGCTGATTTTATAATTTATAGTGCAATTTATGTTATTACATCTGGTTTCGAAGATTTACTGAATGCATTTTAAAATCATTTCCGTTCTCGTTTATTCAGCGGAAATGACATTTGTTAGAATTAATGGAGTTGCCTGAAATAATTTTCTGCACAATTTAAACCAAATTGAATTAATTACGAGCAGCTCTCAACTCGTCTTCAGTAAAATGTTTCGTGATATTTCGATTCAGTGTCAGAACTAATTTCTTCTCCACATTAAATTTTGGCAGCGATTCTGTTCCCTAACAGAGTACTAAACACAGTTATTCTGAAAAAAATTATTTATTTCCTTAAGATCATCATAAACTTGATTGCCAAAAAGTATAAACAATATATTTGGTATCCCAAATTAATTATTACAAAATTTTTAGGTATTTAATTTTATTGCAACGTAATTTTTTCATCTATGTTGCTAAGAATTTTGTATCTATAATTTTTTGGTTGGAAAATGTTGTGCAACTGTGAGAGACTTTTTTATATGTAACAAGTGGAGTATACGTGGGTGCTGATTGTTTGTGAATATTAAAAATATCTTATACGATCTATTCTAGTAATTTTCCTCTTCTCTTCTGCGTCATGCAACGCCAGATTATAACACGCGAGTCTAAATTTGCAAAGAAACTCGCCTACCAAATGTTTCGCTCAGCTGTGTGAAAACATGAAACCAAATAGAAGAAAAGTGAGAAATTCACCTTAAATTTATCATCCAAGTGCTGTTCGCGCTATTATAGCGACGTCTAAAATAGTAAGAAATTAATGTAGGCTGAAAATAATTTGTTTGAAAATTTAAAATCCTTAATATTAGTACTTTCTATGGTTTATTGTTTAATTATTTTTTGTTTTCCTTAACTCCTTATTTTTTTGGGAGTGGAGGCTACTTACAAGTTGATACATAGTGCCCCATATATAGTACAACGTTCTCAATGCGACAACTCGCAGCACTGATTAACTTTAGGGTTCGAAAGAGAAGTTTTAAACAGTTGTCAATCCAAAAGTAATAAAAAAATATTATTTATTATCTTTAAATTCAAATTCAAAATTCAAAATATCAAAAATAAAATATTACTTATTTTTGAAATTTAATCGTTTGATTTAAGGACACATTTTAAGAAGTGACTATTGTATCGAAAATATTTGTGGAAATTGTTTGCCTTGAATTAAATTTTCCCAATAAAAGTAGATGTTCTAAAATAAAAGCAATCCTTTTGAGAACATATTTCCGAATATTTACGTGCAGGAAAATTTTAAAGCCTAGCTTATAAAAAAAATAACCTATCGAAAAACTAGTATCGTAAACTTGGGCTGAGCTGCGCATGTGGGGGAAAGCGGCACACCATTCATTTTGCATTTTTGAATGCGAAATTTTCTGAGAGCTAGAAGGCATATATTTCAATTACTACATATTAAGTTCATTAAAGTGATAAATATCGTAAAAAGGTTTCATTATTTTTTTTTAGCTCGTTTTCTCACAAAATCATTTTGAACTTCCAACTGTGTTGGCTGTCATGAAGAATTACAGATCTGGATAATAATTGAATTGCGTTCAAAGTTTGAAAATAAACCAATTGTGGTTAGATTTTGTTTCAATAAATTTGTAGCCCTTTGCTTGTATTTTTTTCCAAGAAAAAATTTTCTTCCCATGCAGTTTAACAAATTTTCCAAATTTTCCTTAACCAAAAGATTGTTGCGTAATTGACTCGTATATTTGAATCGCTTGTCGTATACAATATAGAGATGGTTAATATTTTATGTGAAGCCCCATCTTAACGTGGATCTTTCTTAATTAATGGCTGGTTATATATATGCATTTTAATGCTCCATAAACTCGATTTCTGACGTCAGCCTTTTAAGAGTCTTATGATGAAGCCATCTCCAAAGCTCTAACATATAACACATCAAATTCAAATACAAACATAAACTGTATTAATAAAATAGTATAAAAGTAATTAAATGGAAATTAAATAGAATAAATACCTTAATTCTAATAATGTGAACAATGAAAAAAGTGAAAGTATTGAAAGTAATGGTGGATATTAAACCCCTTGAGTTCTCTTACAGATTGCAGATTGGATAAAAGCCTCTTTGTCAAACGATCAATAGCGTAATCAAGGTGTCTTTTTCGAGGAGAATAATGAACTTGCAGTGACGTGGTGAAAGTTAATGAAGAGTCTATTGTGAAACAAGTCAACCAGCCGAAGAGACACCAACATCGATGTCATTATTATCCATAGACAAGAGTATCGTGCTTGCTGTTCCATGTACTGGAATAAACTAACAATGAAGTGCCATCAAGGAACATAACATTGAATGTAGTAGCAACGAGATTGTGCAACGGGCGCAAAGCTATGAATGATTTATCTTTGAAGACGTTTCCGATATTATTGTCACGCGTGTTCCATTCGGGCACGTGTGACGGAAGAACTTATTCATAGACCAGAACCCAACGAAGCTCAACATTCATGAGCACCCAGGCCAAGATATTCTGCCATAAACTTAAACGACCAGAGGCAAAGACGACCGGCAGGTCCAACGAGTCAAAATCTGAAAATGAACTCGGGCTCTCGGGGAGATTTTGGCAGACAGTTCTCCTCTGATTCTTGGGAAGAGAGAGTTGTTTTTTATATGGACGAAATGTCATCAGAGCGTTGCCCTGAGTCCGCGCCAGAATTAGAACACAATCCCAATTGTTATAGTCTTTATCCAATTAGTCCTGATGATGAGCATCGTCGTTCGATTTCTGCCTGTTCTCAAACTGACAGACCAAGAAGGTCCAGACAAGGGTCAGATGTTCAACTTAATAATCGAAGATCTAGTGTTCATTCTGGACAATCCAGGACGAGAGCTAATAGCAGAGTCACTCCTTTAGGTAGGAAAATCAATATCTGAGATAAAAGATCGCCAGTATAGTAATTTTCCATTTCGCTCTCAACCACCTGTATAGTCTTTATGTTTATTTTCATAAGATTTGATACAGCCTTTTTCATTGTTATTATCCTCGAAACTATTAACAATTTTCAAGAGTCTGTCTGCTGACAGCGACGTGTATGAGACTATGTGCTAGGGAATAGTCTCACACACAGCGTTGCACGCAGATAGACTCTTATTGAATAGAGACATCGAAATGAAAATCATTCGTTAACCAAACTCGAATCCTTTTTCCGACATTTAAGATTTGTATCTTTTTTATCAAATGAAGATATTGCAGATCAGAAATAATAAAATCTGTAGAAAGGTTTTTAATATTTTTTTACAAGCATCATTGACTATTTTTTTCATTTTGATATTCCAAACTCTCTAGGAATAATTTTGTTTATACATTAGAGAGGTTCCAGGTCCGAATTATCAGAGTTGTTATCGATATGGGCGGTTTTCTTGAAACTTAGGGAAATAATAGTATTAGGGAGCATTCACTTATTACGTGATGATATTTTTACCCTTCCCCCCCCCCCTCACAGGTAACGGGCGGTAATATTCTCTTCGGGACATTTTCTAAAGAAAAATAAGGTTTTTTAATTTAAGGTATTGTACATAAATAAATAAAACAATATTTTCATGTAACACTGAATTTTTAAAGAAATTTTGTTTCCCCGAAATTACAAGTATTTGAATTTGGACGTTTATTTAAAAAAAAACTCCAATTTTTTCTTTAAAATTCTATAGTTTTCGATCTGATTCAGATATTCCAATTTTATTCTAATCCTGGTGAGTTAACATTTTTCTTATAAACGACGGATTTAAGAAAATGCTGAGAAAAAAAATTCTCATTTTAAAAAGTTCTACAAAATATGCCTCTCGCTCTTTTTTGATATCTTGCATCGTTTACAAGAAAAATTCCAAAATTATATTCAGAGGAAAAAAAAGTTCTCAGCCACAAAAATAGTTTAGCTCGCCTTAAATTTAAAGGATGTCTTCCTTATAAAGGGACAAATTCAATAAGAAAGTGGCAAAAAATGTAAGTCTCTTTTTTTTTGTTCTGAAAATCTACTTTTAATTTTTCAATCAAATCTTCGCCACTTTATTAATTTTGATTTTTTTTTAATTTTCCAACGAATATCAAGTAAATGGACGAAAATCGTTTACTCCTGCGCACATGTGATATCAACTGTTTTATCGCTCTTTGCTTTTTTAGAAATACATGCAATTAAAAATTTTACGTAATCGGGTCAAAAATACCCCTCCCTCACATAAAAGATTGTAACGAAATACGAACCCCCTCCCACCTTTTTAATATTACGTAATATGCGAACGCTCCCTTAGGTAGGCCAGATATTGTGGTAAAATATTTTTAAAAACATTTCAAAATTGTGGAAGTTGCGTCACTTTGAATTTTTTAATGTATTTTTTTAAATGTGATATATCTGAAAGTTTTTAACCGATCTTAATACAATTTATACGGGTTGTGTAAAATTCAGTACCCTTTTTCTAATGAAGCCGAAAAAAATTCAAAATTTTAAGTAAAATAGTGACCTACATAACACTATTATTTAAATCAATTTCAAGAAAATTGATCGTATCGATAACAACTTTGATATTCTTGACCTGACCCCTCTCTATTACTGATTTCAAGAACTTTTATCAACAAAAAGTTATATATAAAATGTTAAAAGCAGTACATAACGTCATATTAAAGAAACAACATATGATCTGAAATAGGGTATAATAAAAAGTAAGAATCTCCTAGGGTTGTTTTTACCTTATTTTTTGATAAAAAGATAAAGATTAAAAAATGTTTTACTTAACAAATTTTATCGTTGATAAAAAGTGGATATGCATATATTTACAGCGGGTTGAAATCCTGTGCTAAGTCTGCGCAAATTAATTTTTTATTATTAATCATTCTCCTAGATTTATTCATCTGAACCACTCACAAATACTTCGGGTCACTCTTACACGAAATATTAAGTCCAGTTTATCCTAATAGAGTCATATCTTTGATAAAGTGTGCCCAGTGGGATCGGTCTTAATATGTGTATTTGGATTTCCCGAACAATATATAAAAAAAAAATATGTAGATATAAAGAAAACTCTCTGCGCAATAAACACCCTTAGCAATACAAATTCGTAAAAATGGCCCTAATAGAGTGTGCTCATTGGGACGGGTCATAAAATGCGTCTTTTGGACACCATGAACAACATATAAAAAAATTTTAAAAAATCGTAGACAAGAAAAACTATCTGAGTGATTTTGGCGAATTTTTTCGTCAAGGATGTCAGATTTTTTGCGCAGGAAAATGCCAAAAATATATCAAATTTTTTTATGTGTTGGTCGGGCAATTAAAAGACACTTCTTCGAAGTATTCCTAATGGACACACTCTATTAGGGTGATTTTTGCGATTTTTAGCGTCAAGGATGTTTGGTTTTTTTTTGCGTAGGGAGTTTTTCTCATCTACAATTTTTGGATATGTTGTTCGGGTAGTTCAAAGACACATTTGAGGGCCCGTCCCAATGGGCACATACTATTAGGATGATTTATGCTGATTTTTACTGTTAAAGATGTTTGGTTTTCTGGCTTAGGGAGTTTTCCTAATCTACATTTTTTTTTTAATTCTGATATATATTCGGGAAGTACAAACACACATTTTAACACCGGTCCCTGTTAGCACACTCTATTAGGAGGAATGGGACATAATATTTCGCGCAAGGGTGGGCTGAAGTCCTTGGGGGTGGTTTAGATCAATAAATACGGATGCGTTGACTTTTTTATTCACCCCACAGTTCAGTCAAACTAGTTTGGCTCAACTCCAGATTCTGGGCCGGCCTCAGGTCTGGGCGGCCCAGAATCGGATGCGTTTTTTCATGTCAACACTCAAGGCCGTATATGTAGTCTCTGATCTTGGAACAGTATATGCCCAGAGAGGCGTGATGTAAACAACTTCTGACACGGCACTGGCTATCCGAGCGTATACGTCGTCAAGTGACGCTTAGGGAGGGAGACAGAAGCAGTCAAGCGTGAAGCCGACCTAAGATCGGGCGGCCCAGAATCGGGAGTTGAGTGTACTGTATCTGGGAGAAAGTTGGTATAGATTTAGAATAAAAACAGTTAGATTAAAAATATTTGAAAATGTAGACAGTGTTTAAATATTTCAAAGCAACGAATGCTGAGCATTTGTAAATGAATATCAGAATAATCCTGACAGAGAATTTTGGAAAATAATGTTAAGATAATATTAAAAATATAATGACATGAAAGATAGTATGAAAATAAGAGAAAATAATAATGCTGCAGGCGATGGTAGAAGAGCCAGTATCTGCAAAAGAGGAGGAAAAGTACGAAGACCGAGCACCGCACAGTCACATAGGAGAGATTCAGTTCGGCCCAGCAGAGCCGAAATTAAAGTGCCACCTATAGAATTAAAGACGCCCGAGCAAATTCAACGAGCTAGGAGGCACCGAAGGATTGCTATGATTGTCGTTGGAACATTCGTGTTTTTACTGGCTGCATCCGTTCTGGCAGTAGTGGTCACTTTAACCCACAGTTCGTTCTACATACCACATACACATACCACACACCACAAAAGTAATTATTTGATATTCAGGAGAAAGTGCAATTTTTTAGTTTTCTTTATTGAAATTTAATAGAAATAAATTACGAAGTATCTCGTCGCACAGTGGGGCAAAAAAAACATCCGTGAACAAACTGATTTTCAGAAGACAATTGTTATACGCTTAAAACGTTAAAAAAAATGATATCTAATACAATTCAGCATCAAACTGTCATAGTCGATTTTGGAGATTATTTTTAATGATTATTTTATTTAATAACAAAAATGACAAAAAAATTGAACTTTCGAAGTGTACCGTTTTTTAACAAATACTTGGATTATTTCAGAAATACCTAACAAACATGAGGCAACTATCTAAAAAAGTTGTCCAATAGCAACGAAAATCTTAAAAAATTGATTGAATTTGTTAAAAACAAATAAATGAAGGAAAATGGTTTCTTGTGGATTGGCAGCAATTCGTCACTAGTTTCGCACTAAATTTGAACAATTCGTAGAGAAAAATAGTTTTTTAGCTGAAGGAATGAAACATTTAATAAATAAGTTGTTATTTTATGAACAAATTTTATAAAAAATTATCCATATCAGGTATTTACGATGGAATAAAGTTTTTTCTACGGAATCGATCCTATTTATATTACTTGGCAATGAAACCTAAGTATCATATTTGTTCATCTAATAAAAATGTTTAACAAATGTACTATTTTGTTATTTTTGGATGTACAAACTTGGTTGTTTCGACGCAATCACCTGTAAATAACGAAATAAAAATTTTTTAGGGAAATTTCGATGACAATAAACAATTGTTATTGTTAACAAACGTTTTTTAAACCAATTTTCATCATGTTATGTATTCATAAATAACATTCCGCTTTCTTCATGGAATTAACAGCCAATTATTTAGCTATGACTTCTTGCTATGAATCTATAACATTTGATACTTGCTTAAACAAACTTAATTAACAAATGCATTATTTGGCTATTTTCAGAATTTAAATTTTGCTTTTTTAACGTAATCAACTGTTAATAACAAATGTTCACACTTTCTAAGACATTTCGATACCGATATATTATTGTTATTGTTATTAACAATGTTATAAATAAATTTTTTCTCGCCTAATGGTGTGGTGAGCCCACACTTGTAGTTATTTACTGCAAGAAACTATCCACCTAGAAACCCTACCCGAATAGGGTAGTGTCACGCCTACCCTGAAAGGGAAATGGCTTAATGGTATACTACTACTACTAATGCTTCTGTAAATTCAAAATTACGTTTTTCTGTGGAATATACTGCAAATCACCAATAATTCCTTCTTATAAGTGGATAACAATTGATGATTTGTTAGAGAAATTTAATTCCTTGTTAAAATCCTATATTATATACTGTGCACGGCTATGTAAATTAAATTAATAATAGCAGTAACAATATTGGATCGTTATGGATGTCTCTAAAAAAAGTGAAAAAATTTTTATTAACAGTTGACTACGTTATGGCCCATGTAGGGGGTAATGTAACCTAGAAAACTCACCTGGAAAAGTCAATTGGAAATGCTAGCGCAACGAATGATTATCGAGGGGCAATTTTTTTTTCTTTTGGAAGCTCAAATCCATATGCGAGGCGGAAAGTCCCTGCGGATCGTCAACACTTGCGATAAATATGTAAAATTCCTTAAATATTGCATCTCCAAAGCTGACTCGAAAGTTGACATAGTTTCTGTTTATTTTTTTTTGCTGTTTTGGTGATGCAATATTTAAGGAATTTTACATATTTATCGCAAGTGTTGACGATCTGCAGGGACTTTCCGCTTGGAATACGGTTTCGAGCTTCCAAGAGATAAAAAATTGCCCCGCGATAATCATTCGTTGCGAAAAAAGCCCAATAATGCAGTTGTTAATTAAGTTTGTTTACACAATTATTTATAAATACATAACAAGGTGAAAATTGGTTTAAACAAACTGTTGTTATTCATAACAACTGTTGATTTCCATCGAAATGCCCTAAAAAGCTTGAAGTTTGTTCGTTCAAAATAGAAAATAGTTCATTTTTTAACAAGATTGTTTAAAAAATGTTTAGTTATTATTGAAGGTACAAATATGATACTTAGGTTTTATTGCCCAGTAATATATGATTGATTTCGGAGAACAAACTTTATTCCATCATAAATACCTGACATGGATAATTATTAATAATATTTGTTTATAAAATGACATATTGCTTATTCACTTTAATTAATTTAACTGAGGAACTGATTTTCTTCATAAATTGTTAAATTTTAATGTGAATCAAGTGAAGAATTGCTGCCAATCTGCACGAAACATCTTTATGGGATAGTTGATTAATGTTTTGTAGGGATTTTTGAACGGGACAGCTAAAAACTCAATTTTTTTTCATTTTTATTAATAAATATAAAAAATATTTCATTTTTTCTTATATCGACCGTGACAATTTGATGCGGAGTTTTATTAGATTTAATTTAAAAAGAGTTTAAATCGGATAATCCACGGACGTTTTTTCCCTCACTGTGCGTCGCGTCCGTCCCGAAATTCGGTATGAGTTATAGTCAAATGCTTTTTATTAGTTTGGTTAGTCCATTTCCTTTTCCAGCTCTGCCAATTGTTCGGTACCATTAGGCGCAGCCAATAAATTGATACCAAATTTATTACGTAATTTATTTTACCCAGTCATTTTAATAATCCAATTAAATATTTTGCAGTAAATTTTAATTATGTAATTAGATACTTGATTATTATTAATGCTCAGTGGGGGTTTATATTTCCCGGAGGGGTTAATTATTCGGATTTTTGGTGGACACAAGATTGCAAGATTGTAAAATTGCATGAGATCGCAAAATATTGCAGATATGTGACTGAAAAATGTTGCATATGTTGCCGAAGATTCCATGGATTTTGTAGATTTTAGATAGATTTTTATAGATTTTATAGAGATTGCACGATATTGCAGGGCCTTTACCAAAAAATATGATAGGAAAATTGGTATAGGCCTATAATGATTTTCCTATAATAATTTCCAATAATCTTTGAAATCCTTTGGAAGCCTTGGAGATTCAAAAAAACAATTCTTTAAATCTGGTGAAATTGCTTAAAATACCTTTAAATCCATGGAAATATTTGGTGTCTCTAAAAATCCCTTCATATCTTTGGAAATCGTAGAAAATTCTTTCAAGATCATTGGCATTTTTTTAATATTTTACAATCCTTTGAAATACCTTAAAATTTGTTGAAATATTTTCTTTGGATATCAGAAAAATCCATAGAAAGAAGTTGAAATCATTTGAAATCCCGTTAATATGAATTAAATCGAACTTATTTATTAAAGTTCACTAAAGAAAACGTTCAAATCCCTAGAAATCTTTGAAATCTCTGGAAATCGCTAGGAATCCCTCGAAATTTAATTTAATTTATTTTTAAATGTTCTCGAGAAATCACTTGAAATTTTAGAAAATCCTACAAATTTCTTTCAAATCCCTTGACATTTTGTTAATCTCTTGAAATCCGTTGGATTTCCTTAAAATCTTAGGAGGTATTTGGAAATATATTTGATACCCTTTAAAATCCCTTGAGATGTTTCGAAATCTCACGAAATTTCTTGAAATCCGTAGAAATATGTTTGAATCTGTTTGAATCCTTTCAAAATTAGTTGAAATGTTTGAACTCACGCTAAATTTTTATTATATCTGACGAAATCGCTTCACAGAAAAAACGAAATGTAATCTTTACAGCGATTTCAGAGTAATCTTTACCTGCAAGAAAAATTAACTTCTTGTTTTTTCTGTGTTAAAATCCGTGCAAATTCGCAGGAATCCCTTGAATCCTGTGAAATTCCTAAAAGAATTTGAAATACTATACGTTAAATCAATAAATGAATAATTCGTTCGTAGTTTCTCAATTTTCTCATAAATTCTTGCAATATTTTCACATTATTTATTTCTATAATAATTTTCTTCTAATGATTTTTATAGAATCGCGAAAAAATTAGAAGAAATTTGTCATAGATAAATCATTATACATATAGGGCTGTAAAAAATTTCATGGGATTGCAAAGAATTGTGTGGGATTATACGAGATTGCATAAGATTGCAAAGAGAGTGTACAGTAGATTGCAAGAGTAATTAACCCCTCGATTGATCCTGAATAATACATTTCTTTGAGAATGTTGATGTAAGTTGTTGGCTTCACGCCAATATTCTTAAAGAAACATTTGAGTATTTTCCAATATTTCCGTGACATGAAATTTTCGTTTTGCACCTGTCAGTTATTCACAAACTTGAACCATTAATTTCTAAAAATCTCATGTATTTTCTACAGATTTCTCATAAAATTTCATTCTCTACAGAAAAGTTTTCTTAAAGTCCGCTTTCATAAAACCGATCCGTCAAATCTTTTACTCGTTCTCCAACACTGGTAAATCCGGAAATTTGTTTTTAAGTGATCGATTTTCAATGAAAAGTTCAGGAGAAAACGGAAGTTGAAGAAAGTTACGTTTCAAGAAATCTCACTGAAAATTTGATGAGTTTGTTTGAAACATGTGTGAGAGATGTTCATTTTGCGCTTAGATAATTTCAATATGCGAAAGACACTCATTTACGAGAAATTCATCAAATTGAGCTAAAATATACTTATTTCAGATAACTATAACTGAATAATATAAATATCATCCGTAAATCTATTAAATTAGAAAATTTCAATCAGAGATATTTTTCAAAACGGTTTTACTTTTCAATATATATCTCACATGTCTTTTCTTTTACAGTGAGAAAAGAAAACGAAGCACTGCTGAATTCTTTGAATCGGGATTCTTCAATATTTGAAAATTCGACGGCTTCATCATTTGAATAAGAAAAAGAGAATTTCCCTGCTGCTTGCATTTCAAGCTCACTACCATTCTTACTAGAATACTGTCGTTGAAAATAATACGTATTCCAGCTGTGAGGTCAGATGAATTTTTTAAATAATTCACTAGAGGATGGAACATAGGGAAAATGAGGGCGAAACATTGAAAAAGCTGCGACGACAACTGTTTGTTTTTTCAATTCAGAAGCTCATTTGAAATTTAAGAAAAAATTAGAAATCTAAACATAAATGTAAAAACAAAAAAAGAAGGTTTGGTTTGAAGATTTTATAGGTTTACATAATTTTATTATGAGAATGTTTTATACTTATCCTTTTTGAAGTTAAGGGGAAAGTTAAAGATAGAATTTTTATAATCGTAGGACATAGATTTTTATAATAATTTTGGAATCATCTGACAATTATTTGCAATTAAATTTTCCTAAATTATAATTAAAAATTCGCTGAAATTGTGTCATATTGCACACATTGTTTTGATCACGGAAATTAAGCAACGCTTGGTTCAATATGCATGTTGGGTAGCTCCGACTGCGCCACCAATTTGGAACTATTGGGTGGAAATTTGAATTCAGTATTAACAAGAAATCTTACAGTGAATAATTAATTTGAGATCTTAGAGTAATATTCATGATTAAAATAAATTGATAGTCACTGCTATTTTTTATTAACCCGTCAAGCATATTAAAAAAAGTTATTTATCATTTTCACAGTGTTTCCAATTAATGTGTTTTAAGCCTAAAATGAAACGACGTGGACGCTTATAAATCAGCTGGGAATTTTTATCATTTCAAAATGAAATTCCGTTGCGAAGTACTACAGATGTATTCACTATGGGTGTATTTACTTGTGCTCATTTTATGAGCATTTTGCTTCCTCGTAGATATAAAATGAACGGGCTTCTTTATAGAGGGAGGGTTGTCCCTAACAAAAGAAAGAAATCGATACTTTCAATATTTTTAAAGCCTATGTTTCTATTTTACCGAAAATCTGATTTTCAAAAAATCAGAGAGTCCAACAAAATGTCAGTCGCTGTGTTGTGGTACAATAAACAAATTTTTAACTTACGGTAGTGTTATATTCCAAATTAAAACCAAAGTTTTCTTCCTAGACACAATCTAACTTTTTTTAAACTTTCTAAGTAGCTATTGATTAATCAAAAATGGTCAGCGAATGTTCTCAATGGATCAATCCACGCGTCTCAAAGACGCGAACAATAACATCAGATGTAGTACTATTATATTCCCAATATGAAAAAAATCCTCTTACAAACAAGGGAAATAATTTGTTACAAAATTTAAACACGAAATTGGTAGGTTATGGTTGGTCATGAAAAGTTCTTAATCGATGATATATTTTTTTAAATTATAAATTGGTATTGCTAGATCGTGAGAGGTCATAGAAGGTTCGTCAATAGGTGATTCAACGTGTCTCGAAAATTGGAACAAACATGTCAGACACAATACTGCCGTATTCGTAATATTAACAAAGTTTTTCTTATATAAACAGAATACACCAATTTTTTTGAAACTACATAAATCGGTACTGGTGGTTCATAAAAGGTTCAACAATAGATCAATTTAATAGGTCAATCGATGCGTCTCAAGGTTGCGGACAAATACACTACATATAGTATGGTTATATTTTGAATATCAAAAAAGTTTTTTCCATATAAACAGAATAAACCATTTTTTGTTGGAACTTCCTGAATACTGGTAGGTACTGGTAGGTCATGAAAGTTTCAACAATAGGTTGATCGATGCGTCTCAAAGACTCGAACAAATATGCTAAATATCGTATTGTTGTATTATGACTATAAAAAAAGTTTTTCTCATATAAACAAGGTAAATTTTTTTGTTTGAAATCTCTAAACACAACGAAAACTACTTCTAAATGCCCGATCTAACTCAAAATCCAATCAGACTTGGATATTAGTCGGAGCTACAATTCTTCCCATGATCATAGCTCTTTTACTTTTCGAGATATGGTGAACAGAAAAAAATTACACGCACACATGGACATTTGAAAAAATTGTATTTTCGAACTCCTGGGGTCGAATGATATTAAGATATGTCAAAAATTATGTATATTCGAAATTTTAGGTCATTATAAACCTTCCTCTATGAGAAAGCAATTATTCGATTTTTAAAATTCAAAATTTTAAATTATTTATTCTTTGAATGCTAAATTAAAAAAATTAAAAATTTTATAAAGATTTTAACTTTGTAACGATTCTAGTGATAAAATTATTCAAATATGAACGTATATAAAATTTGAAATTGGTTGGTTACAGTTCCCATATGTTCATGATTTATAAAATTTCTTCGACTTTGAAGGCTTTCAATTACAATTTTCTAACTTTGTAATACGTAACATTTTAAATTGTATAATTTATTGAGATTTTATTTTAAAATATGTTTTGACTTTCAGCACGTAAATATGCTTTTGTTCAATTTTGTACTTTTAAGATTTGAAATTTATTTAGTTTATGTATTTTTGAATGTTTACATTTTGAATCTATTTGCAAAATAGCAAAAAGTTCAGTTTCAATCGCATGTATTTAAAGCATATTATAATTTAGAAACTTTTCTTCTTTTACTTATTAATGTTTCTAATTGAAATTAGTTGAATTTTAAAGAGCTTCATCCTTGAATATTTAAATTCAGTCAATTTTGAAATTTTTTTCTCTGATTAAAATAGTAAATTCCAACAAATTTTAACCTATTTAATTTGCAATACCTTGTAAAAATTGTTTACTTTAGAGGGCTTATAAATTTTTAAACAAATATTATTATATCTAATTATCTATGTGTTATTAACTGGAAATTAACTATAAATTTATTTTTAAATTTTCGAAAAAGTTCTTTTTTAATTGGTCGATATAATGTGTATCCTATTAAATTTATGCTATTCTCTATACAAGCTAGAAGTTTAAAATTGTTCCTCTCTGGCAGCTTCAAAGATAAAATTCTAGCTGCTACATTTGTACGTTTCCAATTTTTAAATATGACTTACTTTACACGACGAAGAAGTAGTGCAAACTACAATTTTTAAATTTTAAGCATTTAATTTTTAAACCATTTCAATATCGGATCACTTTAATTTGGATTGGTATGATTATTACTAATATAAAGTACAAGTTCCAATACCTTTAATTATATTTTGATATTGTCCAAATGCCCAATCTTGACCTATCTAATTTAATTTGCAATCACATGCAATTATTTAGTCAGTTACAATAGAAATTCAAATTTACGCACCCCTCGACTTAAAGGGTCTTTAAAATATCATTAATTCTCCTAATGGGCTTCAAATGGAATGACATATTTCAAATTCACTATTTGAAATTGGATCACGAAGTGGCACTTACGAACCTATAAACTCTTCGTCAAAAATGAATAGTACTCTAATTTAATCGAATTTCCAGAAACGAGCTTCTGAATTGAATTTCGTCAAAACCAACTTCAATTCTGAGTAGATTTTTGAAAATAAACTTCCTCTGAATCGTTTTTAGGCGAGGCTCATATCAAAACGTAAACTATTACATATGACTATAAGATATGCTAATGCTATTCTTTAAAAAGATCTCTTTGTAAATATTTCCTTGAGTCTAGCACAATTTTTGCTTGATCGAACTAGAAAATCGATTTTGACGACAGATTTGTTACCTGCCGACTCCTAACAAGGTCGTCGCTGATATTTTGAAATCGTTGATAAATATTAGGTATATCCGCAATTTGCGTCGAAAATGCAGTAAATCTATCTGTAACTATGTTCATAAGATTTTCTTGGGATGTACTTCGGAAGCGATGTTGTAGTTATCAAAATGTGTAAAAAGAATAGAATGTAGTCGACGTGCCGAATTATATTTTGGCGAGACAATTTGGTGCTGCAAATCGAAAAGAGAAAAACTGTGTCGAAATATTGTTCTTTTTATTTAAGGATTTAAAAATTAACGTTTTAAGAATAACGTTGAAAATATTTACTGGAGGTAGAGGTAAAACCAAAAGTCATCACAACGAACGACTCGTTTAGACCTTACATTTTTTTACTGTGTATATTTTAATTATAAGACTTTTCTTTAATCATGAATTAAAACATGAAACTTAAAAGTGGACATAAAATTGATTGATACTTTTATAGAAAATGTTCAGAACTTTCAAATCAGTTACTAAACATTGTAAGACGTCAAATGTAACATTTTCTTTGATATAATTATGGGGACAGTTTTGAAGGGAACGGTTAATTCTAAATAAACTATTTTTTCTGTATTACGCTTAGTTTCTGAAAAAAACTAACTGTTGGTGTAGCCTTATAAAAGAACAAATGGAGCAGGTCGTGTAAATAGGTGTCATAATTATTAAAAATAAGTAGTATTTAGAAATATATTAAATAGGCCGTATCAAGTTGGCAGTAATCAACGCAAAAAGCGAATTGTTGTTGTCAATTGTTAATTTAATGTATCATAATCGTAAAGGTTGTAATAAGTCGTTACAATTTGATTACATATGTGCCAATGATACACGAGAGTGCAGATTTAAATGTGCGATTTCCATTAATGGGGCAGAAATAATTAAATTCATTGCATTAATTCTCCAGAAAGATGAATTTACGAATAACTATTATTCAGATATTTTTAGACCATTATAACTTAAACGGACGATCCACGACTCGTCCTCATACCTGTTCCAGGACGACAGGTGACGACAGGCAGTCCCTCACCCCCAGCGCACGGTTACCCCTCTAGTATAGTCTTTTCGGCTTTTCCTTACTCGGAGAAACCTATATCCACGAAGCAATTCATGCAATGAATCAATAATAATCTTGTTTTGAAAATAGCACCTTATTTACGAACAATGACTAATATCTTTGAACTCTTTTATCCGAAATATAAACATAGTCCAGGCATCTGGTAGTTTGGTTCCCGAAAAAATACCACATCCAATGCTTTTAATGAGAAATTTTCGACATAATCAAAAATGCTAGAACAGATAAATTACCAGACTGTTTTTTTTTTTATTATTTTTAAACAGTTCCAAAAGTTACTTTGCGTGGATGGATAATTTCCATTCCATTTTAAAGCACAATGCCCAACAGGAAAAAGAATGGAATTTTTGAAACCTTGCAATTCCCAAAATAATAGGTCTGAAAGCTTTTTTTTAGATATACGCAGATTTTTGTAGACTCTATTTCATCCTCTGGCATCATCAACGCAAACTAAACCTTACACGATTTATTTTGAAAAAACTAAACTCCACTTTTTTGCCGGTAAAAACAGTCAAAAATCGTCAACTTTGAGGGGTCATAGCTTATGACTTATTATAGGTAGGAGATTGTTCTTTTTTGGAATGACAGCAAATTGAGTCTACTTTCACTCACCTGCGGAACTCTTTTTCGTACAGTAATTAGGTGCAAAAGTACAGTGTTTTTTCAGACTTAGTGATTTTTTGCTGAAAATCCAAAAAAGTGGGGATTTTTCAATGTATTATAACTTGGAACCTATGGAAGATAGCGGATTATTTTTTCAACAATTGGAACTGTTAAAAAAAAAACCGGTTTGGCAATTAATCTGTTGTAGCATTTTTGATATGTCGAAAGGGACTCCTTAACGAAACTTTCTCATTAAAAATATCGGATGTGGGATTTTTTCGGGAATTTCACTCATAATTTCGACGTAATGCCTGGACTAACAGAAAATCACAGTCGTTTGAAACACTTGTAGCGTGTAGGCAAGTCCATGTGATAATGTAAGTTTTAGCATATTACGTAGTTTTTTCACAGAAAAATGTTTAAATTCTACAAAATGACAGGTTTTCCCGAGTAAGGAAAAGCCTAGAGGGATAACAGTGTGGTGGTGGTGGGGGATTGCCGTAGTCACCACGGGGAAACCAAAAGAGCCAGATCGTGCGTAAGATCTCGTCCTGAAGCAAGTGTGAGGACGAGTCGTGACAGCCCACTTGAACATTTGCCAAATATTTATTGAAAAAATTTATTTTTGAACCTATTCTTATATTTAATTTCAACGTAGTTTGAAATCATGGTCGTTTTTTAGATGAAATATCTTATAACTAGGAAAATATTACTAGAGGACATGATTTTTTCTAATGTCGAAAAGAATTCAATGTCAAATATTAATAGAGCAGTGCCGCAACTGCCATCATTTTCATTTTTAAAAACAAAATTTTTAACGGAATTTGCTTATTGAGATGTTTCCATAAGATAAAAATGTTTATATCTTATGTATTTTACACCCTCTAGACAAAAAATCTGTATGATTTTTTCTGTTTGAAAAAACTTCGCTCTTTTAGCAATTCCTGCGGACAATAAAGAAAAAATGATGTTAAGTAGTGAAGCAAGTCATGGAAATAAAGGTCAAAAAAAGATGCGATAATTCTTAGCTGAATCGTTTTGGTCACTGTTTGGACCCTCGTCAGCAAAAAACATTGATTATATCTGTCAAAAATATACGATGAAGGTAGAAAAAGTTATAAACAAAATAAATAATAATAGATGAAATTTGATCAAATTTTTATGTAGAAGAAAGGTTGACTCACGAAAAGAGGCCCTCAATTTTTAATTTATTTCACGAGGAATGAATATTGATAACAGTGAAAAAACGGAAGGTCAGTAGGAAAAAACAAACATACCTAATATAAATTAAAAAACGAAGAGTAAGTCAGCGAGAGTAAAAAATCCCAACAGTACGGAAGAAAAAAAAATTATTTAAAAAATGATGATTCACAAATCATTGTATTTTATAGATAAGTATTTAAAAAAACGGATGAAGATATATATATATATATATATATGACCACCCATCTCGCGGTTGTTAGACGTGGCCATAGGTGTGATTCACCGCGGTTCTACTGGGGGCTATTG
>CAKNYM010050714.1:240673-266345 GCA_932195095.1 Andricus curvator
TTAAACTCACTTTGAATTCTTAGGCATTTTATCAAATTCTTTTAAACGCCCTTGAATTCTTATAATTTCACTCCAATTTTACTGAAATCAGTGGAATATATTGGATTTAAAATTTTTTTTATTAATCTTATCGAACTTTTCTATTTTCTCTAAATTCATTCGAATTTTATTTAATTCTTTGTTTTTTCTTTCAATTTTCTTAAATTCTGTTGAGTTCGCCTTGAATTCGGTTCATTTCCATTTTACCCAATTTCTTTGGAAATTTTTAGATTGTAAATGTAAAAAAAAATTATATTCTTTCAAATTATTATGAATTTTATCAAAGGCTCTGAGATTCCCTTGAATTCTTCTAAACACACTCTAATTTAGTTGAAATCAGTGGAATATTTGGGATTTTTCCATTTTTTTCCACTTATTTCAATTCAGTCGGAATTCACTCTGACTTCTTATTACTTTATCCTGAGTTCTTTAAAACAATTTGGAATTCTTTCGAATTCTCTTGAATTTTTAAACTCTCGCTGAATCAACTTGAATTCTTCTAAAGTCATTTAATTAAATGGATTTAAAAATAATTTGTTGTTTTAATTCCTTTTAAAGTTTTTTAAACTCACTTTGAATTCTTAGGCATTTTATCAAATTCTTTCAAACTCCCTTGAATTCTTATAATTTCACTCCAATTTTATTGAAATCAGTGGAATATGTTGGATTTTAAAATTTTTTTATTAATCTTATCGAATTTTTCTGTTTTCTCTAAATTCATACGAATTTTATTTAATTCTTTGTTTTTTCTTTCAATTTGCTTTAATTCTGTTGACTTCGCCCTGAAATTGGTTCACTTCCATTTTACTCAATTTCTTTGGAAATTTTTAGATTGTAAATTAAAAAAAAAATTATATTCTTTCAAATTATTATGAATTTTATTAAAGGCTCTTAGATTCCCTTGAATTCTTCTAAACACACTCTAATTTGGTTGAAATCAGTGGCTGTAGCAGCCCTGTATATTCTTTGTTTGTTTTTAACAAAAATAATTTTTCGAAATCGTTCAATCTACCCCTTCTCGAGTTCAATATGATTTCTCTCCTCGAAAACTATCGGTCACTATTTGAATAGTGAAAATTAAAAAAATAGTTGCAAAAGGAATAAAATTGTTTGATTGTCATAAAAAGGAATTGTGAACTATATTTCGAAAGTAATTAAAAAAGTAACGATTTTTATAGTTACTGTTACTGAAAAAAATGTAAACAGTCAGTATCCGTAACTTATTAACAAAAGTAACTTCGTTACCACTATCGTTGCTAAAAAAAGTTACAGTAACCAGTTAAAAGAAACTAGTTAGTTCCCATCACTGATATATTCAGAGAATACATCCTTTTAAACAACCTGGAGAACCCACAGACTTTTCGATGTGATTATTACAAAATTGCGTATTATAATTTGGACTGGAATAAAATGCCTTGCAAGTTAAACGATTTAATACTTAACAGGAGGGAATATTGTAATCGTGAAAATATTTAAATTCAATTTTTTAAACAGGTGCGTGTGTTCGTAAACATTGTCCCATAAAACAAACCGAGTCTTTTTTCTGACTTAAAAATCTATAGTCGTAGTTCACTTTTAAGTTGAAGCCTTGAGTTATTTGTACAAATATTGCTTGGCAACATGAAACACGTTCTTAAAGAATGTAAATTTTACACAAGAAAAAATTTATGTATAATAATGTAGGATTATTTTTCAGTTTAAACAGAAGGTCAAATAGTTCAAAATTTGTTGATCAAAGTTTTCAGATTATTCCTTAACAATTCTTTACAGTACATGCTTATTCTTTTCTTGCTGTTCCTCGTTCAGTTTAGCATTGCCTGCGCATGTCTTGCCGTGAATACGAAACAACAAGAAGAATTAGCGGAACAAGTAATATCCTAAATACAATATTTTTATTTACTTTAAATTCTTAAATTATATTCAAAATTAAAAAAATTGATTTTTATTTTCCCAGGGGTGGAGAAGCGTTGGACCTGATCTCAAGGAAAAAGTTCAGGATACCTTCGGTTGTTGTGGGTTCAACAATACTCAAAGTTTTTCTTCTGAATTACGTGATATTCCTTGCCCAGCGGTAAATTTAATCATTTAATTAATCTTTCTAAAACGTTATTAAACATAAAATTATTATATTTGTTTCATATTTTAGGTTTGCAGTCAAGTTGATAAATGTCCTCTCTGTATGCAAAAACTCCAATCAACAATCGATTACGCATTTAAATTATGCGGAAGCATAGGACTTTTCTTCAGTTTTACGGAGGTAAGTTTAATAACTGAATTTTCTAGTTACTTATAATCGAATTCATTCAGCTAATATATCTTAGAACAGTAAATAAAGTATTGATTTATTATAAGATGTGTATTACCTTGAAAAATGTTGTCTACACTTCAGAATTTTACATACTAACTACACTAATCACTGTTTTATACACTGAATAACACAAAATGAACTTTTGAGTAATGAAGTCCTTTATCTAAAATCGTTAGAAGCAAGTTTTCATAATATACAAATGTTTACAAGAAAAAAAATGTTTGTAAGTAGTTTTTTCCGCTTGATCGTTTGAACGTTTCACAAACATCAGTGCTTTAAACGTTAAATCGCATAAAAGTTTAAATAGCAGAAAAATGCAATCGATTATATTACTCCATCGTTTCATAATTGGTTGTGGCAAGTTCTTAATTCTTCGGGTGTACTTTTTTCTTTAATCATCTATATTTATTCAAGAGTGAGTTGTTTTAACTGTTTTTCTCTTTAAATTATGAAATTTAAATTATCAAAATTTGAACAGTTAAGTTCAAAACATTATTTTAAGAAAAAATTTGCACATAAACAAAACATGTATAATACACCTTCGTCTTGAAACAAATTCTTTGTTTAGATGAGGATCATTCCAAAAAATTTTGGGAATTCAGCTAGCCATTTTTTGTAGTTTAATTGTAAGTCTTTTTGGGTTGCGTTGCGTTACGTTTACATCAAGGTTAATAAAATTTACAAGCGAGAAATATTTATTATAAATACAATTTGAATTTTATCAAAAATTATGCATCTACCATAACTTTGCAAAAAATGAACATTTTTTAAAATTAATTATTCACTTGTTTACATTTAGACATTCACGTGCAAAAATATTATGTGTTTTCAACCAATCGTCTCTTTCAAAAAATTCGAGTTTTTTAATTGAAAAGAAGTTTTCAAGTTATTATGATTAACTTTAATGAAAAAGATATTTTGAAAAACTTTCCCGATGTTATTTTTTGTTCGTCTACCTGGTTCGTGTATTAATACTAATAGAGTATTATTCATAATATTTCGTTTAGTCTGTGATTAAAAATATTAAAAATTATAAAAACAATATATTTAATTTGAAAACTCGAGATGTAATTTTAATTATGTAGATGTATTTTTTTTAGTAACAGATTACATATGGGTGTCCAGCGTGTGAGAAAAGCGGGAATTTTATTATTGCAGGAAATGCACGGGATTTTATTTTTGAAGTGGGGATTTTTTTATGTTCCATATTAGGGTGAGTCGAAAAAAACAAATTTTAGAAATCGAATTTGGAATTATGTGAAAAAGTAGTGATTGGAACCCTAAAGAAGTATACATTATTTGGTCTCGATTGATTAAGGCCTTCTGAGCGCACGTTATGAAAATGTGTTTGAAAAAATTATCATTTTCATAGATTTGATATTATTGTGTTTCAATTTTTTTTATGTTCTTCGGGGTCTTCCTCGTCTCCAAAAATTCTGAACGTTTTTTAAAGAACGTTCTCTAGGAAATAATTTCGGTTTAGTAGACGACTGTTTTCAAAAAACATTTTTAAAATCTACAGAAACGTCGGGAGAATTATTTCAGATATTTGAGGGGTTTCTACTCATACAAATACACTAGAACAAAATTGGACATGCTTGAAAAATAATAAATGTAAGCACAGTAAATTTTGGAAAAACTGAGTTTTGTGTTTTTCAAATTATCTATTTTCAAGCATGTCAATGTTTTTTGAATACAAGGGTCTACTAAATCTAAATTATTCCCTAGAGAACATTCATTAAAGAATTGTCAGATTTTTTGGAGACGAGGAAGACCCCGAAGAACATAAACAAAAATTGAAACACACAATAATATCAAATCTATGAAAATGATAATTATGTCAAACACATTTTCATAACGCGCGCTCAGAAGGCCTTAATCAATCGACACCAAATAATTTATACTTTTTTGGGTCCCAATACACAATTTTTTCACACAATTCCAAATTCGATTTCTAAAAATTTTGGTTTTTCGACCCACCCTATTCCATATATGGAACAGCATGGAAACTTTTTTTTTGTAGATACCGTATTTTACTAAATTTTTTACCAGAAAGTAGAAAGTGGCTTGGGAATGATCAAATGATTCAGAGACAAGACAAAACATAAGCTTGATAATAGATTTTGACAACAGAAATTCAAATTAAAAAAAAAAAACATTGCAAAAATACGAAGTTTATTAATTTAGTTGTATCGTTATGAAACAAAAAGTTGATTACCAACAGTCACCTATATAAATATTATGTTTTGCGCGTTATCAAAAGGCGCCTGAGAAAATTATTATTTTTCTAACTTTTATAGTTATTAATTTTTTTGTATTGTTCCGGTAGACTAGAACAACGTTTACAAAGAAACAACAAGAGGTTTTTCTGATACATTGGAGGACTTTTTGCTAACAAAAATTCGCTACAAAAAACATTCTGTATGCTCAGAGAATTAAAAATTGTAAATGCAGCAAGTTATTAAAATACCTCAGAAATGTGTGTATTTGAAAAAAGAACATTTATATAGCTGAGCTTAGAAATATATTTTGGAGACCAAAATACCTGAGGAAAAACTGACAAGTTCAAGACATCAATAATGGAATGGAAAAATGTTTTGCACATAATAATTTTTTTATGGGCTTTTTAATATATTTTTTACAGCTATATCTCGGGTCTTCCCATTTCGTTTGTCGTTACAATTTTCACTATTCAAGAAAATGTATTCATATTATAAGTCAATCGATCCGTCTCGAATCAACGAATCTTTTCTATTCCTGCATAAACTGTAAATTATGCGAATGAGAACATTTTTACCATAAAAATCGATTCTTTAAATAATATGAATGACCATAACTTCCATGTTATGGTCAATCGATTCGTCTCAAGTCAAGGATTCTTTTATATTTTTGCATCAACTTTGAATTATGTTAATGAAAAAAAGTTTTACTATAGAAAACCCAGTTTAAGAATAGGATGTGTCCACGCGTACCGAAAAAATCCAGCTATGCGTAACAAAATTTCGGTACAAATAGTCCGTTTTCCAGCTCCCCTTATTTGTACCGGAAAAATCCAGCTATTTGTACCGAAATTTCGGTACACGCAGTCACGGCTTTAAAAATATTATAAATTGGTAACAAAAAAGGTAATAAATATTTTTAGAAATACTTCCGTCAGTTTTAAGATATATTGACCTATAATATTAATACATTTTATTAAATAGTAAGGAAGTTATGGTCAGTTATATTACTTGAAAAATCAATTTTTATAGCAAAAATGTTCTCGTTCACATAATTTAAAGTTGATGCAGGAATAGAAAAGGTTCGTTGATTTTAAACTAATCGATTGACCTACAATAATAATACATTGTATTGAAGAGTACAGAAGTAAGTTATGGTCATTTATATAATTTGAAAAGCCTGTTGTTTACAGACAAACTTTTTTCATCAACATGATTCAAAGTTCATACAAGAAGAGAAAAGACTCCTTTATTCGAGATCTTTTGATTGACCTATTTGTATTTTGTTATTCCGACTTCCTCTATGAGGAAGAAAATATATTTGCTAATTAATTACCATGAGGAAGGAAAGTGCTCATCAAATGAGTTCCATAACATTGTAAATACAAAAGAAGTGGAAACACCCGAGATCGAATTCACAGCTAGTTTTTAGAGCTAAGCTCGATTTAAAAGATTTGCTGAATTTACATTTTTTATTTTCTAGAGATATAAAATTTGTTTGTAGCGGTTTTGTATCAGCAGATAGTACTCAGATATATCAGAAACAAATTTCTGTCTGTTAAATTGGAATTATCTTTCACAGAACAGTATTAAGTATAAAAATCTTTCAAGATTAACGGAACTCATTTAATTTGACAACAAAAGACGGAAAATCAGAGTTGAACTCTTGGTTTTGATTATACCTATACCTATTTTGTGTAAATTAGCAAGCCTTTTTATAAACACAATTAATTGTCATGTAATTCATTTTTATAAGATAAAAACTTTTAAATCAAATATGTACGGGAATTTTTAAAAAGCCTACGGGAAATGTACGGGAATTTTATCGTAAGTTTCCACTGGGCACCTATACATATGATTTTAAGGAGCCATTAAAAATAATCTGTTAAAAATTATATTATCATAACATTACTTTTTCTGTAAGACGTTTTAAAATAAATCTCTGATCAAATTAATTTATAAAAAAAAAAATTCCAAAAAACGTAATTGATGGCTCGACTCCTAGCGAAAGCTTTAATCTAAAAACCTAATAATTTATTTCTTAGCTTTGTATCATCAGATATCATCTTGTTTTAAAAAGAAAATTGTTAGACTGATACCTTATATCGTGGCTAAGAATTTGTGATCATACAAAGTTATTTGAACCTAACAAATTTTTGGAAGGATCCATGACAAAAGCGTGCGTTTTTTGATAAATAATTCTAACAAAATATATCAATTGCAGTTCGTTGGTGTGTGGTTGACAGTGCGCTACAGGAACCAGAAAGATCCGCGAGCTAATCCTAGTGCTTTTCTCTAGTCTAACACCATCGCTATGTCCCCTGTTTCCTCGCATGATCATCCTAACAGATGGTGGGTGTTTTCATATAATTGGTTGTGGTCATCCATAATTTACCTCATCGCTCCCTTTGATACAGATACATTAAGTAACTAATATAATTTTTCTAAACTCGCTAAGTTCCAAAACTATAATTTTGATTCCAAACGTGTAAGGTGACCACATTGAAAACCTTCAAGTTCAGTAGCTTTCCCCATTGAAGACCTTCGATTGTGGTTGCTTTCAAATGTAAATATCTTCGAGTTTAAAAACTTAAACATTTTATTTATAGACATTCGATTTACAGAAGATTGTTCTTATCACTAAAAGTCACCTTTCTTGTTTTGATTCCCTGAATGATTCACTCATCTGCTTGATAATCAGCAGGAAAATTACCTTGAATCTTCCAATCACACTTGATATCATTTTAGGTGATTGCGGCTTTCTTGGCCAGACGTTACAGAAATCAGTACGACCCAGAGTTAAAAGCTGCCAGAGCTGTTTTTCCACGAGATGATTATCTATACTGATACATTTAGTTTGAAATTTCTTCGCATTGCTGCCTGCGGTAACAGCAATGTTAAATCCAGCGACTCCAAAAATACTCTTAAGTTCTGCGAACTACGCCGCTAGATAATTCATTTAATTGAGTTTAGAATTCTATGCTAAACTAATTATGGTGACACCGAACACCAAATTAGTTAGGACGCGCAATGCAGAAAAATCTACGACATTCAGAGTCAACCAATTCTGAGAAACTTGAATTGTTCTACTTGGATGTCAATTTAAAGAGCGATATTGGAATTGGACAATGCTTGCAAATTCCATCATTATGTTTTAGAACAATAACTCCTGCTGAACCAAAGATCAATTTTTTATTGTTTAGAAATTGAGTAGAACATTGCGAAGTCGGAAACTGCCTTTGATATCACTTATTGTGTTTTATATTCTCATTTACTTTAGTGATTACAACTGCTAGATGTGTGCCCTAGTCAGTCATTGAAACCTGAAGATTTAATAGGACTTTTTTTGTTCAATCTTTTAATTTTAGAACAGTTTTTCATTCTCATCAAGTTCTTGCTCCGAATTTTATGGATCTCAAACAAATAGATGTTAGCAGATGTCATAATATCATTCCAATTTGCATGTGATACTCAGCTATGGTCTAAAAATCTATAATATCTCAAAACTAATCATTAAATTACATAATTTGCATAATGTTTTTTATTTAAAAAGAGGGAAGTGCAATCAGCACTTCAATTGGTGTTTTTAACTGGCTTAAAAACAAATTAAGTTAAAATCAGAACCTGATAAAAACTCAATTATTGGCTTGATTCCTAGCGAATCTTGTTTTATATTTTAGTTAGTTTAAGTTCGAATTAGCCCTTTGTGTAAAATCAAATTTTAAATCAACTTACAATGTTGTTTTCAGTAGTTAGAAACAAGCCTGTAAAGTGTAAATTCAACAGTAGAGAATTGTAGATGTCTTGTTTTATTCGATACCTCCAAGGGAAAAGAATCTCTCTCGAAGTGTATGTCTAAAACGTGTTTAAAACGACCACTCTCGCATTGGGCGTCTACGAGGTTTGTCCTAATACTAAGTGACACGGACCAGCGAATCTTTAGTCGACTAGTGTATGCAGTTGCGTAAACTTCTAACCACGTACGCGTTGCATTTCAGGATAACAGAACCATTCATGTTCGGAAATCATCGTTATGATTCGGAAAGTGTATAATGATGAGTCTATGAGTGATACTCAAATTAAAGAAGGCGATTTCAAAGTTTAACAGTGAGAGAGTTAGAAGAAGACCTCGGGATTCCAAAAACTATTCTTTTGGACTTTTGAAGCCAAGATTTTGGGATGAGTAAGAAGGAAACTGCCTGATTTGTGACAAGTGGCGACTGGGTCCTTCACCATGACAACACACCTGCCCATTCATCGCAGCTTATTCAGCAATTTCTGGTTAAGCATGGCCTTGTACAACTTCGACAGCCCCCATACAGTCCTAAACTGGCTCACTGTAATTTCTGGCTAGGTTGAAAAACGAGTCGCCGGTGCTCTTTTAAAGTTGGAACTTTGAAAACCTGCTTTTCGAGACAGTGTCATAAGCCAGTCATTTTTTCAAACCCAAAATTTACCCACTTTCGCTCACTTCCGGGGCATAAGTATAATGTCACGAGATACAGTATAGTTTGAAGTATGATTTCCCATCGGAACCCAATCAGGGCTTGGATTGTGCGACTTTTTTGATTTTTTTTCGACTTTTTTTAAAGAACAATGCGACTAATCGACTTTTTTCCGTTTTTCTCAGAATTTCGCTATACTTAGTTATAATTTTATTTACAAATCAAACTTTCAAAATCGAAATTCAAAGCTAGAAAAAAGTGCACCATTTTAATTGAAAACATTAAAAATGAAAAAATTGAATAATTTCTAATTAAAGATTTATAGTGAGAAAACTTTTTTTAGTTGAAATTTCATTTTTCTTGGTTAAAAATTCAACTATTTTGTTGATAATTCATCTATTTTAATTGAAAGTTCAACTATTTCGTTTTAAATGCAATTATTTGGTTGAAAATTCATCTTTCTCCTTCGAAAATGATCTTTTCTATTGTAAATTCAACTTTTCAGGTTCATAATTCAGCTGTCTTTTAAAAAATGCGTATTTTTGGTTTGAAAATTCAACTATTTGGTTGAAGTTTGATCTTTTTTGTTTAAAAATTCGACCATTTTGTGGAAAATTCAAATATTTGACTAAAACTTCAATTACTTTTAAAAAATTGGTCTTTTTTGATCGAAAGTTCTCAACTTTTTGGTTGTAAATGTAATTGTTTGATTGCATTTTTTTCGATTCAACTATTTGTTTGAAAATTAATCTTTCGGGTTTAAAAGTCAACTGTTTTCGAAATTATTCGACTCTTTAACTTGAAAACTCAACTCTTGTTAAAATTTCGTCTTTGGGTTGAAATGTTGTCTTTTTTGGTTGAAAATTCAACTAATTTGTTTGACAAGTTTAATAGTTCAGAAGCTATTAAATAAATTTTTTAACTTTAAAGTTTCTTTAGATTGTGCGAAGAATATTTTAAAATCAATGAGAAATATTCAGAAGGAGATAAATTTATTAATTCAGCTATTCCGTGTCTGATACTGCTTTTTTATCATTATCTTAAAAAATGATGCGACTTCTGTTCGACTTTTTTTGGGAAATTCCAGGCGACTTTTTTTGTAAATTTGTGAGACTAATTTGACTTTTTTCGATCCGAGCCCTGCAAAATAGATACTTTTGACCTTTGTTCAGAAAAACGCGGAAATCTCCTAAACTACGATCGACAAAGTAGGCCCTTTCCTTACGGAACGTCACGTATTTATAATTATTATTTTAAATTCACTTCAATTATTTTGAATTTCTGTGAATTCTTTAAGTTCTTTCAATTCTTTGTATTATTTTGATTTGCCTGGTTTGCTTTTAAACTCTTTTTAATTCTTTTAACTTCCTTAAAATCTTCCGAATTCCTTGCGTTATTTTAAAGTCTTTGGAATTCCTTGAATTCTAAGGACTTCAAAATAATGTAAGGATAGAGTTCAGAAGAATTCAAGGAATTTAGAAGAATTTAGGGGATTTGCAGAATTCAGAGGTATCTGAGAATTTAGAATAATTCAATGAATTCCGAAGAATTTAATGAATTTAGGAGAATTTAATGAATTTAGAAAAATTCAATGTCGTATCTCAATGTCGGTGATTATGAATTATCTTCTGTTAAAGCTCCTTCGGCTTTAAAAATACATTCTCATCACGTGTCTCGCGCTTCGCAGTCGATTGAAGTATGTCCAAAACGCGAAATTTTATATATTATGATCGTGTTGATTTTCCAAAAATTTTGATTTGTTTTTAATTACCTGTTTCACGATTAGAACGAAAACTACGTGTCTGATCAAAAAATGGCTAAAAGGAAATTTGTAGATCTAATTTAGGCGAAAAATTTTTCGAGGAAGCATTTTATTCTATCTTGTTTTGTTTCCCCACAAATTAAAATTTTTTAGATGTTTTTAGATAGTTTTTAGATTTTTACTTCGAGAGAGGTTCTTTTAATATGGCGGTATCTTATTAATCGTTGGAATTTGTATTGAATTATTTAACTCTCGACGTGTGCATTTATAATTATATGCCAGACATGGCGATACGTAAAGTATCTGTCACAAAACTATATAGATATATACGTACAACTTAATTTCTAAGGTGGTAAGGAAACAGTAGAGTTGACGTAAAGTTGTAAAAATATGTGTATTAAATTTAGGAGAGCAGTATTAACTTTTTCAAAATTGTTGGACGTTTGTTCGATAAGTGTGGCTTTCCTTCTTCCATATGACGCTTACTGAAAATACTGATAAGTGATAAGCCTAAAATGAATTAAAATCGGAGTGGAGTATTTTATTTAGTGCTAGTTCATTGTTGTTTTTCTTTAAAGAAAAAAAAATAAAAGTTCAAAAACGAAGGTTGTATCAAACGAATTTTCAGCTTAAGTACATATCTGTCTAAACTCCTCTTTGCCTTTAGCAACAATCCATATCTTTTTTAAAAAGCGAACGCTACTCGAGCTGTATTTAACGAGTCTAATAAATTATTATACGTAATTCGAATGAGATTATTGTTACTTGAAAAAAGTAGAATATTGTACAAGTATCAAAATAAAAGTAATGCTTTAATGCAAAAAGAAATTAATATTATTATTTGATTTTACATATCACATATTGGACCCTGGTAAAAATTTCGGATATGTTTGTGTAAGATTTTCTTTCGGTTGCTTGTAAATCGATTGTAAATGAAATTAATAGCTTCGGAAAGAACTTTCTATTAGAAATTTTTACCAGGGGAGGATTTGGCCTCCTACGAATATTGTCTAACAGTCTTTCGTTTGCGTTTCTACAATAAGTAATCTAGTTACTCTATGAAATAACTTATTAAAATTGAATATACAACAGATTAAAAATATCCTAATGCTATTTGAAATTGTAGCTACGGGACTATAATTTCCACATGGTTAGGCTTTCTTTTTCCAAAATTGAGTTCATCTTGAATTTCGGAGAGGGATTTTCCTTTGGTTTCAGGAACGTAGATAACTATAAATGCGATTCCAAAGAAGCAACTGATGGCAAACCATGCAAAAGAAACGTCGATTCCTGAGGAATCTGATACGACTTGAAAGAGTTTAGAAACTACGAAAGCCAAGAGACATGACCAGAGATTTGCTAAGCATACGGCGATACCCTTGACATTCGTGGAGAAAAGTTCGCCTAGCATCATGTAAGCGAGAGGACTTAAACCTAGGGCGATGATCAATTCGTAAAAAATGACTGAGGAAATTAATAAGTAGCCGTAAGGTTTCATGTCCAGTTCTTGGTGGTGCTTTAGGTAGCAAAAAACACCGCTGATGGTCAGTGTAACTCCGGCTAGGAAAGTTGTGCTCAGGAGCAGTGGTTTTCTTCCTACTTTATCCGCCAGGGCGGCTGCACCAACTCCTGCGGCTAATTGAAAGACTCCTAGAATTATTACTGCCATCGCTGCTGATAATTCTGTTTCTCCTTCTTCCATTATTTCCTGAAATCATCATTTAGCGTCAAATTTCATTATTTTATATTATTAAATTAATAGCTTTCCTAGCGGACCTCGTGAACGGAAGGGTTACGCAACTGCGTGACCGTAAAGTGACCACATAGTGATCGTTCCGTCAACTGGGCCAGCTAGGGCATATTTTCATACTTTTTCAAATTTATTCACAATTTCACATAGAAGTCTCTTTTTATATTTTTACACAATTATATTTATTTATTTGTATTTATTCACGTGTTAAAAAATTACAAATTAAATGCTGTGTGCAGCAAAAATATTGCTCGTAGCCGTCGGGTTGCCGCACACAGATTTTAATTCTAATTAATTTAATAATTTAATTAATAGTTGATGAATTTTATGATTTTTAAAAACAAATGCATTATTTGGGCGTTAGTCGATGGACCAATTCGTTTTTTTCAATGTCAGTCCTTTTAATTGGGAACTCCATGATAATTTCACCAACATTCATAATTATTTGATAAATTGTATAATTTTTTTAAAACAAATTTAATAAACAAATGCATTATTCGGATATTTGTCGACGGAATTTTTCTTTTTCAATGCCAGTCCTTTTAGTTGGGAACTCCATTATAATTTCAGCAACATTCATGATTATTTGATCAATTATATGTATGTCGACAAATGCCCGCATAATGCATTTGTTGATTAGATTTGTTGACAAACAACATAAAATTTATCAACTATTTATGAATGTTGCTGAAATTATTATGAAGTTTTCAATTAAAAGGACTGACATTGAAAAAAACTGTTTTTATTGCCGAAAAATGCCGGAATTATAAATTTCTTTTAAAAAATGATACAATTCCTCAGCTTATTATGAATGTTGCTAAAATTATCATGAAGTTGTTAATGAAAAAGACTGACATTAGAAAAAAAACGGATTTTTCCGTCGACAAATGCCCGAATGCATTTGTTTATTATCTTTTTTTTAAATCATAGAGCGTATTGAATAATTATGTATGTTACTGTAATTATTATTGAATTTCTAATTAGAAGGATTGACAAGAATCATCTAAGAAGAAATTTTCTCCATTATGATATTGTTTCTTTCCAAATTTCTTGCAATATTACTTTAAAAAATGTAAAATTATTGAAAATGCTAGAAAACACACTTTTAACCCAAAATTTGTTTATAAATTTTCGTTTGCTTATTATATCATAACGAAGCATCTTCAAATAATGTTACTCTATGAAACGTAAGCGATTACCAGAATTTTTCTATTAATTTCCGAAGCACCGGTAACGCCATATAAAACAATGGTCTTTTGCGCATGTCTGTTTATTTCTAACAAAATTTAAAAACTGAATCAAAAATCGGCCTCGAAAGCTCCCTGGGAAATTTTATCAAGTTTTTTTCAAGTATTTTTTTGTGCCAAAAAATGTAAGAAAAGAAATTTATTCTGGAATTTAAGTTTTATGAAGTTTCAAAAAGGGTAAAAAAAAAAGTTTTTTTGTTGTTGAAATTTTTATCCTATTGCCATTTTAACTATATTTCAAGAATGGTAAAATGCCAGAATTAATTAAAAAAAAAAAATTGTCATCAAAAAACGAAGAAAACCCCCTACGATCGTTTAAAAACCCCTCAATGATTGTGATAAGTATATGTAACAATATCTATAAAACCATGTTTTCAAGTTTTTCTGCTATTATCTCTATTGTAATTGTACAATAGGGTGGTCCAAAAATTCGACTTTTGATTTCTGGTGATCGACCCAAAGAATTTTCACGCGACAAATCAGGGAAATTACGGTATTTCAGAGGTTTCTTTAACTTATCCGAGATTATCCCTAAAAAATCTTTCTAAATCACTCATTATTCCGAACTTTTAACTTCTATTGCGACGTTATTGGAAATTTTCTTCTTCTAAATATTAATTTCAGTGCTTTTGGGATTTTTAAGGATTTAAATCATAATATTGCAGTTCAATTATTATAACTATTTTAATATTTCAACCAGGAGCAAATTTCATCTATATCTATATATAACTCTTTTTCAAATTAAAAAAAAAATTGGCTCATGTTTTAGAGGTAGGCCAGGATTCGGCTTTGGGCACATATTAACTCCTATCAAATACAACGCTGCTGAAGGCTGGTAACCTTCTCAGCATAAATCACCAACCAATTGAGACTCTCGGTTTCCTTTCTCTGTCCTCACCCCCCCCCCCCGTAACAGAAGTTTTGGTGGGACTGACGTTACGACTAGACTCTCCACCGTACGACGAATAATTACTTTACTTGGACATGATTTTGGCTCGCAAAACAAATCTCGCGCATAAAGGTGATAGTTGGGTGTACAATCTAAACATGAATAATACAAACAATAAAGTAGCCTCGGAGTGGACTGAAACTTGGATTGACGAAATGCATACACACGGTAAACGTAAAGGTCGAGTTTCAGGCGATGAATGGAGACTAGGTGTTTGGAATGCTAGAGGAGTGAATGATCTTAAAGTAAGAGAACTACGAGAAACTATGCATGCTAGGAAACTAGATATTTTATGTGTACCTGAGACGAAGAAAAAGGGTTGCGAAAGTAGAAACATAGAAAATGGGATGTTGAAAGGCGGTTTTGAAATATGGTCAGGAGTAAGTAGTGAATCAAATCGTAGTCAAGGGGTCGGTTTAATTATGAATGAAAAAGCAAGACAGTATCTCAAAGATCATGATTTTCTATCTCCCAGATTGTTGTGGGCTAGAATGAAGGTAGGAATCAGAAGGTTATTTATCATAGCGTGCTACGCCCCAGTTGACAGTGAACCGCGAGAAGTCAAAGACGCCTTCTGGGACACTTTAAATGACACAATAAGTACTTGCGATCAAGGTGAAAGAATAATTCTATTAGGAGATATGAACGGATGGGTCGGCGTTCAACGTCAGGATACAGATACAGAAAGGGTACTAGGTAAATTTGGGGATCCAAGAAAAAATTATAACGGGGAAAAGTTAGTTAGCTTATGCTTAGAAAAGGGCCTATTTATTACAAATACTTGGTTTAGACATAAAATGATCCACTCGTACACTTGGTGTAAAGGAAATAACCGCAGTGTAATTGACTTCGTTATTGCGGATGAAAGACTAAGAGAACTAGTCAAAGATACAAGAGTCATGAGGGGTTCCGAATGCAATACTGATCATTACCTTTTAATCTCTAAAATAAACTTAGGCCGGGGATGGAAAAGAAAGAGAACAGAAAAAACGAAACAAACTCGAATAAAAATTGAAAATTTACAGAAACCGGAAGTGCGAATAGAGTTTCAAAATAAGTTAAGCGAACGCATAGATAGGGCAACTTGGGAAGCGCTTACGAGCAATAAAGATATAGAGGGCGCGTGGGCTTTATTACGGGATATCATTGTTAAAACTGCAATTGAAGTGTGTGGTACGGCAGTGGTAGGAAGAAAGTCCTGTGATGCGTGGTGGAATGATGAAATTCAAGCAGCCCAGCAAGAAAAGAAAAAAGCGCACAAGAGAACATTAAACATGACAGGTCTTAGCGATGAGGAGAGAAATAGACTCAAAAATGATTACAAAGACAAGAAGAGGAAAATGAAACGACTAGTCAAGGAGAGTAAAGAAAAAATCAGAACAGAAGAAGAGAACAAAATACAAAACTACTTTGAAGGAATTATGAAACTATTATATAAACAGTTGAAGGAAAGTAAGAGTACAGAGTTTGCCAGCATGAGAAACAGCAAAGGTGAAATGCTATATGATATAGACGAGATAGTAGACGCTTTAAAAGACTCTTTTAAAGAACTATTAGGAGGTGAAGATATAGGACAACAAAACTGCGACATAGAACATAATGCATTAGAAAACCCAATTGAAAAAGTCTGTGTCACTGAGGTCCGAGACATAATTAAGAACTTGAAAAACGGTAAGGCTGCTGGCATACACAGTATTAGTGCTGAAATGCTTAAATACGGTGGCGAGTACATACCTCACAGGTTGTGCGAATTAATAAATTTATGTATCGAGACGGGGAAAGTCCCAGACGATTGGAAAAGAGCGATTATCGTACCAATATACAAAAGAAAGGGAGATAAAAGCAACTGCAGTAATTACAGAGGTATCAGCCTACTAAGTACCGTAAGTAAAATATACTCAAAAATACTTATTCGTAGGGTAATGGAAATCACAGAAGAAAAGATATGGGAAGTCCAAAGTGGTTTTATGCCAGGAAGATCATGTACAGATCAGATATTTAGCCTAAGACAGATCACAGAAAAAAGCTTGAGAGTAGGAAAGAAAGTTTTCTGTGCATTTATTGACCTAGAAAAAGCATTCGACAAAGTAAATAGAAATAAACTTTGGGAAGTCCTCAAAGAGTACGGAGTAAATGGAGGGCTCCTACAAGCAATAAAAACAATATTTACAGGTAGTAAAGCGAGTGTAAGGGTAAATGGGAAACTGAGTGACTGGTTCGAAATTATGCAAGGTGTGAAACAAGGATGCGTTATGTCCTCGTGGCTATTTATCATACTCATGGATAAGTGTCTAAGAACTGCACTCTTCGACGAAGAAGGTGTAAATCTCCAAACAGTCAAGGTACGTGGATTAGCTTTCGCAGATGACAAGATTGTTATGGCAGAATCAATCGAGGACTTGCAAAGAATGTTGAATAAACTTAATACAAGCATGAAAAACATGGACCTCAAAATTAACGTAAATAAAACAAAAATCATGGTGTTTGAAGGAAAAAGTGAGAAAACAATATGCAACATTGTCCTAAATGATGAGAGATTAGAACAAGTTGACAAGTACGTATATCTAGGTAGTCTATTCACTAGCGACGGAAAAATAGATGGGGAGTTAGATAGGCGCATAAAAAAACTATTTTCCAACCGAGCAAGTCACGCCTACCCCGAAAGGGAAATGGCTTAATGGTATAATGACCCCCCCCCCCAATTTGTTCGATTTCCGGAAAAATAAATTCCTTCATTTTTTTTTTCAAATCGGTCAACATTAATCAGTGCCCCGGGCTTTTGAATTAATAAGGGATCTTAAATGGGAAAAGCTCGGTTTAAACAAAAATTGAAAAAAGAAGTACTTGTTATTAACTATTTGTGAATTAAGGAATTTTCAACGAATAATTTTCACCCAATAACTTTTAATTTTGACTTCCCCAATCTCCATGTATTTTGCCCGGAAAATGCCCCAAAAAATGACAAATATCATATCTTCTATGAAATTCATACCAAATCCGGTATTTTTTTGATTTTTTTTTCTAAATTGATTATTAATATTCTATAAGCCAAAAATTTCCGACTATTTTTTAACTAATTTTCAATATTTTAAGCAATTATTATTAGTTTGAACCATTTTTTTCTCGCCTGTAAATCGTGAAACGTTATTATTTTCCGGGATAAATTATACAGTTGATGAATTTCAAAAATAATATTTTTAACTTAACATATTTGGCAATTAACTAATAATAAACGTAATATTTTTTGTTCAGGATATTTGACAATTGTTTAATCAATTATGATTTATTTATACAATTTTTTCACCCTGTAAATCGTGAAAAGTTATTATTTTCTGAAATAAATTAATATCACAATTAGGGTTAAAAAAAAAAATTTTCTCCGCCTTTCCTATGAAAAGGCGCAAGTTAATGACTATTAATTGTTTAAATCGTTGAAAAACTGTCTTCCACAATAAATATCACTCTTAACATTGATTAACTAACTTTTCAATAACAGAGGAAAACACTATTTCAGCAAATAAAAATTGTTTAAATAATTGTAAACTGTCTTTCACATAAAATACCACTTTTAAGATTCATCAGCTGCGTTAGAAAATACTTTAAAACTTGTACCTTGTCAATTAAAAATAATTTATGTTAAAAAAAAAATCCAAAAAATACCGTTTTTAGCACGAATTTAACATAAAGCTGCTATTTTGCATTTTTTAGGCATTTACCGGGCACAATACAAGGGGATTAGGAGAGTTAAAATTAGAAGTTGTTGGTTGCAAATTATTCTTTGAACATTCGTTTAAAGGTGACTAATCATTAATTTACAAAAACTTAATAACAAGTACTTCTTTTTTCCATTTTTTCGGAAACCGAGTTTTTCCCAATTTGAAACTCCGTATTAATGTCAAAAGCCCAGGGGCACGGGTTAATATTGATCATTTTGAAATAAAATATGGAATTTATTTTTTCGTAAAACGAACAAATTAGGGAAGATCGATTACTAGAATTTGAAAGTCGAATTTTCACAGGTATAAATTTGGAGAATTCTATTATACAATGCGTAAGTATTCACGATCTCTGGATTTAAAATTGTTCAGTTTTGAACGCTGATAATAATTGTATAGTTTCCTATGGTTTATGAAATTTCTATCTGATATTATTAATGTTTATCCTCTTCGATTAAAAATTGTTTGATCATTAAAGTTTTAGATTACAAATTATTGTACAATTTTTAACCCTTTAGATTTGGAGACATACAATTTTGAAGGTTTCAATTCAAAAATTTCAATTTCAATTACGTTAGTAATTGATTGACTAATAAAATAGTAATATTTTAGGTTTTCATTAATAGAATAATAAAGAAAATCACAAGTTTAGTTATTGTTAATTGTCTTCGATATAAAATGGTCCTTTTTGCCATGAAATTTTCTAAGTCAAGTAATTTTCACCACCGAATTAGAAAATATTTTAACTAATTGAATTAGCAGTTTTCTACTGAGGGGTCGTCCACATATCACGTAATGCTTTTAGGGGTGAGAGGGAGGGTTCAAGAGGAGTTCTTATGGTTTAGTTACGATGGGGTGGAAGGGGGCTTTCGAGAAATGTTACGTAAGGTTTTCTTAAATATAGTAATTTAAAAATTATAGTAAAGTAATATAAGAGGTTAGGGCGAAATGAAACAAATTATTGTTTTAAATCTGTTTCTGGCGGGGTATGTGAAAAAGTTGTGTTGTCCTATCAGGATAACCCACGATTTTGAACAAAATTTTAGATATGACTCTTGGCCACCACGGAGGGTTTAGAAGTTTTTAATGTTGAGAAAATTAAAAACTTTGTGTATGTAACTCAGTCACTACAAAATAGTACAAAGATGCAAAATCAGCATTAATAAAATTTATCAAGATTTTCTTTAATTTAGGAACGTCAAAATAATTTTTTCAACTTGAAATAGGTATTCCTTTAACCAAATTCGGACAGATGTAATTATATTTGTTGATATTTCAAAAAATTGTAACTTGATAAAATATTTTTTTTTCTAAAAGATGATTTTATATTACTATTTGGAATCAAAAACTGTACTATAAAAAAATCGCATTGAGTTTTGCACCAATATACACAAATTTGAAATTTTTCAAAATTAAAAAACTTTTAACCCTCCTGTGGTGGCAAAAAGTGATATTCAAAACATTGGAAAAGAACCCCCCCCCCCCCCGGGTGATATTCCGATAGGATACCATAACTTACGTGGAGTTTTTACTCATCATAGAGTAAAAGCGTTGTACTTATAATAAAAAAATCATATTAACTTTTGCATCATGACACATTATGTGGGCGTTTCGAAAGAAAATTATTTAACGTAATCCGATTTGATTGTTCTGGAGTATATTAGGGTTTTTGGGGTCGCTGAATTAAAATCTGATGCTGGATATACAAAATTGAAAATGGCGGATCCAATATGGCGGACATAAATTATTAAAAATGTTTGGACCTTGATAAAATTGGTAATACTCAATTGAAATCAGGTGTTGGATTTTATGAACAGATCAAGTTCTAAAAATTTTTGATAATTTTGGTCCGCCATATTGGATCCGTAATTTTGAGTTATTAAAATCAAGCATGAGATTTGTATTCACCACAAAAACCTGAGTATCACCAATTTTAGCAAGGTCCGCACATTTTTAATAATCCATGTCCGCCATATTGGATCCGCCATTTTGAATTTTGAAAATCCAACTCATGGAGAATAGACATAAGGAGACCAAAGTAATGTAACCGAAAATAAGCAAATTTTTGTCGTATAAAAAGGGTTACAATACTGCCCGAGTTATGGCGCTAGTGTTGCACGGAGAAAAATGGCCGCCGTATATGTTGACATCTTACATTATTTACCAATGTGATTTTAATAGAAATGTGTAAATTATTATTAAAACGGAGAAATTTTATTTTACTTATCTCGAAATATCGGTGATTCTATGCAATGGACGTGGTAGGTACTTCAGATTTATTGCACAAACGTGGAAAACAATAAGGATATAACTGATCAGTTTTCAATCTTGTACGCATACGCATCACAGAACTGATATCGGACTTCCACGTGAATATAACAGTTTTTACATTTCAATATCCTTTAAATGTCTTAAAAAATTGTTTTAGTCATTTAGGAATTTTGTATTTTTGATTAGGGTTATATCACAGGTTATATTTACACGGACCATGACGGCGGCCATCGTTACCCGTACCACACTAGCGCCGCGCTCGAGAAGATCTAGCATTTCGATGCGTTATTGTACATCCGACAGAAAAATGCTCGTTTTTGGTGAAGTCAATGTACAGGACTTTGGGCTCCTTATGTCTATTCTCCATGATCCAACTTCAGATTTTGATTCAGCGACATTAAAAACATTGACCCTGCAAATATCATGTGATTCTGAAGTTTTTTTCTTGAAAACATTTTTGGCACGATATGTTCTTTTTCGCCTCATTGTGAAGGGGTTAATGAATGTAACGTAATAATTCAATTAGAGAGAAGGGGAGGGGCGTTGGTAATAAGTTATACGTAATATATGTGCGATCCCCTAATCAGTAGTGACCGATCTCTTTCTAATTGAAAACCGGTATAAAACTGAAAATGTATGTATAAAAACTTTTTTAAATCTGTCATTTGATCTTTTGAAACTTTTTCAAGGATAAAGTTGTTTTTAGAATTTTTAAAAACTCATCACAGTTCTGAGGTAATGTTGAAAGAAAGTAAACTTTTCTACCTGAGTATACGATTCAATGGCAGCCAGGCCACTGAATTGTAAAATGAACTGAAGACCAAAGCAGATTAAAACAGCCTTCTTGTTTCCTGTAGTGCTAAAAAGATCCCAGAAATGACCTCTATTGGACATATCGTTGATCACAGTTTTATGCATCTGGTTAATCTCTTCATTAAATTCTTCATCTTGACTATATCTCCTCAGTCTTCGAAGGCTTTTTTCAGCATCAGATCTTTTGTTCTTCATGAGAAGATAATAAGGTGACTCCGGCATCCAGATGAAAGAAACAAAAAATATTATCGGGATGATAACACAGGAGTAACCCAGAACACCGTAGGAGACAAAAGGTCCAATTGCATGTCCATAAAGTTCACCAATGGTCATCATTAATTTGATAAATGATCCTAAAGCTCCTCTGATATTTTTATCAGCGATTTCACATATGTACATTGGACAAAGTACGTAAACACTCCCCATTCCGATTCCGCTGATAAATCTGGAGGCATAAAGAACATGCGGGTGCCAGGCTACCAAGATTAAAATCCACCCTACAAGAAGAGGAATGTTGGCTACTAATAAACTGGCCTTCCTTCCTATCCTATCGACTATAAGCGCAGCTAAAATACATCCAGGAAGGGATCCTAGCATTAAAAAAGATGTGATCCATGCTGCTTCGTTTGATGTCACTGGAAAAGGGGAATCTGGAGATTTTAGCATTGGAATAATTGGGGAAGTCCAGCCAACATTGGTGCCTAGTATCATCATCGAGAGAGTTGCTGCAACAGAAAAATGCATAGCTCTAAAATGGAAAATTTAGTTCATTTGTATTTTGTCATCTAGCCATTAAGCGATTCATGAAACGCTAGCCGATTGTGTAATAATCGACAGTTACACTATCTGTCTAGAATTTCTAGCCGTTTTGGTTTTATCACAGAAAATGTTACTTCTAGATATCTATATGTTTTATTTACCTACCGTAATAAAAATTATATTCACTTCAAATAAATTCGGGTATTATTTCTTCATATGAGCGTCACTCCTGCTTTCCGTGTAATATATTTGCGAATATTTATTCAATTGTTTTAAAATGTGGTAAATTTCTTCTTTTTGATAACATCGACAAAAAGCGTAAGAGAAATACAGATTATTTTACCCAAACAATTTATTAAACAAGCGTTAAATACGTGAAAAAATAACTTTTCCTCGTTCTCCACTAACAAGTTGCCAAGTTGGAGAAGGATTTTGGAAATCAAGGTTAATAGAATACAAATTCTGACTTTTACTTTCACTTAAACACAAGAGAATTTTAAGTTTAACAGTTTTCCCCTAATTTCTTTTCTTGAACGTGCGATAACAATTCCATGAGTCATTGGCGATTTCTTTTTCTTTTAACCAATCTCAATGTAATTCTTTGATAAGTAAGTCTGAGTATCGCATCTGTGTATGAAACGATGGTAAATATTAGAAGATTTACTTCTAAAGTAATATAAAACGTGTTAAAGTTTTGCGTATTTCTATTATGTGTCATTATACATGCTGCGGATAAACAGTGGCGAACGCAGGGAGGGGTTTTGGCCCCCCCCCCCCCGAAGTTTCTGAGAAAATTCAAAAGTTGGTTGAAAAGAAGGTCTAATCTGATGGTACATATACAGCCCATTGCGTTGCTTGCATCCATTCGTACAGCTTTCTACAGAGAGAAGACTGCGATTTGAGCCAATGCGTCAGTTACGTTAGTAATATATGTACGAAATAAAGAGGTTTGGCATCAAATTTCACAAAAAACTTAGAACAAGTGTTGAAATCTCGAAAAAGGTTGATAATTTTTTTATGAGACCCCCCATCCAAATATTTCCTGCGTTCGCCCCTGCTTATAAATTATACACTTTTTGAGTTTTTGGGTAAATATTATACTTTTTAGATTACTCTTTTGAGCAGGTGGGGTCCCTGATCTTTTTTCGTTTGTCATTTCACATTGTTATTTCACGTCACAGAATCAATATTTAAAAAATGATAACAATTTCCAAAAAATAAATTAACGCTGTTCTTTTTTTCAATTCACAGTTGAAGAATTTTCAAGCATAAATCTATAAAAGTGAATTAATTTCAATGTTAAATCTTCAAAATTTAATCATGTACACTTTTGAAATCTTTAAAATTGAACTATTCCAAAAAAACCATTCAAAATTGCACTTTTTTGTATTATACACATTAACATTGAAGAGTCTTTTATCAATTTTCCGAGTTATTGAATCTTTGATCACAAATCTTAAGAGTTGAAGAACTTAGATTACAAATCGTTAAAATTGAACACTTTTTAATTGTAAATCTTCAAAACTTAACTATTCCAAATAAAAGGTTCAAAATTCCATAACTGTAAAATATAAATCTTGAAAATTAAATAATTTTGAATTCTATATTTTCAAAATTCATGAATTTTCTATTGTAACTCTTCAAAATTATAGACCTTTCAATTGTCAATCTTTCAAATTTTGAATTCAGAAATTATATTGCTATATTTAAATTGAGCGACCCGGTAAACCCTTGGATACCCATTTTCATAAAATTGAGACTATTTTTAAATTATTATTTTTAAGCTCAAATATTCTCAAGATTGCTTATTCTATAGATATAAATCACGTAAGGCTATTTTCCGAAAATTTTGCCCCCCCCCCCTACCCTCTGTACCGCTTTTTACAACTTTTTCCTGTAGTTTTTCGCCATTGTGTAACACTAGACTACCCCCCTCCTACAAGTGTTGCGTAATATATGGATGGCCTCTAACAGGTAATGTAGCTATATCAATTATTACACAATCGGCTGGTGCTTCATGAAATGTCTACACTTTTTAATAATAGTGTAATGGAGACTACGCCATACTCATTTGTACTTTGACGTATTTTCGATGTTCGTATTGTGAAAACTATTTTTTTTTTAATACGAACATCGAAAATGGTGGCTTTCATAGCCTGCGAAGCGGTGCGAAAATGACGGTATGCAGGTGAGTGGGCACGAAACTACTTTACAAACGCTAGAGTTTCCGAACCTCTTATTACAAACCCTACCCAGTGGGCACGAAATTTAAGAACGTAATTGGAACATTCTAAAAACGTTATTTGGATGTACAAGTCAAAGGACGTTATTTCAACGTTTTAAAAACTGTCCTAAGTCGGACCAAATAATGTTCTCAAACCGTTTCATGTTCCAAATACATCCTTAAAACGTCTCTGGAACATTGTATGTTTAAGGAACGTTATTCGGACTGACTTAGGACGTTTTTGAGCCGTTCTAATAACGTTCTTTAACGTTTGTGCCCACTGGGTAGTGTTTATACTTTTGTGAGTTACGACCTAACCCTACCGTAGCACTTCGCAGGCAACGTTTGGATTGGATTCCCTCCCAGGTTTTCAGATTAGGACTCTATGCAACCTATTTGCACTTATGATCGACTGGTGTGATAAAAAATAGTGTGTAACACTCGGCCCGTAAGTGGCATTTTGCCAAGTGTACTGCAACTTTCACACTGGGCCGAAAAAGTGCCACTTAGGGTCCTCGTATCACAAATAACTATTACGTCGGCGTCTTTAGCCTGTTGTCGTCGTCGATGTCGTATGTATACCGGATAACTTTTGAAAGACTATTCCGATTGGATTCTGCTTTGGCACACTTTTTAAGGATGTGAGGAGAAAGGACGAGTTCGTTAGTCAGCTATTTTGGATGCAAATTCAAAAAGTTAGAGCATTTTCAAAATTTTTGAAACCATTTTTTTCAAGATTTAACAATTCTATGTACGATTATTTACAGCACTCGGAAATTCGAAAAATTTATGCTTACGACTTTTTTCGATAAAAAGGAAATTATCAGAGTTATAACATTTTCAAAATCTAAAAAAACAAACGAAAAGAAACATTTTAAGCCAAACAACGCACGATATGAAAAAATGCCAGGAAAAGAAAAACTTTGCTTTTTGAAAGTCCTACAAGATTATCGTAACAACTTTTCGAATTTTCTTGAAAAATCGAAAATTCAAATTTTGATCGCACAAAAAATAATGAAAAATCAAAAACTCCATTTTGTGGTCAAACTATGGAATATACGAAAAAAGATCAGCAGACAAAAGTTTGCACCCAGAAATCTACAAATTCTCTCTATATATAACTTATATATATATATATATATATATATATATATATATATATATATATAT
>CAKNYM010050715.1:0-72686 GCA_932195095.1 Andricus curvator
ATCAGTCTTTGCGAAATCAAGCCGACTACCTCCGGAAAAATGGATATGTACGCGGAGCGCTTCCCCAACCGCTGCTTTATGAAGCTGCAGGCGAAGATGAGGAAGCGACATTGAGGCCAACCGCAGAAAGCAGGCACCTTTTGAGAGATGATCGCAATTTCATTACTAGAAGGAACATTAACATGCAAGTTCCTCCTAAGCCCCAAGATCTGGCTGAAATGGATGCCTTCCATCGTGGAGATATCTCGCAAGAGTCCGACCTCTGGACCATCAATTGCTCAGTTTATGGTGCTGCGAGAACTTTGGCTGATTTAAATCGAAGGCTGAAACCAACGATGGATCAAAAGACCAAAAGACGCTTGCATCAACTGAACAAGAAGATTGGATGGGCAAGACAGAATGCGTCCCGTGTTGCAAGAAGATACTGAAAATATCATCCGCTTCAAGGAGTTTTGCGACAACCTCATAAAATCTGAGGAGGAATGTCCATCAATCAATGCCCAAGAGGTGAAAAAAGCACTTAGAGGCACGAAGAACTTTTCCACTGCTGGACCAGTTTGTATCAAGAACTTTTGGTGGAAGAAGTTTACTTTTACACACCAACATTTGGCCCGCATATTCACCTCATATTTAAAGTCAGAGATGCCCATTCCGCCGTGGCTGGTGTTAGGACGCACTATACTCCTGACAAAAAAAGGGAACTTGTCCAACCCAGAGAATTACAGGCCAATAACTTGTTTGAACACGCTGTATAAGATGTTTACAGCTGTCCTCAACAACAGGATTGTTAGACGAATTGAGCCTGTAGGGCGAGAGATGTACGAACAACGAGGCTCGAAAAAAGGTGTAGCAGGCTGTCGAGAGAACCTGCTAATTGACAGGTGTGTCTGTAAAGACGCTGCAGCCCATCAGCGCGTCCTGTCAATGGCCTGGATTGACTACCGGAAAGCTTTTGATTCAACCTCTCATAGACTTATCATCTGTCTGTTGGAAAGCTTGAAGGTACATCCACACATAGTGAGATGCATAGAGAGATTGATGCTTCTTTGGAAAACTAGATTTACTGTCTCATCTGGAAATTATCGTGTGACAACGAACAACGTCACCTTCCAGAGGTGCGTCTTTCAAGGTGATACCATGAGCCCTTTGCTTTTTTGCATCACACTTTTGCCTCTACCACTCGCACTACGAAATTCTCCTGGATACCTCTGTGGCGACACTAATCAGCGGGAGCATAAGGTCACTCATATATTTTATATGGATGACCTTAAGATCTATGTCTCTGGTAGAAGCAAACATCAAACTGCTATAAATATTGTCAAGAACTACACAGGAGAGATTGGGATGGACTTTGGCTTGGACAAGTGTGCCAAAATTTATCTGAAGAAAGGAAAGATTACTGGCGTTCCCAAGGACCCTGAGCTTGGATATAAGTGTTATCAGACATCTTAATACTGGAGAGACCTATACATACCTCGGAGTGCCTCAAAACCGCATTCAGGACGTAACATCCGTGAAGGAGTCTCTCCGAAGCAGATACAAGCATCTTCTTCGACAGATTTGGTCTTCCAATCTGTCGGCGTTGAACAAGGTATCTGCGACTAACATGCTTGCTGTCCCGGTTCTACTCTACTCGTTTGGGGTAGTTCAATGGACGAAGAACGAGCTTAAGGCCCTTGATGTCATTACACGTAAGATCATGCATATGCATAAACGCTTGCATATCAATTCGTCAGTTCCGCGATTACATATTTCACGCCGTCAAGGTGGACGCGGACTTCTGAATCTCCAGTGTCTTCATAACCGGATTCTTCTAAGTACAGCTTACATCGTTGCGAATGGCAGAGATCCTCTCCTAAAGATGGTCAGGAACCACGAGATGATTGGCGAAGGAGCGTTCCTTTACAAAGCCGCGGAACAAGCGGCCGAGACCCTTGGCCTGAATTTTAACATCAGAAGTGAGGAAAGTGCATTACTTCATCTAGATGCTTCACTTCTAAAAACCAAAGTGAAGAAAGCAGAGGTTGAAAATTTTCACCAAGAGCTACTCGACAAGAAAATGCACGGAAACTTTCACAGAAATGTAGAAAAACAGTCCTTGTCGAAGGACCACACTTTTGCTTTCCTCAAATCATCAGAGCATAATTCAGGTACAGAGGGTTTTATTTTCGCATGCCAGGGCGGTGTCATTTCCATCTAAGCATACCGTGAGCGCATTTTATGTCAATAAGTTCCCAGTGGTAGGTGCAGAGCGTGTCATGCACATGCTGAGTACCTAGAACACATACTATCAGGGTGTCCAACCCACGCGGGAACGTCGTATATCTATAGACATAATGCGGCCCTAAGAGTGCTTTATTACCATCTTTGTCGCTCTTACGGTGTTGGCCGCGACCCTTCCCTGCCGAATGCTCCAAGGGAGATAGAGTCGATTGTCCGAAACGAGAAGTGCCAAATTTTCTGGAACTACGATTTTCGGGCAGCAGTCTCCGTTGCGCACTCGAGGCCTGACATTGTTCTCCAAGACTTCGAGAAACGAACTATATTCGTGATCGAATTCTCGGCTCCGTCCGAATACAACATCACTGCAAAGGAGAAAGAAAAAAAGGAGAGGTATCAAGACCTTAAAAGAGAGCTACAACGACTGTACCCAAAATATTCGGTACAAGTAATTGTCCTTGTGATAGGTGCTCTCGGAGGTGCGAACCTATCACTGGTTCGTAACCTTAAAGCCGTACCCGCGTGCCAAAAATATGGCAAGGCACTTGCGAGATGGATGCAGAAAGCTGTCATCCTTGGGTTGCTTCGTGTCCTCAAGACACACGAGGGTTTCGCCGGCCTGTCGTTGTGATTTTGTCGTTGCCTATGACCACCCATCTCACGGTTGTGAGACGTGGCCATAGGTGTGATTTACCGCGGTGCTACTGGGGGCTATTGACATTTTGTTGGATGGCAGTTGCTCGTAGTGGGACCCTGCGGTGGTTGTTTAACTTTTTTTTTCATTATATATATATATATATATATCTTTCTTTTTAACAATCAAGGGGTGAAAAAACAATTCAAGAATACATTTTTTTCTGTTATAAATAAAACAGTTTTGAGCAGCATCCTTGAATTTGAACATTCGACATAGCATTACCGCAAAAATATTTGGAATATTTCTTTCGTGATTTTTCACCCATGAAAGAGTCGTAATATTCACGCACTAATTGATCGTTCCTGGTAAAATCTGAGGTAAAGAGAGCACAAAACTGTTGCATACTAAGACCACTAGAAAAGCAATGTAAAAAGAGCACATAAAACTGACCAAAAACAGTAGAGAAATTGCTTTGTAACTGTTTTGTATTCCACGTGAACCGCCCACAGTTACTTCGTAATCTGTTGATGTGCTGCGGGATGATCGGTGGTGATCCGTAGCTCTTGACATACATTGCGACCCAGTGGGCTCCGGATTTGGTGTGGCCATCAGTGTTAACAATTAAAGCAGCTGCTTTTGTCCAAATCTTTGGTATCCTGTCTGCTGGGAATACTCCGATCGTATGAGAAGTTATCTGCTGCAGTGCTCGCAGAAGATCCACAGTGTTCATAATATGACGTCAAAAGTTTGGAAAACGACACCTTTTTTACACCAGTTTCGTCTCTTTCTTTTTCTTCGTCTTCTTCTACACTTTCACTTTGTTTCCTCTTCTTCTTTAGGTTGGTTTCACCTTCACTATTTTCAGAATCAGTCTATTTTTCGTCTTCTTCCTCCCAGGTATCAATATCTGCAATTTTTATCCATTTTTTCAATCGCTGTGCATTATTCACACTACATTGTAAACCACCAGATCTTATTCCATGATAGGTACAACGTGTAGATGATGAAGGTAATCGAGGGAATGAAGGACAATTCTTATTGTCTTCTAGATTTATAATTTCTCGAGCATGGATAGTCTGGAGAAAAAGTGCCTTTTCTCGCCATCTGGTGTATATACAATCAGCATTTCGAGCAATCTCGTTAAGACTGGTATATAAATGACAAGGTTGTGATTCACCATCCAACCACTCAATTCCGTGATGATGTCCAGTAACCCAATTATTTTGGGAGCGTATAACTGTCGGAAGATCGTTGAAAGAGCAGGGTGGTGCAATAATCCAGTGTCCAAAATAATTTTGAAACTGTTAAGAAGTAATTTAAATATTGCGAATATTAAAAAAAAAGATTTTAATACTTTTTTTATTTTGAAAAATAATTTTTAAAGAAAATTCAAAAATATATTTTTTTTAATATTGAAAAATACCGAAAAAGAGTCTTAATAATTATTTTAGTATATCACGGTGAAAAATGTTGAAATATAAAAAAATGTTATTGAAAATTAGTTGTTTATTTTTTGTAACTACTTTCATTAAAAATCTTTTTAAATTTGTTCTAAATTTTATTATATATTTTATTTTATTTTTAAATAAAATTTTGTTGTTATATTTTATATTTATTAATTAAGGGAAAAGTCACGACATTTCGAAAAAAGTTCTGGAAAAATTGGAAAAATCACGAAATTTTGAAAAAATTGACTTTTATTTTTTATTTGTTTTAAATTAATTTTCTTACAAGGGGAGTGCGCGTGACGGTGGACGCGGATTTTAATCATCTTTTGTGAGCGAAGAGGGCTTAATTTGAGATGAAAAAAGCTGAAACCGTTTACTTAGATAGAAAACAGTTTATGAGAAAAAAGGGTTGAAAGCAACCCGCGTAGAATGATTATCGGTTTGAGTTAAGGAGCAATCGACCAAGCTTCGTTGGAGCAATGGTCTAGGTTCCAGACTGGAGAGTCTGCCGTCATGGGTTCGCGTCCTCGTACTTTATCAAATTTTTTTTTGTTTCTATTCCTTTTTTTGAATAGGTTCACCCTGAATATGCATGAATATTATAAAAACAATAGTGAAGAGTTTAAAAAAAATATTTTAAGAATACAAAAATTATTATTTTTGACACAAAAATATTTTTATCAAATAGTTGATGTTTGCAGCACGTATTAAATTATTTCTAAGCATAAACATTATTATTTTGAACTTATTTTTTATACTTTTATGAGAAAAAAATAAATTTAATGAAATTATATGCATCAAAAATAAATTAAGAGTACCTAAAAATATAAAAGCGGAAGTTGGGTTACAAGTATTGAAATGTAAAATGAAGAATGCAATATCGAGTCTAGAAAATATTACGTAATTAATTAAAACTGAAAATAATTTTTTATTTTGAAAGATGAATTTCAATCGAATATTCAAAGACATTTTAAAACATTTCAAAAACTTTAATAAAATTGTTAAAAAAGATTCTGGAAGATTTCAATGCAATTTTTATAATTTTCCACAATTAAAAAAAATCACAAAAATTTCCAATTAATTTAAAACATAGTTTTGAAACTTAAAAAGATAATTTTAATATTGAGAAGATTAAAAAAAAAAAAGAGAAAATGTACATTTTTGAAAAAAATTCATTTTTGTGGTTGAAAATTTACATCTATTTTTTTTTAAATTTGTTTTGTTTTATAAGGAAATTAATATTACAGGTTAAAAATTCATCTTTTTGATTAAAGATTGAACTTTTTTTGAAAATTCGTTGTTTATTGGCTGAAAATTTAAATAGTCTTCCAACTTATTTCGGATTTTTTCTCGGAATTTATAGAAATCTTTAAATTTCCCTATGAATCTTAAGAATATTCTCTTGAAACAATTAAAAATTCTTTAAAAGTTTCTAAACTTGCTGTTCAAAATCTTTGAAATTCTACATTTTGTTTTAATTTTTCTAAAGTATTTTGTAGTCATAAATTATTTTTGAATCTTTTGAATACTTTTAAATATCTGTTAATGTTGCTAGATTTTTCATTAATTTTGTAACTGTCCAGAATTGCAAAATTTTGTTTTAAAATCTTAAAATCTTTTAAACTTTGAAACATTAAAAATTTTTTTTAAGTTTATTCCAAAAAAAAATTATCAATGAAAAATTTCATGTGAGAGCTTCCCAGAAATCGTACAATCTTAAGAAAATGTGTTCATATTTCTTTAAAAAAAAACCATCATTTTTTGAAATTTCAAAATGTATTGCAGCACAAATCGGTAAAAAAATATTAAGACAAAAGTTGTTCAGCCAAAGAATAGCTACAAATTTGTTATTAATTATTTTTATTGGATGCGTGGTTTTTGTTTTATTTGTAAAAAAAAACATTAAAAAATAAAAAATTTATTTTTTGGACAAACGACACAAACTATGAAAAAAATGAATTAACACAAGTTGCTTATCCAAAAAAGACCTACAAATTTGTCATATATAATTTTTTTATTTGATGCGTAGTTTTTGTTCTAATCGTGAAAACTAACATTAAAGATTAAAAAAATTCAATTTTTTGGAAAACGATACAAGGTACGTAAAAAAATTAATAGCTATTAAAGTTGATCACCCAAAAAGGATCGACAAATTTGTTATCAATAATTTTTAGGTAGAACAAGTAGATTTTCTTTGAATCGTAAAAAACAAAATTAAAAATTAAACTTTTAGAAAAACGACACAAGAGACGAAAAGAATGGAAAGACAAAAGTTGTTTAACCAAAAAATCTACAAATTTTTCATAAACTCTTGTTATAAAAATAAAAAAAACATCACGTGCATCCTAAACTACGACCCAAGACAGATTTATGTGTAAACATGTTCGGTAAACGTTAACTGAAATTGAAATCTTACGCAAAGCAAATAATAACTCACGCACATGTGTAAGGAACTGATAAGAATTTGGGAAATCTAGTGCAGAAGAATGTGGAATTTCAGGTTTAGTCTGCCGCTGTCCCCTGAACTCCCTCCACAATATATTGCAGGACCGTACTAGGCGACATGTAGCATAAGGGGCGTTCGTCAGTCTTTCGGCTACCCTTAGCCCGAGTTGTATCGTCTTGGAAACTCTTAGACAAAATAATGAATACTTCCACGTTAAAAAAGTAACAAAGTGAAATCATTACCCTCACCCTGTTACAAATTGGCGATCCTGCCAGGATAGTGGCAAACGATTTTTTGAAGAATTAGCTACGGCAATACAAGGAATCAAAAGGCCCTATCTTTGATTCGAACCTCGAATACAATCTTGAGAACTACTGTTCTCCCAGAAAGGACTCCGGACTTCTCTACGGAAAGTTCGTAAAACAAGGAACCTGTAAGGTATTGGGTAAAATTAAGATCTGAATTAAGTACGCCTTATTCTACGTAAACCCGATTACCAGAAAGTTCCGTAATAAGAATTTTGGGAACGCAACGAACCGCGGTAAAATCCTAGAGTCTGTGAAACAGCACAGTAAGACTCAGAAAAAGACGAGGAAAGAAAAGCAGCATAGCAGCAATCACGCAGCCAAGTCGGAGATACGTCACCGAACACATCCGAGCAGACAAGGACAACGCAGAGAACTACCACCTCCCGTTTGCAGCCGTCGCCGGAAGAAAACACAAAGGCTAGTGGTTATAAATTAAGATAGAGTTTCAGTCTTCTTTTTAGTCGTCGAACAAATAATTTTAAGTACGCAAAGTTAAGGTGAAGTGAAAGTGAAATTAAGGTGAAGCAAAGATTAGAAAAAAATAAATAAAAATTTTTATATAGGGAACCGTTGGTATACTACGCGTGCTCGCTAGCTCTGCCGCCGTTAATAAAAAGAAACTTGAATCCGAATTAACCTTGGATGTACTCCATGTATACGGATTGTACAAGTGAGGATTATAAAAAATTTAACAACACAAAAATTATAACGCGATCGCGACACCATCTATACCCGACACTCGCAATTAGGAAAAATTATACACGCTGGCGTTTCACGCCTATAGGGAAAACTTATCCACAAATTACGATACACAATCCGAGACCGATAGTTCAGACAACACTTTTCCGAATACCCATACCAACAGATCGGACAACATGAGCTTGCTCACTTCAGACGAAAAACTCGACCTAATCCTGTCTAGGATGGCAGTTTTGGAGGATGTAGTAACAAAACTTACTGTCGAAAATGGCAGCCGGATTGACGAAATTTTCCGATTAACACAAAGATTGGACATCCCGGCGAAAGTAGAAACAGACACGGATGGAGGTATTATCACTTCCGATAATGACGAGGAAAACGAAATGGAATCCGCTAATCATCGGAAAATAAAAAGTAACGTAGAAATGAACGACGAGAATGAGGAGAACAACGCGGACGAAGAAAGTAACGCGAAAGGAAACGATAATGAGAATAGCGCGGAGGAATCACGCGAACGACAAGAAAATCGACCCCTCGTGTAAATAAGACCGACTAGTGCCATCCCTACCAATGCTAGTGAAAGTAACGTGGACAAAGCACGTGAAACTGTGAGACTGTCGAGAGCTCAACCCCCCGTGGCTCTGAGACCAGGCTCGGTCAACTCTGTGGGAAATAAATGGCGATGTTCCGCGCCATCTGTGATGAGCCAGAGAACTACAGACGCGTGCATGTGTTGGTCTTTATATATGTATATGCCCCTTCCTTACATATATTTAATACTAGAATAATTCAACAAAAAAGGAATAATAAAGACAAAATGAAGAAAATAAGAAACGAAAAATAGGAAATTAAAGATAATTATCATTCTATTTCCTATTTTACGTTTCTTATTCACTTAATTTTGCCTTTATTTGAAGGACTGCAGTACAGAACTACATAACCAACAAAATCACAGCCACAAGCCACAACAAACAATTTGCCGCGCACGCGCTTTTTACATCGCACCACCCGTTGGCGTTGAAAGTTAGCGCCATCTGCGATGGACCAGAGAAATAATATCGCACCCCTCAATGCCTCTCTGTCCCCGCGCCATAGTCCTAAGAATTCGCCATTTCACTGTACAGAGTTGACCGAGCCTGTCTGAGACAGCCCCCTTCTGGTACTATTCCCGCTAAGGAAATAATAAGAACCATAAAGACTCTATGATAGGGCAGGATGACATGGGGGTAGAAGACTTTATACGATCAGTAAAAAGGGCACAAGACAGTTGCTCTCAACCCGACTTGCTGTTAGACTTCGTTTTAGCAGAAAGAATCACACAAAATGCAGAAAGGGCAATTAGGTACTTAGAAATTACCAATTTTAACACTCTTTTTGATGCCTTAAGAAAAAATTTAAATCTGACAGGTTCAGTTCCCGCTCTTAGATCTAAATTAGAAACATGCAGACAAAGTCCTACAGAAACAATACAAAGTTTCAACGGGCGTTTTAGACAGGCCGTGAACGAAGTAAAATATGCAGTGCAATCAGAACACACAAATAGCATGGAGAGGAAGATTGCTATCCAGATAGAAGAAAAAGAATCCCTCAAAAGATATATGCTTAACTTGAGAAGAGAAATCGGACTGCAAGTTAAAGCCCAAAAACCAAAGAGCCTATGCGAGGCCCAGAATCAGGCTGCAGAGATGGAGATATGGTTAAAAGAATTTCATCCAGTACGCCCACCAATACAGCCGCCTATGCAGACGCACCAGTGGCGTACCTTCGGTAAAACCTTACCAAGCACAGGCCACAGGAAACCATGTATCCTGAACAGCTATACCGAATTCGAAAATGCCGCTTCAACAAAGAATGCAGTTAAATTGCCATAAGTGCGGAAGACTCGGACATTTAGCAGCACAGTGCTATGCTAAAACGCAGAATTTTCAGCCAGGACAGTTCCAAAATCGAACCGCACAAAACCCCGTGAGGAATATCCAGGAAGTCGAGAACCAAGAGGAAGGCCAGAATTATTTAGAATATCAAGACATGAGTCTCGAAGAAATAAACGAACAACTAGACTACGAGGAGAATGCAGAATTTCAAATATCAGCGGCAGATTATTATCCATCAGGGGTAAACACTCAAGTGGACTGATTTACAGCTCATTGGTCGACTCTGGTGCAGCGATTAACCTTATTAAGGAAAACAATGTGCCAAAGGAAGTCAAGGTATTCCCCATGAAAAAATATTTCGTCATGGGAAAGGACCGACACTACTCACATTATGCCACTTACATTAATTACTTTGGAAAAAACATCTTTTTCACATAGTAGATGATGATTTTCCTTTGCCAGAAGCTGGAATCATAGGGTTATCCTTTTTCAACCAATATTCAAGATATTCGATTATGCCTCAGTATCTAATCCTAGAAAACAAAAAATTACCTCTATATGATGATGGACGTTTCATGAGTAGCCACACAGCTCAAATCAACAGAATAAGCATTGTTGAAGCGGACCAAGAAGTATTCATTGAGGATAATCCTAAAATACCGGACGGGATTTACTCAATCAAAGATAGACAACTAATAGTCCCATATTACAACTATGAGAGGAACCCCACACTGATCAAAGTACCGAAAGACGAACCGATCCAGAATATAAGGGAAGTACATAGGACAACTGTTACTGAGAAGGAAGCAACTATTGGACATCGACTGACAGATTTACGAGATAAAACTAGGCTGCAACACATAGAAGAGGAGATCCGCGAAAATTTATGGAAAGGCATAGCGTCTTAAAATGACATCTTTCATCTGGAAGAAGATCCACTGCCCTGCAACGACCTAGTGGAACACGAGATTGTCCTTAAGTCAGGAAAAATAGTCAACATAAAATCATATAGGCCGCCAGAGTGTCATAAAGAAGAAATATCAAAACAAATGGGAGATTTGATGAAAAAGGACGTGATAAGACATTCCAAGTCACCTTATAACTCCCCCATTTGGGTAGTACCAAAAAAGACAGTTGCTTCGGGAATGAAAAAATGGCGAATTGTCATAGACTTTAGAAAGATCAGCGAGGACACAGACCAAGATGCATATCTCCTACCAGTGATAGCTGATATTCTAGATCAGTTAGGAGAAGCTAAATTTTTCTCGGCCTTTGATTTAAGCTCCGGTTTCCACCAAATACCTATGGCAGAAGAATAAAAAAAAATATACAGCTTTCTCAACACCCGAAGGGCACTTCGAGTTCAACAGGATGCCTTTTGGATTAAAGAATGCCCCAGCCACATTTCAACGAATGATGGACGGAGCATTAAGAGGATTAGAAGGAAAAATATGTTTTGCCTATCTGGACGACATAGTTGTATTCGGAGCTACCCTGGAGGAACATAATAATAACCTCTTTACAGTTTTCGAAAGACTGAGACATACAGGTCTAAAGCTTCAGCCCGATAAGTGTGAATATCTACGCCCTGAACTTGAATACCTCGGACACGTTATCACCAAAGATGGAGTGAAACCCAATCCAGCAAAGTTAGAAGCAGTACAAAATTTCAGACAGCCTAGAAATGTAAAAGAGAGCTTTGCGCTTTTAAAAAATAAACTTTGTGAAGCTCCAGTGCTGAGATACCCCGAATACTCAAAAGAGTTTCTATTAACAACCGACGCTAGCAACAAAGGTCTAGGGGCAATTCTGTCCCAAGAAGGACACCCATGCTGTTACATTTCAAGAACATTATATGGAGCAGAAGAGAATTACAGCACATCCGAGAAAGAACTTCTAGCCATCGTTTGGGCAGATAAACGACTCAGACAGTATCTGCTAGGAAGAAAATTTAAAATTCATACTGACCACCAAGGTCTGACATGGTTAAATAGCGTCAAAGATCCTTCGTCCCGATTACTAAGATGGAGATTCAGACTAAAAGAATACGAATATGAAATCGAGTATGTAAAAGGGAAGGAGAACAAAGCTGCTGACTGCCTATCACGATTGTTTCCAATCACGGATCCTTCAGATGAAGATGTTGAGGAAAGTGGTTCAGGAAGTGAGCTCTCCGATGAAGAAACCACGAGCGCTTCACGAACAACGAAACCAGCCCTGGCCAAGAAAATGGCTGCAGACGATCTCATATCTGATGAAGAAAATTTATTGGATCAATGAGAAGGATTCTATCAGGATTATGTCGCATGGAAGAAAGAGAAAACTCCCACCCGGGAAGTGAAGAAACCAAATTCCTGCGGAAAACTGTGGGTAGAAATCACGAAGTCTCAATTTGGAGATTATCAGGAAGAGTTGTGGTTGAGATTACTCAACCTTAAAGTCAAAGACTTCATAGATAAAAAATTGACAATAGTACGTCTCCAGTTCGCAGACCCAATGATTAAACCATTAGAAAAACTCAAAATTCAAGAAATAATAAGTTTTCTATGCTACCGATATCCCACACTAAGCTTCCACACATGCTATAATGCCACGAGAGACCTGACAAATGAAGAAAAGAAACAGGTAATTAAGGAAGCGCAAGGATCTGTTATGGCTCAGCATTATGGTGAAAACAAAACTATCGAACGAGCAAGAACAATCGGTGAATGGAAAAACATGGAAGAAGAGGTCATTCACTTCGTAAAAAGATGCCCGGTTTGCCAGTTGCAAAAAACAACTAGGATCAAAAATCAGAGTGAAGTTGTTATCCCAGATACACCAGTTGACCCCAACGATAAAATAGCTATGGACATTTTCGGGCCATTGCCAACCACTCGTTCAGGAAATAACTATATCCTGTCTATCCGAGACCAACTCACCAAATATCTCATTTTGGTCCCACTTAAAGACGCAGAATCCGAGAGAATAATTGAAGGACTTTTTGATCATTATATATACATGTTTGGGTCCCCTAAACACATACTCACCGACCAAGGAGCCAACTTTGTTTCAGAACTTGTCCAAAATTTTGAGAATCTGTTTAAAATCCGACATATCAAGACTTCCACCTATCATCCACAATCGAACGGAAGTCTAGAAAGGTCACACTCAACCCTGAAAGACCTAATAAGAACATGCATGAAGGACAATACAGTTGAGTGGGATAACACACTAAAAATCGTGACCATGGCTCATAATACCATGAAACATGAAGGAACTGGGTATTCTCCTTTCCAACTCACTTTTGGAAGAGAACCAAACATCCCTTCTATGCTGAGCACAACACTTTCAATAAAGTACTCCGACCTTGTTCAAAAGTGGCAAGATAGGCATGAAAGACATCTTAACAGAGCCAGAGAGAGGATAATGTTGCAAAAAGAAAAGTACAAGAAACAGCAAGATGCAAGGATTATAAAATCACAAGGAATTTATGTGCCCGGAGACCTGGTGAAGCTTATCAACCAAACACCTGTCAACAAGCTCTCTCCTAGTTGGAAAGGGTCCGCGGTTATCTTAGAAGCAATAGAAAATAACAACTACAAAATTGGTTTTGAGAATAAAACTCTAACCATCCATGCCAACCAACTAACGCCATACTATACGTAATTTCAGATGTTCCTCGTATGGATTTTGTTAACGCAAGTGGGAGCGAGTCTAGGAAATTACACCATAACAAACCTCAACGGAAACATCTTTTTAGAGGAAGAAGGGGAAGCCCACCTTTACCACGAAAAATGGAATCTCATCGTATCTGTGAACACAACCAACACACAGCAAAGATCTAATCTTATAGCCAACACACTCAAAGTCGCAGTGAAAGCCTGTGATTCTAGCTGTGCCGAAGATTACGAGATAAGAATGGTAGGTGAACGGTATGAACGACTACACCAAAGAGAAGAGCTACTCCAACAGGTCATGGGTATTCGACGAAACAAAAGAGGATTGCTCAATGCTGTGTGAGAAATATCTAAAAGCTTATTCGGAATCATGAGCAACAGTGACCTTGAAGCTATCAATAAAGAACTTGACCAACTTTACTCAGATAATAAGGATTTAGCTATGGTAATGCAAAATCACACTAAAGTCCTAAAGTTATTGCTGGACTCTTCATCGACTGACTACAAAACTTTAGAAGGAAAGTTGCAAGCCGAAGCTGAGACCGCACATCTGATTAGAGGCAGCCTGAATAACAACACTAGAAATTTGTTCATAGCTTCTAAATTGATTGTATGCGGAATCCTGATTGACGAATTACATGACGATATCAAAACGGCATTATTTGCCATAAATAATGGTAAACACGGTATAATTCATCCCCAGATTGTTACACCTAAAATATTAATGGACACGATCCAAGAGTTTGAGGCCATGAATCGAACTCGTTATCATCTTGATGCAAACCCGGAAAGCTACCAACACATCCTCGACCTCAGCGAAGTCAACGTAGCCTTGATCAGAAAAACTTCGACGTATGTTATCTCGATACCCGTACTCGAGAAAGAAGAATATGTTATTACTCATGTGATCCCTATACCTCAGTTAATACGAAACACTCACATATCCCTTATACCCGAACACGAATATCTATTCACCAGAAAAACTTCTTACGTTCCCACCGATCGCGAAACACTCAGTAAATGTAAATCACTTGCCGAATATAAAATTTGTAACCGAAATCAACCCAACTATAGGCTAATAGACACAAATAACTGCGACGCTAGTATTCTTAAGAAATATCAAGACTCTGTAGAATGTAGCTTTTCACCTTTCAAACTACATAGTGACAGTTATATACCAACTACGAAAGGTTATATACTTTTGCCCGGTAGAAAGCTAACTTTAGATTTTCTCTGCCAAGACTCTACAACATCGATAGAAGTAGATACTAACATTTATATTCAGGGTTCCGGATGTAAAATTATATCAGATAATGTACAACTTTATTTAGAGAAAACGTCTACCTACGAAAAAACCATTGTATTAAACAGGACGTACGAAACACCTTACGATAAAAAATTCGCTAGATACGCTAGAGAGCCACCTAATAACTCTACCTCGACAACTAGATGTTAGCGTGCTAAAGCAGATGAGACTTAGTCTAGATGATACGCAAAACTTGTTAAGCAAGATCGCTTCTCATCATAGAATACAGACTTGGAAAGAAAAGGCCTACGAATGGTTACAGTATATAGGATACACTAGCATAGGATTAATCGTTTTATTTACCCTGCTCAAATTGGGAGTTTTCGAAAAAATCAAACACTGCCTCCCTAAGAAGCTATGTTTCATTTGCGTAAAAACTCAGGTTCAGGCCAGCCCCACTGTGCATTATACAAGCGCTCCAACCCATGAGGTTATAACGAAAGTACCTATACCTGCAAATGTACCACTACGTGCAAATGTACCACTACGATTTAGAAATAGAAGAGTTAAATTTTAGGGACTAAAATCTGTCTAAACAGGGTGGTGTAAGGAACTTATAAGAATTTGGGAAATCTAGTGCAGAAGAATGTGGAAATTCAGGTTTATTCTGCCGCTGTCCCTTGAACTCCCTCCACAATATATTGTAGGACTGGTCTAGGCGACATGTAGCATAAGGGACGTTCGTCAGTCTTTCGGCTACCCTTAGCCCGAGTTGTATCGTCTTGGAAACTCTTAGACAAAATAAAGAATACTTCCACGTTAAAAAAGTAACAAAGTGAATTCATTACCCTCACCCTGTTACACATATAGGAGTATAAAAATTTATTTTCTCTTATATGTAATGTCGTGTAAAAGTTTCTGGACATATATTTTCCAATAGGTTGAACAAGCACCCTAGTTTTAATAATAATAAACTGTAGATTTTCTCTCAATTATTGCATAAAAGGTGACAAAAGTACCCGTTTTATGGGCATAAATGAAAGCCAGTATGTGTTAATTTTATTAGAAGTTGTTTGAAAAAACGTCAAATTTTTATGTTTCCGGAAAATATCAATAAATTCGGAAAAAACCAATTTTTTATTGTTTTTGGGCTAATTTTGAAGATAATTTTCGGCAAGTCTGTTAGAATACTGTTCTATTAATTTGTTTTAATTCAGTTATGAAAACCTGACTTTATACCAATATTGATAAGTTCTTTAAATTAAGTTTAGGTTTTGATTGCATCGAAGGAAAAATTCTAGAAATATCTTATCAAGTCACTAAAATAATGCAAAAAATTATCTTGAAAACTAGTCCAAAGAGATTAAAAAATATTAATTGCTTTTTGATTTATTAACATTTTTCGGAAACATTAGAATTTGTATTTTTTTTAATAACTTCTAATAACATTATGATATTGCTTTCAATTTAAGACCATTAGGCGTATAATTTTATCAGGTTTCGTGTAGTAATTGGAAGTAAATTTAGAGTTGAATATTTTTAAAACTAGAGTGCTTTTATAAAGTATTGAAAAATATATGTCTAGGAACTTTTGCATAGTAGTGTATTACATTCTCGTATAAACTATCCAATGTAGGTATATTCTATTTCTGTAAAATTAAAATCTATCACTTATATCCCGAAAACAATAATTTTCCACGATTTTAAGAAAAATGTAATTCTTAAACAAATAATAATTGTTTGAATAATTAAAAATTATTTATAAAGTACTTGGAAACTTGTCCATTAACAATTAAGAATAATACTTGTTAAAAAATCCAAAGAATACCGTTTTTAGTATGAATTTAATAGAAAACTGCTATTTTGCAGTTTTTGGGTCACTTTCCAAGCACAATAACAATGGCTTGAAAGGGGGTGAGGAGTCAAAATTAAAAATTACTGGTTGGAAAGTATTCTTTGAACATGTGTTAAGAGTTTTTAATACTTTAATTCACAAAAAGTTTATAACAAATAGCTCTTTTTCCATTTTTCTTTAAATCAAGCTTTTCCCATTTAAAACCCCATGTTAATTTCAAAGGCTTGGGGGTACGGGTTAACTTTGACAAAAAAAGAAAACAACAAAACTGTTAAGTTGATAAACTGTAAATATAAATTAAGTACTTATTTTAAAAATTGAACTATAGTTCGACTCTTAAAAATAGAATAATAATAAAATTTATTTTATAAGGCGATTATGAATCTGTTCATAATTAAATCATTTATAGATTTTTACTTTAAAAATTGAACTATTTCAATTCGAAATCTTTTTTCAATTTTCAAAAACATTTTAATTATATTCATAATTAAATGCTTTTATTCAATTTCAAATTCTATTCAAATATTATTGAATTCTAAAATACTCCATTTTTTAAGCATTCAGTTTGAAAACTTTTAATTAAAAAATGTTTGTTTCAATATTTAACAATATTTGACTGTTTATTTGAAATAAGAAATTATAAATCAAATATTCAAAAATAAACTAAATAAAATTGAATTATTTAAAATAAAACAAACCTCGAATCGTTCGAATTTCAGGGTGCAGAATGTAAGCTTTAAAATTTTCATTGTTTCATTTTTTTAATTTTTAATTTATAAATTACATTTTTCAATTTAGATTTTCCAAGAAACAACTTATAATCACTAAACTGTACTGTTTTTAAGTTAAAATAGTTTGAAAATGATATAATTTTGAACACTTCCAAATTTATCTGAAAGAACTCTGGACACGCTTTGAGGTTCGCTATATCTGTTATAATAAATTTAAAATAAGACAATATAAATGAAATATTAAAAAATAAACAAATTGAAATTGAATTATTCTAAATAAAATAAGCCTCGAATCATTAAAATTTCAGAGTGCTGAATGCAAACTTAAAAATTTTCATTGTTTCATTTTTTTAAATTTTTAATTTATGAGTGACATTTTTGAATTTGAATGTTTCAATGACAATGTAAAATCCTTTAATTGTAGTGTTTCAACCAAAAATTGTTTGAAAATTATATAATTTTGAACACTAAAGAAATTTATTGATTCATTCTTCAAACTATTTTATTTCCTAAAACGCACTCTCTCCTTTGCCTGCTTAGTCAAGCTTTGTTTATAAAATACCGATGCGGACCGATGAGTTCTCTGAAAGAACACATTGTGTCGCAATTATGTTACGCATCCAGATTTAGAATTAGGCTAATTATATTTTGTAAAGAAAAATATTAAAAATTGAAATTTCATTATGAAAAATTCATTATTATGACACTTATCATTATTATTACACATCAAAGTACTCAAAAATTATAAGAAAAATATTGAAAATTGTTTCTTTTTTTTCAAATTAGACACAGCTTATTTTCCTCCTGTTTGTAAATGATTTACAATTGTTTAAACAATTATTATTTGTTTGAGAGAGAGGGAGAGAGAGATAGAGAAGCAAGCTTCCGGTCTGTGAAATGAGACACAACGCGTGTGTCAGAGGCTTGCGTTACACTTTCTAGTCGTCGTTTGACTCGACTCAGGCGCGACTCCCCATATCGAGGTCTAAGATGTTTGCACATCAAAAAATTAACTTTTTGGAAAAAGGACACATACAAAAGTCAAAAATGATGAAATATCGAAAAATAATTTTTTTTCCAAATTTTGCTCGACAAATGCAGTACTACTTCACTCCTCCAACAAGATTTTGTGAGACCAACAGTTGTAATATTAAAGCCCAAAATATCAAACTCAAAAAAGATACAAAAGTAAAAAATTATCAAATTCCGAAAAATAACATTTTTTTCTGAATTTTGTTTAAAAATCTTTTAAATATTGAAATTTTAAAAAATCGTTTTTATTTTCATTTTAAATATAATTTGTTAGAAAATAATTTCATGGTTGCCCGGAAATCGTGAAATCTTAAGAAAATTTTTTCATTTTCCTCAAAAAAAGCATCGTTTTTTGAAATTGGCAAAATTTATTGAAGCAAAGTTCCGTCAATGGAAATTTCGGAAAGGCTAATTATAACTGAATAAGTTATTTATTATTCATTTTATACAAAACCTGGGTGACCTGGAAAAGTTTTTTTTTTCATTCAAAGATTGATTTCAAAGAATATTAGTCAAATTCTTAATAATTGCTGTGATACTCCGCCGCGAAAAATGGTGGAAATTAAACATTTATATTGGAAATTAGTGTTTTTTGTTTAAAATTTAACAATACATTTTTTTAATTCGTTGTTTTTTGGTAGAAAATAAATCTTCTTGTTTGGAAATTTAAGCATATTTTTTCAAATATGTTGTTTTTAGGTATAAAATTATTTTTTTAGGTTGAAGTTCATCTTTTAGATTGAAAAGGTAACTATTTTTTGAAAATTCATTGTTTTTTGGTTTAAAATTTAACTGGTTAAAAAGTCTTTTTTTTTTGGTTGAAAATTCTAAATATATTTTCTGTCAAAGTCGTTGTTTTTGGTAGAAAATTAATTTTAAAGGTTAAAAATGAATCTTTTTCACTGAAAATTTAACTATTTTTTCCCAATTGGTTGTTTTTGTTTGAGAATTTAACTATTCTATTTGCTTTTTTATTTGTTCAAGATTAATCTAAATTATTAATTTTTTTCTGGATATACATTTTTTTATTTCGTTGTTTTTTTAAATAGTTTCCAGTACCGATCGTGAGAGAACGGTTTTATTTCAAGTGTCAGTTTTTTGGCTTTGGTGAAGGGAATAAGCGTGTGTGGATGCAGAAAGGGCAGTGAGTGCGGGGATCAGGGGTAAAGGAAGAAGGGTGAGTGAAGGCAAAGGTGTAAAGGGTGAAAGCAAGTTGTGTGAAGTGAAAATTGAAGAGTGCGAATTTTTTTTGAGGTTAGGAGCAGAGAAAATAGTTTCTGGGCAAGGGAGGCAAGAGGAAGGTGAGTGAAGAGCGCGAAACGTCGCAGATCACTAGGTAACGTAGGATGCCGACGTATCGAAGTCCAAAAACGGGCGCCAGACGGCGACAGTCAATAGACGATCGCGTAGAACAGGTAGCCGAAATAACAGGCGACAATGATGAGGGCGCGGTTGGTGGGGAGAAGGGGAAAGTTGACAGTAGCGGTGAGACGTTACAGACGCCGACCAGGGAGGGGACGGCAGAGAGAAGGGATACAGGCACGAGACATAGACACAGGCGACCCTCTAACCTACAGCGCCTTAACAGGCTTGGCAGCGCGGCATCGAACAGGAGTCTAGACGAATGGCGTAATAAAGTGAGCGCGACCAGTAGTGAAGGGGAAGAAAAAAGAAAAAGAGATGAAGGGGACGATGATTCAGAAAGAGACAAGGATAACAAGAAAATTAGGAATAAACGAAAAACACCAGAAAGAGATAGGGGGGTTGGGGGGATGTTTGAGAATCTAGCAGCCCTCATAAAAGGGTTCAGAGAGGAAACAAGGAAGAGACTAGATGATATGAATAGGGATATGAATAGGCAGGGGAAAGACGTAAGGGGGAAGTGAGAAAAGTAAGAGAAAAGTGGGAAGAGTGGGATAAAATCTGGAAAGAGGAGAAAGACAAGGTATGGAGTAAACTAGAGAGCATAGAGAATAGACAGAGAGAGGTGGACGAACAGAGAAATAGTGAGATAAAACAGTTGGAAGAACGGATAAGTAACTTTGAAATCAGGAATGAGCATATGGGGAAGGAAACACAGAGTGCGGAAATAGTAAAAGGGAGTGATAACTTGCAAAATGAGAATGAAAGATTGAAGAAAAGACTGAGTGAGATTGAAAGAAGATTGGAAGGGGAAGAAAGGACGAAGAGGAAAAATAACATAGTACTTAAGGGATTGAAAGTGGAGAGTGAAACAGGGGAAGCGGAAATCAAAAATCTTTTGAAAGATATTGGAGTTCAGGTAAGGGTAGAGGGAGTTAAGAGAATAGGATGGACGAAGGAAGTAGAAGAAGGAATGTTTCTAGTGACAATAGGGAGTGAGGAGGAGAAAAAGAAAATTATGGAGGGAAAAAAATTATTGAGAGGAAGAACGGAAAGAATTGAAGAGGATCTGACATGGAGGGAGAGGAAAAGGAGATGGCAACTGGAGCAAAAGGCATGGGTCGAGAGGAAAAGAGGGAGCATGGTATGGATAGGGAGACACAGATTATGGATAAATGGGGAGGAATGGTTTTGGGACGAAGAATTAGAAGAAATAAGGAAAAAGAGTTGAGAAAGGTAGAAGAAAGGATGATGCAAAAGAGTTTAAAGATCAAACAGAGGGGTTTCGAAACGGCAAGGCGGAAGAAAAGCGAGGAGGATAGGTGAGGGAAGGGAAGAGAAAAATGTGAAAATAGCTTTCTGGAATGTGTCAGGCTTGAAGAACAAGAATGAAGGATTTTGGCGGGAGTTAGAAAAGTGGGATGTGATTATGTTGAGTGAAACCTGGGCAGATGAGAAGGACTGGAAGGGGATGAAAAGGATGTTACCTAAAGGTTATGTGTGGACAATGCAAGAAGCAAGAAAGGAACACGTTAAAGGTAGAGGGATGGGCGGCATGGTCTCGGGGGTAAGAAAAGAACTGGCAGTAAAAGGGAGAACAGAGGACGATAGGGAGGAAAAGGATGGAACAATGGTAAGAAGGATTATAATTGGAAAAGTCAAAATAGCGGTGGTATGTGTATATAGAAGAAAAGGGGAAGAGTAAGGTTGGAGAGTAATAAGGAGGTGGATGGAGGACAAGAAGGAAGAGTTGGGTCTGATAGGAGGTGACTTGAATGCCTGGACTGGCGAGCAAGAGGGAGGGATTTGGGATGAAGAAAAGGAGGCCTATATAAGGAGCTCCAAACATAGGGAGACAGACCGGGAAGGGAGGAGGTTGCTAGACGAAATAGGAGAAACAGGATGGTTTATATGTAATGGCAATATGAAAGGAGATGAGAAAGGAGAGATCACATTTATAGGCAAGGGAGAAACAGTAATAGACTATATCCTGGCGGAAGAAAGAATGAGGAAGGTGATAGGCAGTAAGAACGTGGGGAATGAGATAGGGTCCGAGCGCTTCCCAGTAATAGCTACACTGAAAGGTGGCGTCCGAAAGCGTGGCAGAGGGAGAAAGGAAAGAGGGGAGGGGGGAAGGAACACGAAAATGGGAGTCTGGGGGGAAGATAAATTAAAAGAGTTTAAACAAAACATGGAAAATGAGAATGTTAGGTATGAAAAAGAGGAGGGAGTAGACTCGTTAATTGGAAGGTTGAAAGGGTCGATTGAGAAGGTAAGGGATGAGATAGGTACAAAAGAAGGAAGAGAAGAGGGAAAGAGAGGCTGGTGGGACGAGGAATGCAGGGAGAGCAAAGAGATAATGAAATAGTGTGTAAGAAAATGGAGGAAAGGAGAAATGGAGAAGGCGGAGTACAACAGGAAACAAGAGAACATGAGAGGATGCTGTAAAGGCAAAAGCAAAGGGGAATAGAAAAATATAAGGAAGAAGTAGAAAAAGCGATCAAAGAAGGTAGGGTCTGGGATGTGATAAATAGGGAAAGAGGAGGAATGAAGGGCGTGAATGAAGAAATAGAAATGGATGAGTGGACGGATTATTTCAGGGGTCTGTTAGGGGGAGAACAAAATAGGATAAAAGGGGAAAAAAGAAGGATAGTTCAAGGAGAAATGGAGAAAGGGAACGGAATAACAAGAGAAGAAGTGGGTGAGGCGATAGATAGATTAAAAAGAAACAAGGCTACAGGAGAGGATGGTATGGAGAACGAAGCGATAATGTATGGCGGAGAAGGGGTTAGGGGAAGGATCTGGAAGATCTGCAACAAGGTCTGGAAAGGAGAAGGGTGGCCGGAGGAGTGGATAACAGGGCTGGTGGTACCGCTTGTCAAGAAAGGGGAGGACAAGAAGGTAGAGGAGTACAGAGGGATCACTCTCATGCCTGTGAGTTATAAAATATACGCAGAAATTCTAAGAAAAAGGTTAGAGAGCCAGATAGAAGAGAAACAAAGTATCCCACACAATCAGACGGGATTTAGAAAAGGGATGGGGACAATAGATAGATAGGAAAAGAGGGAAATTAGTCGCCTTGTTCGTAGACTTTAAAGCAGCCTTTGACTCAGTGAATAGAAAAGTGCTATGGCAGGCATTGAAAGAGAGGGGAATAGAAGAAGGGTTAGTGGAGAGGATAAAGGAAATTTTTACTGAAACCAGGATTAGGGTGAAGATAGGGGGAAAAAAGGGGAGCTGTTCTGGACAGGAAGAGGTCTAAGGCAAGGGTGCCCGTTGAGTCTGCTACTCTTTAATATGCTGCTGGCAGACTTAGAGGAGAAGCTGAAGGAGAAAGGCAAAGGGGGAACGATTCTGGGTAATAGCAAACTATACTCTCTAGCATACGCAGACGACGTAGTGCTGTTAGCAGACGATGAGAAGGGGATGAACCTAATGATGAGAATTTTCAAAGAGTATGTGGGAACAAAAGAACTGACGGTGAACGTAGGGAAGACCAAGGTGATGTGCTTCAGAACTAGAAAGACCAAAATAGGTTACGTTTGGAAGATGAACGGACACACTGTGGAAAGTGTGGAGGAATTCTGTTATTTAGGTTTTTGGTTTGAGGCAGGAGGGGAATCGAGGTGCAGGTGAGGAGAAGAAATCGAGTGTGCGATTAAAGTAATGGCCCAAGTATGGGGTATAGCAATGAGAAGGTTCAATGACGATTGGAGAATGAGGGTTTGGTTGTTTGATGCGTTGGTTTGGGCGGTGACGTGTTATGGAGTGGAGGTCTGGGGATGGAAGGAACATAGGAAAGTGGAAAGCATGCATGAGAGATTTCTGAGATGGGTAATGGGGGTTAGTTGGAGTTGCCCAGGTTACATGTTAAGGGAAGAATTAGGAAGGGCAAAAATTTTAACTAGACAAATGAAGAGAGCCTGGAGGTTTGAAGAGAAGTTGAAAAGGGGAGAGGGGAGCAGAATAGCACAAGTATGCTTGGACGAAGTTCGGAACAAGGAGACGAGAGGCAATCTGGGAAATTCGAAATGGGAGGAAGAAAGGAAAAAAATGAGGAGGGTTTGTGATATACAAGAAGGGGTTCAGGATCGGCAGAGCATAGAATTAGAGTTATTAGTAAGACAAGGAGAAGAGAGATGGAGAAAGATTATGGACTCGAGGTACAATAGATGGAATATGATGGTCAAAGGGTTAACGGAACCAGAATATTTGCAAAAAATAAAAAAGGAAGACAAATGGAATAGGGTGGTACGGTTTAGAGTGGGAGAAGGAGTGAGAGCTTGTAGATATTGGATGGCTGAAGAGGACAATCTGTGCAGAGTATGTGGATGCGAAATGGAGTCATGGGCACATGTGTTAGAGAGGTGTACAGGAGAGGAAGATGGACAGTTGAGTGTGGATGAGTGTGTGAGATGGATTTTGGATGGTAATGGACAGGGAGTGACGTGGATGAAGAAATTGGAAGAAATAAAAGATAGCAAGAGAACGGGATAGAGCCAAACGGGTAATCCTATTAAAGGAAATGAAATAGCAAAAAGTAAACCTTTTAAATCGTTGAAAATGTATTTTATGGTAAGAGGAAACGGAAGCCCTGGAATATCGCTCATTTTAAACTTTAAGAATTATTAGTAGTAAGAGTATTGTTATTTTAAGCAAGGCGAAGCATTAGAATATAAGCAGCGGTTAAGTTAGATTAAGGATGGAATGTAAATATATGCACACGGAGCGGAGGCCCTCAAACCCGTAAAAGGGAGAGATTAAATAAATATACAAAATATACAAATAGAAAATTAATTTTCAAGCTTGAATTTTGATAATTTTGATTAAAAATTGAACTATTTTTTGAAAATTCGTTGTTTTGCTTAAGAAAATTCACAATGATTTTTTTTTAAATTAATTTGAAAAGAATGTTTAGAAAGATTTCAAGATAATACATTTTCTTAAGCTTCCTGGGAAATTAAAATCATTTTTTATTTTGAAAAATTAATTTTAAGTGAATATTCAAAAACATTTCATAAACTTTAAAAAAATTGTCAAGAAAGGTTCTGGAAGATTTTAAGGGATTTTTAAAATTTTGCACAATTTAAAAAAACAATCAGGAAAAATTTAAATGCATTTTAAACATAGTTTTGATACTTTAAAAAATAATTTCAATATTGAGATGATTTAAAAAAAAATTAAAAGAAAATGTACATTTTTCAAGAAAATAAAAATTTTTTCTCAGGATTCCGGGGAAAGTTTTTAATGTTTTTTTCTTATAAAAAAAATAATTTTTAAAGATAATTGAAAAATATTTTTTAACATTTTCAAAAATTTCAATAAATGATACAACTGAAGAATCCCGAAAAAGAGTTTTATCAATTATTTTAGTACATCACGGTGAAAAATGATAGAAAATGAAAAATGTTTATTGAAAATTAGTTGTTTTTTTGTTGTTCAAGATGTAACATATTTTTTTGAAATTGTTATTTCTGCTAGAAAATAAATATTCTTGTTTGAAAATTCATGCTTTGTATCAACCATTTAATTACTTGGTTAAATATTCTTTTTTTTTATCGTGTCATGGAATTTTACATTTATATATATATATATATATATATATATATATATATATATATTCGGTTTTCGGTATTCGGTTTTGATTCCTTGGGATTCGAACCGAAGGGCCTATGACAAAGCCACCGGACGCGTCCTCGGGTTGCGGATAGAGGGTCCCTGTACCAAGGGTTTCTGCTGAATATGGTTACAATAATTAATAAGCAGTCGCGGACAATTGTCCAGGGATGGTCCCGAAGGAATAACCCCCAAGCGGAGGTGCAACAACCGTGCCGAAAGCTGAATGGCACCTGGGTGTGGTGTCTCAAACGGTGACTCTGGGATACCGGGCGACATCTCAGAGTATCAGCCTTATCCTTGCACGCGGGGCTCTACAAGGATGGACTAACCCTTTTCCCTAGCTGCTCGTGGGAACAACAATGACAACACCAAACATAGTTGTAGGAAGTGCGGTTCAAAACAATCGAACGCGCAGGGCTCCCGACAATGGGGCGGACAACAATGCCGACTACCCTAGAGTTGGGGGAGCCAATCAAGACGGAGTCAATGCGATTGACCGGCGAAATCTCGTTACTTTTGAGTGGACGGATCGACTCAGCGACGACCTGCTGGAGTGCTATGATACCAGTATGGCCCCTGAACGAAAAGGTTACATGGCGCGACTGCATGCTCTGTGGTGCGAGAAACACCCAGAGCTCTCGGATTTTTCGCAAAAACGGCAGCGAAACCGTGCCAAGGACCTCCGAAAAAGGGGTTATATAAGCGGAGCGCCTACACAACCGCAGCCAGAACAAGCCGGCAACAGAGAAAGAGAGGCGACACTGAGACCAGCCTCGAACAGGCATCCAATAGAGGGAGAACGATGCTTCAAGACCCGGAGAAACATCAACATTCAGGTTTCTCCCAAGCCCAAAGATGTGACTGAACTGGATGATGAGCTTCGTGGAGATTTTTCCGAAGAATCCGACCTCTGGACTATCAATTGTAGTGTGTACAATGCAGCGAGAACTTTGGCAGATGCAAACCGTAAAACAAAACCAACGGTTGATCATAAGACCAAAAGACGAATGCATCAACTTAGCACAAAGATAGGCTGGGCAAGACAGTACGCGTCCCGCATTCAGTGTGTGATTGACTACATAACATCTGGCAGGACTTTCACTGCCAAGGTTCGACAGTTCACGCGCGAACTGCGGATCCTTCATCACACAATCAACAAGTCAAAGCTACTGACCATCAGGCAGCATATTGTTGACAGAATACGAGTACTATCTGACGCTAGGAGAAGTCTAGAGCGGAGAGAGAGGTAGGTCAGAGAAAATCAACAGTTTTCGTCTGACCCATCTCGACTCTTCCAAGACCCTCCAGTTACTGTCGACCATCCGCCCAAACCAGAGGAGGTCGAAGCATTTTGGAGAGAAGTCTACGAAGTCCAACATCCACTTAAAGAAGGCTCAAAGAACATAAACAGCTTCAAGGAGCTGTGCAATGCCCTCATCACAGCTGAGGAGGAATGCCCACCTATCACTACCGAGGAGGTGAAAACCGTATTAAGAGGCATGAAGAACTATTCCGCTCCGGGACCAGATGGCATCAAGACCTTCTGGTGGAAGAAGTTTCCTTCAACCCACCAGCATCTGGCCCTAATTTTTACCTCATATCTAAAGTCGGAAAAGCCTATTCCGGGGTGGTTGGTGGAAGGGCGCACAGTGCTCCTGCCGAAGACGGGCAACTTAGCTGACCCTAAGAATTACAGGCCAATAACTTGTCTGAACACACTGTATAAGATCTTCACAGCTATCCTAAATGCTAGGATTGTTCGGACAATTGGACCTGTATGGCGAGAGATGTATGAACAACGTGGCTCAAAGAAAGGCGTAGCGGGATGTCGGGAGAACTTGCTCATCGATAGATGTGTCTCTAAAGACGCAGCATACTATCAGCGATTTCTATCGATGGCCTGGATTGATTACCGGAAAGCTTTCGATTCAACTTCCCATAGACTTATCATCTGTCTGTTGGAAAGCCTAAAGGTTCATCCACACATCGTGAGGTGCATAGAGACATTAACGCCGCTTTGGAAAACCAGATTTACTATCTCATCTGGAAAACATCGTGTGATCACTAACAGTAGCACCTTTCAGAGAGGTGTATTTCAGGGCGACACCATGAGCCCTCTCCTATTTTGCCTCACATTATTGCCACTATCTCTCGCACTTCGCCCTTCCGAAGGGTATCTCTGCGGAAAACCTGAAAACCGAAAGCATAAGGTCACTCATGTATTTTACATGGATGATCTTAAGATCTATGCTAGGAATCAAGAGAAACTACATCTAGCTCTGAAAATTGTCAAAGAGTACACTCAAGAGATTGGAATGGAATTCGGGTTAGAGAAATGCGCCAAGGTTAATTTGAAGAAAGGAAAACTTAATGGCATCCCCGAAGATCCTGAGCTCGTTGACAGAAGCGCTATACGACACCTTTGCGCTGGAGAGACCTATACATACCTGGGCGTGCCACAGAGCCGCATTCAGGACGCGACATCTATAAAGGATACTCTCCGATGCAGATACAAACGTCTCATCCGGCAGATTTGGTCTTCCGAACTGTCGGCGAGAAACAAAGTATCTGCAACGAACATGCTTGCCGTCCCGGTAGTATTCTATTCATTTGGAGTTGTTCCATGGACGAAGGACGAGCTCAGATCCCTTGATATCGGGACGCGAAAGGTTTTGCACATGAACAAGAGCATGCACCTTAAGTCTTCTGTTCCGCGACTTTACATCTCACGCCGCCTAGGTGGTCGCGGAATACTGAATCTTGAATTTCTTCACAACAGACTCATTCTGGGTACAGCACATATAGTTGCAAATGGACAAGACCCTCTTCTTAAAATGGTCAGGAAACACGAAGAAGTGGGAAAAGGGGCGTTTCTGTACAAAGCAGCGGAGGAGGCTGCTAAAACACTCGGCCTTGAATTCAATACTAGGGGTGAGCAAAATGCATCAAATCTTATCCATCTTGAATACTCATTCCTGAAGGCCCGGATTAAGAAAGCACAGGAGAAAAACTTCCACGAACAGCTCCTCGACAAGAGGATGCACGGCATCTTCCACAGAAATGTGGAAGATCAGTCGATGTCGTATGAGCTAACGTTTGCTTTCCTTAGATCACCCGGATTGAAGTCGGGCACGGAGGGCTTCATTTTGGCATGTCAAGACGGTGTCATTTCCACTCTAGCATACCGTCGCCACATTTTGAGCCAAGACATTCCCGATGATAGTTGCAGAGCGTGTCATGCACACCCCGAGCATCTAGGACACATACTATCTAGTTGTCCAACTCATACGGGAACGACCTACATCCAAAGGCACAATGCGGCACTAAGAGTGCTTTATTACCATCTCTGTCACTCTTATGGCATTAGCCCAAATACCTCTCCGCTAAACGCTCCTAGAGAAATAGAGTCAATTGTCGAAAATGAGAAGTGCCGCATATACTGGAACTTCATATTCTCGACAATTGTTTCTGTTGCGCACTCAAGGCCTGACATAGTTCTCATTGACTTCGAGAAACGAACCATGTTCGTTATCGAATTTTCGGCACCAGCTGACAAAAACGTCACAGCCAAGGAGAAAGAAAAGAAAGAGAGGTATAAAGACCTTATAAGGGAGTTGCGACGGTTATACCCGGAATATTTTGTTAAGCTAATCGTCTTGATCATCGGCGCTCTTGGAAGTGCCAAGGTTTCACTGGTTAATAGGCTGAAAAGCATCCCTGCGTGTCAAAAAAATGCTGAAACACTTGCGGGGAAAATGCAGAAGGCGGTCGTCCTTGGGTCGCTCCGTGTCCTCAGGGTGCACGAGACTTTTGCCGGACCATCGTATTGAGTTCGTCGCAGACTGTAACCACCTATCTCACGGTCGTGAGACGTGGTTACAGCTGAAATTTTACCGCGATTTCGCTGGGAGCGGGTGCAATTTTTCAGATTAGCACCCGCTCCCGGCGAAATCCTGCGGTTGTCCTTATGACAAACTTTTAACTTTATATGTATCCGAATATTGCGTTATTTATAAATTAATCTTTATGTCTTTTATTATTAATCACCATGATCTATTATTATCAACTATTATTGTTATAAACATTTACTATTTATATTCTGAATCCTATTATAAATTCCATGTCAAATTCTAAGAAATATAAAATCATACAAATGTGAATGCGCGGTCATTGACATCACAACCAACCAGAAGATCGGAAGCCCCACGAAGGAACACGCGAGGCCCATCTACTGTGGCCCAATTGGTGAAAAGGCAATAAACGTCCCAATGATATGTAGCGGGCGACAACCCCTCAAGAAAATGCATCGGAAACACCGGCGCGTGGCCTCCCACCTATGCACTATTCCAGGATCTGGGTCAAGAATGCCATAAATCATGTCAGAAAATGGTCCACGAAGGGACTAGTCTTCCACCCCTAATCAGATTTTCTGCCTATATATACCCATATTTTTAAGGGTTACCAAAAAGTTTAGTTCTACCGACGAATCGCTGTTAAAAACTCTCCGGAACGTGTTAAAATTTAAATTCAACAAAAACAAAAGTGTGGACTTAGTAAAAAGGGGTCAATCATTCATCAACTTAGAATCAGTGAAAATAGTTTAAAAGTGAGTAGACTAAATCTAGAACTACTCAAATTGTTCAAACTAAAGTCAGTGACCCCTCAAAAGAAATAAGAAAACCCTCCCAACAAGTTCTACAACCACCTTTGTATATTTATACAAAAGAGATCACGCTGTGTCCTGGACCCGTATCCTTCCGGAGTCACTAAACGTACTCAAAGGAGTGGATCAACAAAGAAACCACTGGGCACCTTAAAGCTAAAAAAATACAGGATAATTGAACGTTCGAAGAGAGAGCTCAACAAGATTTTCGGTAAGTTTGTTTTAACATTGCTATCCCTGATTCCTCTTCTTAAAATCATAAAATATCTCGTCACTAAAGTGCTTTCGTTTTTTTAAAGGGTGGATACTAAGACGAGAATTGGGACAAATTCATCAAGTGCCATGTTGTGAAAATCAACTTAAAATTCAGTAAATAAAAACTTAATCAACATTCTTGAATTCACACTTTGTAAAAATTACGTAATAAACAAATTTAGAAATCAAAAAAGGAGGAAGTAGGGTAAGTTCTAGTATTAACTATTTTATGATGAGGTGAGTAAGTCATATTCAAGATGTAACAATTGCAAACTTAATTATATTTTTTCAAATTCTTTGTTTTTTGGCAGAAAATTAATCTTCTAAATTAAAAATTGATCATTTTGATTGAAATTTCAATTATTTGTTTTGAAAACTCGTTGTTTTTTAGTTGAAAAATTAACTATTCTCACAACTGATTACCCATTTTTTATCGGAATTTATAGAAATCTTCTGAATAAAAAGGCAGCGGCTTTTCTCAAAATTTTAATAGTCGATTTTCTGAAAAAAGCCACACTTATATTTTTTGCCAATTTTTTGTTGAATTTGTACTATTATAAGGAAAATACCTTGAGAGTTTTGTGGAGTACAAATTTAACAAAAAATTGAGCAGAATCTGGAAATAAATCCTGAATACCTCAATTAGGTGAAAAGTTATATAAGTTTAAAGAAAAAAATTGCGTTTTTTTTAAACAAAGCAAAAAATTCAAAGACGCATAACTTTTGTAAAAATATTTGTTTGACAAATCGCAAAAATACGTATCGCCTAATTTCGTCTAAAAAACAACATATTTTGTCTTCGAGAGGTTCTGCGACTTCAAGTGTACAACTCGCCTGATTTGAAATGGATTCGGTCCTTTCCAAATTTCATATGAATCTTAAGAAAATATTTTCTTGAAACCATTCAAAATTCTTAAGAAGCTTCTAAATTAGTTTAAAATCTTTAAAAATCTACATTTTGTTTTAAGTTTTTTGAAATATTTTCACGTTTAAAATTACATATTTTTGAATCTTTTGAAGAATTTTAATATTAAAATCTGTTAAACTTTGAAATATTTGAAAATCTTTTTTAACGTTGTTTTAATCATAATTCATCAATGAAAAATTCCATTTGAAAGTTTCCCGAAAATCGTAAAATCTTAAGAAAATGTTATAATTTTCCTAAAAAAACAACGTTTGCTGAAATTGGCCAAATTCATTAAAGCACATTTCGGTCGAAAAGCTAATTGGAACTGAGTATGTTATTTTTTGTTTGCTTTATAACAAACCTGGAATATCAATCTATATTGTTAATTAATTTATTTTTTGTTAATTATGATTAATTTAGTTTTTTGTTCAAATTCGTTGTTTTTTGGGTAGAACATTAATTTTCAAGGTTAGAAATTCATCTTTTTCATTGAAAATTTAAATATTTTGTGAAAATTCGTTGTTTTTGGTTGGAAATGTAACTATTATATTGGCTTTTTTTTTGGTTAAAAAATTATCTCCTTAGTTAAAAATTTATTTATTTAATTAAAAATTTAACTATTCCTTCAAAATTCGTTCTTTTTACAAAATCTTTTATAAGTATTCGGAAATCCTTTCAAGTTTCAAAATATTTGTAATCACTTCAACATTTAAAACATTTCTAAATACATTTAAACGGACCCGAATTTTTCTTAAAATTTTCAAAAATCTTTAAAAATTAAAAAAATTTCCTGAAGATATTCTGGATTTTTTCTCGGGATTTTCATAAATATTTCGAAATGTTCAAAAATCTCTTCAAATTTTGATATGAATCTTAAGAATATTCTTTCATTCTCTTGATTTCAAAATTCTTAAAAAGTTTCTAAATTTGTTGTTCGAAATCATTTAAAATCTACATTTTGTTTTAATTTTTTTAAACCTTTTTATTTATATACATTAAAACTAGAAGCAAGATATCCTTTTTATTAAAAGTTGTATCGCAAGATTTCGCGAACATTGTTGTCGAAAACCTGACTGTTCGCATTCTGTTGAATATGACTTTTAGTGGCTGTTTTCAGTTTGTTCTTTGCTGAGATTTCAAATTTTTTAAAATATAATATAGATTTTTCAAGATTTTGAAAAAAAGAAAGCTTTTTGAGAATTTTAACAGATTTGAAGTGGATACAAAATTTTTCTTAAGTTTCCTAAGAAAATGTACAATAATTTTTTCATTTTTAAAAAATAATTTGAGGAGACTATTTAAAAAGATTTAAGAAGATTTCAAGATAATACAAACATTCTCTTAAGGTTGCTGGGAAATTGAATATAATTTTTTATTTTGATAAATTAATTCTAAGCGAATATTCAAAAACATTTTAAGACATTCCAGAAACTTACAAACAATTGTCAACAAAAGTCTGGAAGATTTTAAGGCAATTTTTATAAATGTGCACGATTAAGAAGAAATTCTAGAAAAACTCGAATTCATTTGAAACATAGTTTTGAATCTTTAAAAAATAATTGTAATATTGAGAAGATTTTAAAAACATTAAAAGAAAATGTAGATTTTTGAAGATTTTGAAATAAAATTTTGGAACCATTGGAAGAATTTTGAAAGGTTTCAAGAAAATAAAAAAAAATTCTCAACATTCCTGGGAAAGTTTTTAATGTTTTTTTTTTTTTATTTTGAGAAAATATTTTTTTAAGAAAATTGAAAAATATTTTTAAAGACTTTTAAACATTCAAAAAATGAGACGACTGAAGAATCCCGAAAAAGAAAATTTAAAAACCATAATTCCTTGACAACTTTGTAAGTCAAAGTGTGGAATTGTTTTGAAGGCACGAGAGGAATCTTCGAGTCTTGTCACCTCTACTTCATAGAACCGACGTAGAGTTTCCGAGAAATGTAACTCACCAAAAATTCTTATTATTATTCTTATTATACCATTAAGCCATTTCCCTTTCGGGGTAGGCGTGACTTGCTCGGTTGGAAAATAGTAGTGTGTAGGTAGGTATATAGGTATAAGGTAGATAGATAGGTATATAGGTGTTAGGTATAGCTATTTTAGATTGATCTGGTATTCTCGTGTTATTTATTTAAATGACACGTTCATTCCGCAACACTGCTCCGACCCAGGTTGCTGATCAATCTCTCTAGCGATCCCCCCAGGTGAAGAGCCTCACAAAATTTTTATGTGTGGTTCCCCACGTGGGCCCATTTAGTATCCAAGGTCTTTGTTTCAGGCGTCATTCACACTATTTTCACTCTGTTTACAAACTATTTGTCGCCACACTTTTCTGTCCTGGCATACTACTCTAGCTTCCTTCACGTCCACGCATTTTTTTATGCAAGCTCTCGTGTTTCCATGGCTTCTTATGTCTCTTCGGATTAGTGTCTCATTCACAGATTCTAACCATTCTTTTGGCAGTCTACCTCTGGGCATCCTGCCATTTACTTTACCTTTATACACTTGTTTGGTCAGTCGTTCATCTTTCATTCTTTCAAGATGACCGAACCATATTAACTGATTTCTTTCCCATTTGTCAACTATTGTCTCTTTTGCACCACATTCTTTGAGGATTATCTCGTTTCGGACTTCGTGCATCAGTGTTTTTCCGCATATTGTGCGTAGAGGTTTCATGCCAATCGCGTTAATTTTACTCCTGTCCTTCTCTTGACAGGTCCATGTCTCGCTACCGTATAGTACAGTCGGTACGAATATAGAATTATGTATAGCCATTTTAGCTTTTATTGATATGTTTTTATTTCTGAGCATGGACCCGGCTCTACCGATAACCTGCTTACCCTTATTAATGCGCCTATCTATCTGACCATCTATTTTTCCGTCCCTAGTGAATAGACTGCCCAGATATACGTACTTCTCAACTTGTTCTAATCTCTCATCATTTAGGACAATGTTGCACATTGTTTTCTCAGTTTTTCCTTCAAACACCATGATTTTTGTTTTATTTACGTTAATTTTAAGTCCCATGTTCTTCATGCTTGTATTAAGTTTATTCAACATTCTTTGCAAGTCCTCGATTGATTCTGCCCTAATAATCTTCTCATCTGCGAAAGCTAACCCACGTACCTTCACTGTTTCGAGATCTACACGTTCTTCGTCGAATAGGGCCATTCTTAGACACTTATCCATAAATATGATAAATAGCTATGAGGGCATAACGCATCCTTGTTTCACGCCTTGCATAATATCGAACCAGTCACACAGTTTCCCATTTACTCTTACACTCGCTTTACTACCTGTATATATTGATTTTATTGCTTGTAGGAGCCATCCATTGACTCCGTACTCTTTAAGGACTTCCCAAAGTTTACTTCTATTTACCTTGTCAAATGCTTTCTCTAGGTCAACAAATGCACAGAAAACTTTCTTTCCTATTCTTAAGCTTTTTTCTGTGATCTGTCTTAAACTAAATAGCTGATCTGTACATGATCTTCCTGCCATAGATCCACTTTGGACGTCCCATATATTTTCTTCTGTAATTTTCATTACCCTACGAATGAGTATTTTTGAGTATATTTTACTTACGGTACTTAGTAAGCTGATACCTCTGTAATTACTGCAGTTGCCTTTATCTCCCTTTCTTCTGTATATTGGTACGATAATCGCTTTTCTCCAATCGTCAGGGACTTCTCCCATCTCGATACATAAATTTATCAATTCGCACACCCTGTGAGGTATGTACTCGCCACCGTATTTAATCATTTCAGCGCTAATACTGTCTATGCCAGCAGCCTTACCGTTTTTTAAGTTCTTAATTATATCTCTAACCTCGGTGACACAGACTTTCTCAATTGGGGTTTCTAATGCATTATGTTCTATGTCGCAGTTCTGTTGCCCTATATCTTCACTTCCTAACAATTCTTTAAAAGAGTCTTTTAAAGCTTCTGCTATCCCGTCTATATCATATAGCATTTCACCTTTGCTGTTTTTCATGCTGACAAACTCTGTACTTTTACTTTCTTTTATCAGTTTAAATAATAATTTCATAATTCCTTCAAAGCTGTTTTGTATTTTCCTCTCTTCTTCTGTTCTGATTTTTTCTTTACTCTCCTTGACTAGTCGTTTAACTTTCCTCTTTTTGTCTTTGTAATCATTTTCGAATCTATTTCTCTCCTCATCGCGAAGACCTGTCATGTTTAATGTTTTCTTGTGCGCTTTTTTCTTTTCTTGCCGGGCTGTTTGAATTTCATCATTCCACCACGCATCACCAGACTTTCTTCCTACCACTGCCGTACTACACATTTCAATTGCAGTTTTAACAATGATATCCCGTAACAAAGTCCACGCGCCCTCTATATCTTTATTGCTTGTACGCGCTTCATAAGTTGCCCTATCTATGCGTTCGCTTAACTTATTTTGAAACTCTATTCGCACTTCCGGTTTCTGTAAATTTTATATCTTTATTCGCGTTTGTTTCGTTTTTTTTTTTGTTCTCTTTCTTCTCCTTCCCCGCCCTAAGTTTATTTTGGAGACTAAAAGGTAATGATCAGTATTGCATTCAAAACCCCTCATGACTCTTGTATCTTTGACTAGTTCTCTCAGTCTTCCATCCGCAATGGTTTGTTAATTTATGGAAGAGTATATTGTGTAACAAGTTTGAGCAGTTGACTATTCCACGAGTGTTACGAACTACAAAAGAGTGAAATGGTCACCTAGTGGGCACAAAATTTGACGACGTCTTTACGACATCGTTAAGAGATCTTTATGACGACTTTAAGACATCATATGTCCATTCCGTTCAGATGTCTTCACGATGTCGAAAGAACATCGTCAGATCTTACGACGTCTTTACGATATCGTGAAGATATCTTAACGACATGGACATAGAATGTCGTAAAGTTGTCGTAAAGACATCGAAAAATGTTGAAAATCTGCCCGATGTATCTGGCACCCTGTGGGAAGACCTGCCCGATGTTGCCAGTCTGCTACTTAGAGCCTTTTTGATTTGGGGAGCGATGCCCAGGGCACGTTTGCTCGGTATAGTCTGGACCCGATTTATACTTTGGGAAGTCATGCGCAAGGTGACATGAATAAGACATGATAGGCGAAGACGAGTTTCTGTGGTAGGTGATGTCCTAGGGGACGTTCTATGGGGAGCCTTGTCCTGGGAAGTCCTGCCTAGTGTAGGTATGTCACGGACTCTGCCAAAAGAATAGCGACAACTGCTATACAACGGAATGATGTGTGAATCATGTCACCAGCTTGAGTTAGCACACTCAGGATATTCTTGTAAAATAGGTAGAAAGAAAAAAATGAAGGTCGCACACAAAAAGGATAGCGATGACTGCTATACAACGAAATGACAAGTGAATCGTGTCACCAGCCTGAGTAAGCAGACTCAAGATATTCTAGTCGAATACGTAAAAAGAAACAAATGAAAACCCTACACCAAAAGGATAGCGACAACTGTTATACAACCAAATTATGGGTATGTCGCATCACCAGTCTCGATTAGCACATTCAAAATATTCTAGTCGAATACGCATAAGGTAGACACGAACACTTCAACAGATGTTGTTATTCTTCTGGTGTTAAATGTTCATTTTTTCGTTCTTACCTACTTGATAAGTATACTCTAAGCTAATCCAGACTGTTGTTACTTATGTAACACGAATAGTGAACTCTATTTCAGCGTTATGCCGTTATGTATCTGCCATCTTGAGTTTGTAATTTTCCTCCCCTAAATTAAGAAGAGCACTATGAAGACCTTTTTCCATATGACCTTTATGGATTTTGAAAAGACTACAGAATATTTTGAAATTTTTTTGACACTTTAGGGCCTTCTAAGGGATTGCATAGACTTCCGCGAAATTTTAGTAATAAGTAAAGATGGACAGTTGAGTGTGGATGAGTGTGTAAGATGGATTTTGGATGGTAATGGACAGGGAGTGACGTGGATGAAAAAACTGGAAGAAGTGAGAGAAAGCAAGGGAGCAGGGCAGAGCCAAACGGGTGATCCTGTCTGAAGGAAAGTAACTAGCAAAAATTTTTAATTTTTAAATCGGTAAAAATGTATTTTATGGTAAGAGAAAACGGAAGCCCTGGAAGATCGCTCATTTGTAGAAGTTTAAGAACCAATAGTTATAATATTATTGTTATTTAAGTAAGGCGAAACATTAGAATATAAGCAGCGGTTAAGTTAGGTTAAGGATGAAATGTAAATACATGTACAGGGAGCGGAGGCCCTCAAACCCGTAAAAGGGAGAGATTAAATATACATACATACATAGTAATAATTTTAATAATTTTTAATTAATTTGTTCACAAGAATTCAGAAGATTCACAATAAATCTTTAAATATACTTAAAGTGGTTAAAAACTCGAAAATTAAACTGGTGACGTTTCCCTTGATGCGTTATTTTCAAAAACTCCTAAATGCATTTTAGATTCTCCCTAAAACTTATAATATTGAAATTCAATTATTATAACTCTTTTAATATTTCAAGCCGGAGAAAATTTAATATATATATTTATATATATCTCCTTATCAAATTTAATTTACGGAATTGTAAATACTCAAAAGTATTTCCAAGAATTTGAACGAATTTTTAAAGAATTTAGACTATTTATAATGATTTGAACAAATTTTCAATTTATTTTCATAATATGGAAATATTTCAAAGAATTTTGAAGAATTGGACTGTTTTGGTGAATTGTTAAAAGGATTTTCAACCGATTTAAAAATAAAATAAAATAAAATTCTAGAAGAGATATTTTTAAATTTTCCTCAATTATAACTTGTTTCAAAAATAAAATAACCGTCAACTCTGAGAGACAAATAAAAAAAAAGAAGAAACAAACATGAAACTTGATCGCCTCGGATTGCCATGTGCTCATCTTAAAAATAGTCAACAGCGCGCTTTCACATAATAAGGTCCTATCACGTCCCAATACCAAAACAAATAAACTATATACCATTAAACCATTTCCCTTTCAGGGTAGGCGTGACACTACCCGATTCAGGTAGTGTTTCTAGGTTGATAACTTGTAGTAAATAACTACAAGTGTGGGCTCACCACACCCACGATGTGCCAACAGCACTCATGTCAGTATTCTTGAATGGTCACCCATCCAAGTACTAACCGCGTCCAACGCTGCTTAACTTCAGTGATCTGACGAGAACTGGGTTTTTCAGCGTGGTATGGCTATATATTATTTAAAAATAAAATTTAAACCTCCCAGTAATGTGGTTTATTCTTGCGCGATTTGTTTGCAATTATTTTCCCGTTCACAAACAAGTTTATTCGCTTTCAATCAAAAAAGCGGAACTAATCACAAGGCGGAAGTCAAAAGTGCACATTATCAAATGGCAGGAATCTTCGAAGACAACAAGCAAAATAACTGAGGCATCTTTCCCAGATGAGTATCTTAAGTACCATTAATTTGGAAGATAGAAGAAACCTCAGATTTGAAACTTTAGGTGATGTTTGCGATTTTCATCAATTTTGAATTGAATTTAACGGTCCGAAAAGAATTGGGGGGGGGGGGTACATACAGATGATTTCTGAATTTTCTTGTTAAAATATTGAAAGAAACTTTAAATTAATTTTAATGATTTGAAAAGACTACAGAATATTTTGAAATTTTTTTGACACTTTAGGGCCTTCTAAGGGATTGCATAGACTTCCGCGAAATTTTAGTAATAATTTCAATAATTTTTTATTAATTTGTTCACAAGAATTCAGAAGTTTCACAATAAATCTTTAAATATACTTAAAGTGGTTAAAAACTCGAAAATTAAACTGATGACGTTTCCCTTGACGCGTTATTTTCAAAAACTCCTAAATGCATTTTAAATTCTCCCTAAAACTTATAATATTGCAATTCAATTATTATAACTATTTTAATATTTCAAGCCGGAGAAAATTTAATTTATATATTTATAGATAATCCTTATCAAATTTAATTTAGGGCCTTCTAAGGAATTTGTATTTATTCATGAAAGGTTCCTAGAGCTAAATAGCCCTATAAGGAACAGGTGATACGTATGTATGACAAATAAAATGCGACGGCGATCGATTTGACGATTGAAATAAGAAATAGGTATCAACAAAGGTAAAGAACTAAACTGTAATACAAAAAATTGGATCCGGGCTAGCAACAGAAGGTTACTACACATATGCATACGCAAATATACACACTTAAAAGTAAATACGCATTCATACACATACTCATATATATTCTAATTATGAATTTAAGTGTTACCAATGTGTGATGTCGAGTGTAGGATTTGATGTGCTGAATAAGTAACCAAAAAGGAGTTTGCTTAAATGAAATTGTAAAGGTGCATTTCTAATGGTTATAGGTAGTTTGTTCCAAAGGCGAGCACCACAAATAACGAAGGACCTTAGCATTTTACACGTGCGATGTGGCTGAATTTTTAATACTGTTTTCCTTTCACGGATTTTGGAATCTGTTGGTTGATCTTTGTCAATGAAATGGAAGAGGTTGAGATGATAGTGCGGAGCTTCATTACTGAATAGGCTATAAAGTAAATTACCCATAAAAAATTGTCTTCTTTTGGCGACGTTAAGGAGTCCTACTCTTTCTCTATACTGAATAATATGTTCAATTTTGGGGATGTTATAGATGAACCTAATGCAAGCATTAAGCGTACGCTCAAGCTGGCATTCAGCTCATCAGTAATATCGTCATATACCACACAGCCGTAGTCAAAGAAAGGAAGGATCAGGCTTTTAACTAGGAGGATACGCGTTGAAGTAGGAAGTGATACTTTATTCCTGTTAAGCTGCTGGAGGACTCTAAAGGTTTTCCTTGAGATATCCGCAACTTGTTCATTCCACGTAAGAGAGCGATTGAGAATATAACCCAAATCTTTCACAGAATCCAAAGGGGATGAGACGCCCATCGACCAAGAGAGGAGGCAAGGTTGCAATTGTTGCAAGTGATGGAGAGGAAGAAGGTCCTATGATTATAGCCTTAGTTTTAGCAGGGTTAAGAGTGAGACCGTTTGTCAAGGCCCACTGCACCACCAAATCAATATCCTCCTGTACCTTTTGAAGTAAGATCTTAAGAGTAGGAATAGGCCCGGAGAGGTAAAGCTTGAAATCATCAGCATATTTGTGATAGTTGCAGTGTCGAAGTTCACTACCAAGTTCAGATATATAAATATTAAATAGAGTAGGTGCAAGCGTGGAACCTTGAGGGACACCACTCTTAACCTCCCCACAGTCAGAACGCTTGCCATATTGCCATATTTGAGAGGTGAAGTGATTTGAGCCTAGTGAATAGTAAATTATGGTTAACTGTATCAAACGCCTTAGAAAAGTCAAAAAGGACAACAACCGTTATTTTCCTTCTATCAATTGCCAGTTTAAGGTCAAAAGTTACTTAAAGTGTAGCTTTAAGAGTACTATGCCTGGCATGAAACCCAGATTGCATTGGGTCCATGAAATTTTTAGTTTCAATATGTGCAGTAAGTTGCTGATGGACAATGCGTTCTAAAGGTTTAGACAAGGCACAGAGGATGGATATCGGGCGGAAATCTTTGGGAGAGGTAGGGTTAGAAATTTTAGGAACAGGGCAATTAATCGCCTCTTTCCAAGTATCAGGAAATATTCCCACCTGTAGAGATGTGTTATAGATATGCAAGAGAATAGGACAAATGACTGGTAAAGCTGAGCGAATCATTTTAATTGAAATACCATCAGAACCTCGAGCATTTGATTTTACCTCTAAAAGTTTTTTACTTAGGGAACTGCGAAAGAGGAAGGAGTGCTGTTTGCAAGGAGTGTGGGTTTTGTAGTGAAGGCTGTTAAAAGACCTGCGGGTGAAAAATTGTTATCAAGAGCCAAGTGTTTTAGAGAAATAATTCCAAGTCGTCTTAAGAGAAACCAGATGTTTTCATTTTGATTCCTGTTTTTAATAGAATTGTAATTATATTGATTGCATGAATCCCTGATTTTGGTTTGAACTAAGTTTCTCAGTTTACGAAATTCGGCTTGAATAATACTATTTTTTGTTCTACCTATATCTTTTTCAATAAAAATTCTTTTCCAATCATAAGCGGAGAGATGCTGGAGAAATTCGGCTACATTTATATTTTTGAGATTGCGTATAGAGAGGGGAGAAATACTAGAGGAAGGATCAAAGGAGAACTGTTATTGAATGCTGATAAGGTCATGGTTTGAGAGAAATGAGATTGAGTGTTGAGTAGAGGAAAATACCTTGTCTAGATCATCAACAATCATCATGTCAGTCCATGTACTAGAATGATCGGTATGGTGCGTGGTATTATGTGGAACTATAGATAATCCGGCGGAGAACACTACTAATTTTAAATAGTTAGTTAAATTTCTGGTGGCATTAAGATTTGTGTTTAAGTCACCAGTAAGTACAATGTTATTATAATTTGATGTGAGGTCAAAAATATCAGTCTCAAGTTCCCTACAGTAGGAGGAATTAGGAGGTTTGTAAATCACACCCACCAACATGCTGTCATGAGACCAAGATACCTTCATAAAAAGGTATTCAGCAATAGGGTAATTGGCAGGAGGACTCATTCCAACCTGTTCACCCCTTAAGCTGTCATGAATGTATAGACAGGCCCCACCCCCTCTTCTATCACCTCTATCTCTGCGGAAAAGTGTGTAATGATCAAGTGTTATGAGGCTAGATGGAATGTTAGACGTAAGCCAGGTCTAAGACACCTCTATGACATGGTAGGAACAGGAAATAAAATGATGTTTGAATTCGCGGAAATGGGCAGGTAAAGACTGAGCGTTAACGTGACAAATATTTAAGGTTTCCATTTTGACAGTGATAAGAAATGTTCAAGTATAGTTAAATATAGAAGTTTCTGAAATACGTTAATCAACAAAATCCAGTTCACATGATTACAGCTGAAAACAGAGAATGAGGCACATATAAAGGTAAAAATTATAAAAGCAATAAGCATTGAAAGTCAGCATGACAATTATTTAAGATATCTATTGAAAATGTAAAATGGTTAGTTTTAAGTTGCAAGTTACCTGAAAGAATAGTAGCACATAGAAAAAGATAGTAGTAATAGAAATAACATGATCAGTAACCAACAGAGCCCAAATTAAGTAATTACAAATAGGGTTAAGCAGAGTCAAACAGTTGCAGAAGTGACAGTGTAGATATAAATCTAAACGAATCTTCAATGGTACTGACGCATGAAAATTCAAGTATACCGTAGAAGGATAAATCTCCGAAATAGAGCGAGAAACAATCTTAGCATTTTTGATAGAATCTCGTGCAGTCGATACAGTAATAGATCTTTTAGATAAAAAATGTAACACAATATAGTCAGGATTACTTTGATTTAACAGATGTTTTTGTAGAACGTAATATATTCCATTAGCACAGTTAGAATAACTGAGAAACCTTTGTGTTATTAAACACAAATTTTGAATTGAAAATTTATTAAGTATGCTAGATGAGTTGGAAATCGGTCTAATTGACAAGTTATGTTATATTTACCGACATATATACTTAGGATGATACTAAGAAGCATTAGTTGCTATTTAAGTCCCTCGACGGTCTGCAGATTAGCCAGGTAAATTCGTGGAGATCCATCCTCTCTGTGACAAAAAATTTTTCCGCCCGAAAGCCAAAGATATTTGATTATTTTGTCTCTTCTGAGACTCAGGGCAATGACGTAGATTTTCAGGTTCAAAGGTGAGAGGGCCTCACGTAGATAAACAGCGTGTTTATCTTTGCTCGGCCACCCGAGTTTTTCAGTAGAGAAGTCTCTAAAGACCTTACATCTCTCAACGAATTTATCTCGCAGTTGTTGATTGCCGAGTTTCGCGACAATGATGGGCGGGTTGGAGGATTTTGTGAGCGCAGGTGCCTTTATAATTCGATATATTTTGACCACATCTTCCCTCATAAAGGGAATGTCAAGAGCCTTAGCTATCGAGTCGATGTTCTTAAAAAGGACTTCATTGGGTTTCATAGGGAAATTATGAATTTCCAAAGTCGTTTGAAGGGCAGCCTGCTCGCTTACGTTAAGCGCATGCTCAAGAGCAGCCACTTTTAATTTTAAATCATTGGCATCCTTTTTAATTTTAGTTATATCTTCCTTTCCAATTTCTGAGCCAGCTTCGAGCACATAAATTCGATTCGAGTTATCAGCAATGTCAGCTTTGATAGTTTGAATGGAGGTTAGAAGATTATCATTGAACGCTTTCTGCTTATTTTCAAATTCAGTGATTCTGCAAAGAATCTCGTGAGACTGCGCAAGCGCATCTTTTTGTCCTTCCAAGACAGCATTTCTGATCATAGCAGCAAGATCAGGCTGCTTGGAGGTAGCCGGTGCTGCCGAGCAGGCAAGAGCGTGGGGGAAGACGTACCGTCTGCGTTGCGAATATTAGTTGCAGGTTTCCCAGACGAACTACGATCGACTCCCGTAGAGATGTCGCTCATGCTTTGCCCTTTGCATTTTATGCAGAAAAAATCTGCTTGACCCTTTCTGAGTTTATCAAAGTTTTTTTAGAAATATTAAAATTCGCACAGGCCAGATGGGTTGAAACGCCACACTTTAAAAAAACAAGCACCTCAGGTCCTCCTCTGGAAATCACTTCCTTGCACTCTGGACACGCACCCATTGCTCTCATCGATGAAGGACAGTTATTGGTAAATCCAAAAACAACAAGAAACCAGCAGTTTAGAAAAAAAAAACCAACTTGCTAAGACGCACCAGAAACACACAAAGTCACCACTTGCAAATTTTTATTAAATAAGTAGCAAGAAAAACACTCGAAAATACAATAGGCCTGTAGGGTAGCTCTGCGCGCACGATCGTAGTGCCATCTTAGCGGCCGTTCTCGGTACAACTGAGAAGGAAATCAGCACAACAGCGCTAACGCGATCGCGGAAAAAATGAATATTTCGGAACACATATAAATGTAAACACCAAAATTTAAAGTTTTCATGAAAAATAAACAGTAATTATTGTTATAGTTATCTTGCGGTGTGGTTTTCAGGAAGTTGAACTTGATTTATTGCGGCCAAAATCCATTTCTAAAGGTAAGTCCATATTTATTGAATATTTGAAAATAATAAATAATTGTACAATTTTAGGATTTAAATAATAGGCATATATTTTGTATACATTCAAAAAATCAATTTTAACTGGTCTTTAGTCAGACCTAACCACAAAATGTCAGTTTTTATTGCTTAAAAAAATAATTTTACGTAAGTTTTTCATTTATCAAAAATTATTTTTGAAAATATATTTTGTATAATAAATTAATTTATATATCATCTTAATTTTCTTAAAAGCTTCATTATATATAGATCTAAAAGTAAGTTGAAACGATTTATAGCTCAGTTTTTAAAACGACCGAAAATAAGTTCAAGTGCTTTGTAGATTTAAATGTATCGTAAATTGTATTTATTTCGAAAATAATTGAGATATTATGATAAGGTAAAAGTTTTTAAAGTGTTTAAAATATATATTTATAGCATAGGTACCTATTTCATATATTGTGTCGAGAATTCTAGAAATTAGATATTTCAAATTGTTGTGTCTTAGAATATAGAATTAATTTCATCTATAGGTATTTAAGTACTCATCAAAAAACATAATTAAATTTATTGCCAGAACGAGAACACTATTTTTTAATATTCTCTCAACATATATTTTTTGAAGTGCTTGTAATATATTATAAGTGATTAAGTGTATTACATTTTTCTAAATTTTAATTTTAATTCTGCATGCGCGATCTGTTCGGATCAGTTATTCAGTTTGAAAAGAAATAATGTAATATTCTAAGTACGGTCAGTTTTTCTTGCATAGTTCTGAATTTCATCAACATAAGATTATTGTTTACTGAAAGAACATCTCAATATACATGTTTTTAAAATTTTTATATTTTTTCATATCGAAAACTAAAAACAACCCTATTTTAAAATTAAAAAACAAACTGTTTTGGAGAAGAATCGTCTTTTTTTTAGTTGAATTCAACTGTTTTTGATTAAAATTTTATCGGTTAAAGCTTCTTCTCTTTCGTTGAAAATTTAACTGTTTTGTTGAAAATTTATCTTTTATTTGTTTTTGTTTCATTTTTGGTTAAAAATTATTCTTTTTATTTGAGAAATTACATGATTTGTTAAAAATTCGTCCTTTTTAGTTGAATTCAACGGCTTTTAATTTAAAATATTTTTTGGTTGAAATATCAACTATTACATTTTACGTTGTTTTTTGAATATTCGCTTTCAGTTAAAAATTCCCCTCTTTTAGTTTAAAAATGAACCATTTGGATGAAAATTCATATATATTTTTGAAAATTTGTCTCTTGGTTGAAAATTAATCTTGATTCTTAACAATTAATCTTTTTGGTTGAAAAATCATTTTTCGGTTGAATATTTAACTAATTTTTTAAAAATTCCTTTTTCTTTTCTTGAAAATTGATATTTTTAGTTGCAAATTCAACTGTGTGTTTGCAAATTGACTTTTTTTAAGAAAATTATTTTTCTTGTTTGCAAATTCATTTATTTTGGTTAAAAATTCATTTCTTTGGTTAAAAATTTAACTACTTTGTTAAAAATATTTTGTTTTGCTGAAAATTAATTTTTTAGTAGAAAACTCGACTTTTTGGTAGAAAATTAATCTTTTGGTTTGAAAATTCATCTTCTTCGTTATAAAATTCATTATTTTTGTTGAAAATTTAACTATCTCGTTCAAACCTCTTTTCCCTTGGGTCAAAATTATTTTTTTAACTGAAAAGTGAACTATTACATTTTTGGTTGCAATTTTTTTTTAATTGCAAATTCATTTCTTTTGATTAATATTTAGCTATTTTATTGAAATTTTTTTTTCGTTGTTTAACATTTATTTTTGAACTTAAAAATTAAGTATTTTATTTAAAATTCGTGTTTTTTGTGTAAATTCAACTGTTTTTTATTTAACTAATTTGTTAAAAAGTAATTTTGTTGTTAAAGATTCATTAGTTTAGTTGAAAATTCATCTCTATGGCTGAAAATTCAAATATACTATTGAAAAGTTCGTTTTTTTCAGATGAAAATTAATTCATGTTAATGAAATGTTAATTAATGGTTTTGACAGAAAATTTAACTATTCCATTTTTGGTTGAAAATTGATTTTTGTTAGTTGAAAATTTAACAAGTTTGTTGAAAATTTGTTTTCTTGAAGTAGAAAATTTACCTTTTTTGGTTAGAACTTCAAATCTTTAGTTAGAAATTTATGTGTTTTGTTGAAAATGTATCTTTCTAATAGAAACTTAATCTTCTCGTTTGAAAACTCATCATTTTGGTTAAAAACTGAACTATTTCATTTCTGGTTCAAAATTTATCTTTATTAGTTGAAAATTCTACTATTTGGTGAAAAAATAGAGAATGTTATCAAAGCACGTACTTTGAATTTTTTCAATAGACAATAATGTTATGTTTGTAAAATTCAGAACTACGCAAAAAAAGTGACCAGTAATTAAAATAATAAATTTTTTCTCTTCAAACTGAATAACTTACTCTTTTACTTTATTTTACAAAGGAAATATAAACTTTTATTAATAATTTGTATAAAAAAAGCTATTTTTGTTTTATCAAATTTAAATTTTCGCAGAACTCGGACCCGAACAGATCGTGCTATCTTGAGAGTGGTAAACTCCCCCATTATGAAAATTAAATAGTTTTTTTTATCAGAATTCAAAGTAAAAACATTTAAAAAATAATTCTTTGCATATATTCCAGTACATTTATTATTTTGAAAGTTTTTGAAATGAAACCAAAAAATTTACACTAATTCCTGTTATCCGAATAACCGGCCTGAACAAGGATTTACAAAGATATGGTACCAGGAAATATATAAACATTTTTCTATTCAATTCATTGAGCCTTTTAGGAAAGAAGCTTTTTGAAAGCAATCACGTATCGGATATTTCCGAAACAATTGACGGTACTTATAGGTTTATAACTGGAAAGGTATTGCCCCAAAGAAAAGTTACAGAGTCGCCCTATGATATAAAGATCGAAGTAAATAACTTAACATTTTATTTTATCCCTATTAATTTTTGATTATGCCTAAAAAGAAAACAAATAATTAAGATTGACTTGAGCTTCGAAATGATCGTTCTATTTCAAATTCGACTTGTGGTTGCAAAGCAGGTCAATCTAAACGAGGTTGCAAGCACCTTGCCGCGGTTTGCATTTATATAAATAATGAGTGCACTATATCGAAAACAGATGCACCACAATCATGGAATAAAACAAGTTCTAAACAGGGGGAAAAGTAGGGGAGACCGGGGCGAGATGAGCATACGGGGTCAAATGAGACACTGCATTTTCTCTCAAAATATGTGATTTTTGTTGCTGTTCTTTTCGGAAATAATAGTAATAATGATTTTCTAATTACTCGGAAAAAGATAAAAATTAAATAGAGTAGATAAAGTAAAAATAAAAATGATTAAAATTTCAAAACCTGAATCCTGTTATTCTACGATATCATAGAACGAAAGGAAATGATTGAAAATAATAGACAATATTTTTAAACTAAAGTTTGTCGTGAAGTTTATTTACCGAACTTGAATGTACTAACGCATTTATACAGAATTAATTAATAAAAACAGGTAATATTGAAGTTTTAATCATAATTTTGATTTGGGGCGGAATGAGCCGGGTTCATGGGGTGAGATGAGACGCTCTTGTCATGTTTGTCATAACCTCTTTATGGAGCTGGCAGAAAAGTTTTTGTTTGCAAGATGTAAGTAGTTTTGAGTGGAATTTTCGAAAATATATAAAGATTCAAAACAGAGTTGCAATAGTGAAAACTTACAAAAGAAAAACTGACATTTGTGGTTAGAAGAGTCTATGACAGTTATTGTAAAATCTGTTGTATAAAGAAATTCTAGTGTCAGAGCACCTGCAATTGGGTTTGTTTATACATTTTATTTTTTGAGCTGTTTCTTCAGTATATTCTATAAACAGTTTAACAATTATATTTAAAAAATTTCAGAAATATTTTATAAATGAAAAATTTCAAATAAATGTTAATTCAACTTGAAATTAGAAAGGTTATAATATAAAGGAAAAATTTGAATTAATTAACCATTAAATGCATTTATACTGTCAAATATTTATAAAATCCTTCCCCTAAGACCTAAATAATCAGACTTAATTATACCTTACAAAATTATTTGTTGAACATTATACAGAGCATGAATTGGTACGAATAATCATATTGCTCAATCGTGTAAAACAATTATATTTTGTCGTGATACTCATTTCCATTCTCACAATACTTCAAATAATCTTCTATGTGTACGAAAAAAAGGAAAAATTATCTTCTATTAACAAAAACTAATAATTAGTTGAGGTGTCTCATCTCGCCCCAATACGTGTCTCGTCTCGCCCCAGAGCATGGGGCGAGGTGAGACATGTGCACAAATTATAATTTTCATATTTTCATCGCAATTACTATTTTTGAAACACTTCGTCTTTTATGAAATTGATACATGAAGGATCATATAATGTATAGAACCACTTACATTTTTAAAAACTAATATAGGTTTCAACTATTTCACTGAAAATGATAACTATGCTCATCTCGCCCCGGCCTCCCCTACCAGAAAGGATCGACAATTGATAATTTATTTAAGCAAAAATTATTCACAATAAAACAAGAGAAGGCTTTTAAATTTGAAGATCTTCAAAACGTGCCAGAAGAAGTTTCAGAAATAAATTGCCTTTTTAGTAGATACATACAAACTGAGGAAGATCTAAAATCAGAGAGAAGTGTTACCCGTGAAGAAGAAAATATTAGACTTGACAAGTTGCGAATTTTATGCGAAAAAATGTAGCAACAGCAGTTTATAGAAAAAACACGTAGAACATATACGGTTCAGTATAATGATTCTGGTCGAATTATTTTTAAGAAATTGGAATGCCCGGAAGAACTTCAAAATTCTTACGAAAAAGTTGGCGTCACAAAACAAGATTTTTTTTATTTATTTTTTTTATTTATCAAGCTTCAAATCTACAAAAAGATTTATTCGCTAAAAAACAAAGAAAGATTTCTTAAGAATTTGTATCGAATCGGTTGGTCAATACGACTGCTATGAATGGTTTTTTCAAAGATCAATGAGGATTATGTACATGCTCAAAAAAGCTCATCAGATTAAAACAAGACACAAGAATTTTGAAGTTCTTGCGGCGCAATTTAAAAATTCGAAATTTGATGGTCGACTTCTTCCATCTATGGCATATGATTTGGATACCGAATCTGATGCACGAGATTTTTTCACCGCTTGGACTGGCTGTAAAGTAGATTCAGTAGGACTCGTCATTAAATTAAATCAGCCGTTTTTGGCAGCAAGCCCGAATGGTGTGATTCTCGAAGAAATGTCTTTGTTGGAGATCAAATGCCATATACGTGCAAAGATGATAATATAATCCATCGCGAATACAAAGAATCTAAAGTGTCCTACCTTTTTTTCAACGAAAATGGCGAGATAGAGCTGAAAGAGACACATCAATATTACACTCTGGTGCAAGTATCGATGTAAATATTGGGCATGAGAAAGTGTCACTTTTTTGTATACTCGAGCAAAGACTATGTTCACTTAAAAATTAAAAGAGATGAAATATTTCCAAGTGAATATATTCCAAAGATGGAATTATTTTATTACAATTACATGCTGCCAATTATATTTTAAGAAGTTAATTAATTAATTAATTTTAAATAAACAGTCAAATATTGCTCAATTTTGAAAGATGAATTTTTAAAAGTTTTCATTTTGAAATTGTTAATTTTGGAAAGTGTTCAATTATCAGGGTCGGCTAATTATGATTCTACGAATTAAGAATTATATGAAAATTCTAATAATTTAATTTTTTTTTTCAAATTTTTTTTAATTTAATAAACCTTCAATCCCAAATCTATAATTCTTAAATAATAAAGCTTTCGATGCGAAATAGTAAAATATTTGAAGTTTGAACGATTGCAATTTTGAAAGTTCAAATTTGAAACGCTTTTAATTTTGAGCAGATTAAGAATTTTTCATTCTCAAAGTTTTCTATAGTCAATTATTATTCAATTTTAAAAATTATATGTGGTTAGTTCAATTTTCAACAATTTTCAATAATTTATATTTACAATTAATCGATTTGAAACGTTTTACTATCAAAGTTGTTGTACAGCGTCCACCCTAATAATTAATAAAGTGTATTTATTTTTATACTAATAAATAATATATCAAGTTGTTATCTGTGTTTACAAATTGTCATTGCGCTCATCAATTAAAGGAGGTTGGCTATTAGCTATAATTGAACATACGTGCATGATTGCATCTATATGAGGAAACAAATGCACCGGAATATGGCTTAATATTCGCGATAGCTTTATGCGCTGGATTGCTCTTTCCACGTGAATTCTGACAGTATCAATGTTGTATGATTCATCGATCTCTTCGTTTGTAAATTGCGAAGTAGATGCCATAGGAGGAATTACAAGTGTAGCTCTCCGTTTATGCAACCCAGCTTTAATTTGTGGAAAAACTTTATCGGCTAAAACTTGTTCGCCTGGCTCTATTAACTTCAAAACCCCACTGTAGTTTGTAATGAAGCTGTCGGTAGTTCTACCTCAATAACCTTTTGAAATTTTACAAATGTACCCATCTGGTGTAATAACTATCAGGTATTTAATCGTATGCGATCCTTTATAGCTTGAATACATAAGTACTCTTTGCTCCACTGTTGGTGGTGTTTCAGTTCGTAACTCAGTACAATAAATTATGCATCTGCAATTGGGATACATATGAAACGTTAATGGAAGATTTCTTTTAACACTTTCCCGTGAGGGCCAGAAGATCCAAGTCTTCGTTTTAACTGAGATCGTTTCCAACATTTCGAAGAAGATATCAGATGCTGTAGTGGTATGTGTTCGAAAAAGACATGCCAGGGCACAAAAAGAAATTTTCAATTTTAGCTTCATCAAGAACAGTAGAAGTCTGTTTTCTTTGCCAAGTTTTTTATAATAAAGAGGTTGTCCACCCTTGCCTAATTCGATTAGGCTAAAGAGAGTAGCAAAGAAGGCAAATGTTACTCCAGTTAGTTGCTTCATAGTTGTGTCCGATTTTATATCAAGGAAGCCCATAAATCCGCAGGCTGTTTCAAAATCTGGACCGCATTTAGTCTCTTTCGTTTTCACTGTTGGAACTTTTTCCTCCACAATAATTTTAATTTGTTTGACTGGTTGTCGAACGTGTATTTCTGTTTGAGTGGAACCATTGTTATCTCCGTTCCAACAGAACAAAACATTACAACTAGTATCTTCGTTGCTGTTTACTTCTTCAATATAGGGATCTGTTTGACACTCGATAATTCGATGAGTTTCCAACGATTCGTTTTGCACGCTTAAAAGTCCTGAAATGATTTAAATTCGAAAGTTAATTTCATTTTATCACAATTTAGTAAACGAGAATTTTTTATTTAGTTTAGAAATAAATAAAGGGTCATTTTGTCTTTAAACAAAAGCTTAATAAATTATATTAAAATAGGTTAGTCCACTGACTTTCGTCGGAAACGTGTAGTTCATTTAGAGTTGATTGAGCGCTGTATAGTGGATAAATTACTGCTTAATAATTTTAAATAATATTCAAAGGTGCATGGGTGCAAAAAATGGCCTTTCTCACACACATTTATAAGTGGCTCTAAACAGACAAAGTATATGTTTAATTTGAACCTGGGGACGACGCAATGATTAAGTTACCTTTAAATATTTAATTTTACCACTCTATAATTAAATTTAAGAGGAAATAATGGGCAAAGACTGTTTTTGAAGTGAACGTGAAAACCTGTGATTTTGTACAATTTAAAAATTTTTTCTGATAAAACTATAATACGTAAAATGTAAAAACTTAACACGAGTAATTGTCCTACAATTGTGTATCAGAATCTGCCATAAATGTATCTTTGAATTATTTTTTCATAATGTAATTCTCTTTGTCAGTTAGAAAATTGGTAAAAAAACGCACTGTTTAGAAGCCCGTAACTTCTTACTGGGACCTTCGAAAAATCAGAGGCTTGGCACATAATTAAATTCCACTATTATCTACCCAGTTTGCAAATTTGGAGAAGGTGATATAAAAATAAATAAGTTTGAAATGTCATGGTATGAAAGGTTTATTTCAAATATGTAATGATATAAACTGAAGTTAGCAAAGCCATTATTATTTTGAATAATTTTATTTACACATTTTTGAATTTTTCATTCGAAAATAATTGTTCTGCTATCTTCAGTTCACATCGTAACTTATTAAACAATAACCTTCATATACCATGGAATTTTAAACCTAATTATTTTAAAATGAAAGGAAACACCTTTGCTAATTTTGCATACTGAGTAGAGAATAGTGGTATAGTATATTCTGATGCACAATGGTACCACACTTACTCGTGTTAAGTTTTGACATTGTACGTGTAGTAGTTTTATCAGAAAAAAATATTAAAATTGTACAAAATCACAGGTTTTCACGTTCACTTCATAAATAGTTTTCGCCCATTATTTCCTTTTAAATTTCATTATAGAGTGATGAAATTAAATATTTAAGGTTCACATAATCAATACGTCATCCCCAGATTCAGATTAATGTGTAAACTGTAAGAAACGCCATTCTTTTGTATTGGTGCACCTTTGAATTTGATTTAAAATCAAACAAACAATAATTTATCCACTATAAAGTACTAAATCAAATCTAAATGAACTACTATTTGCTATATTTAAAAATTAAATTTTTTTTTAATATATTCGTGACACGTTTTAGATGAAGTTCAGTGGACTTACACTAAATAATTATGAAAAAATACCAATAAAAATATATTTTTTTTACCTATTTCGGAATCATCTTCATGAATCGCATTTGAATCAGGAGTTATGGCTAAGGCGGGGACACAGATTGTAGCTTCTTTTCTCTCATTGCGTTTTTCACGTCTTTTACCTCGCTCCAAAGATGCCAAATGAATTGTTTTTTTTATAAATAGCTGGAAAGATTGTTGGTAAGTATGAGCAGCTTTCTGAATGCTCACTTTTCTTTTCATCTACAAAATGAACACTGCAAATTCTTGATCCTTCTGTGGGCTGTCAAGGTTCCCTCTTGTTATTTCTGCACAAAAGAAAATATTTTTAATTATATAATAAATACTTTTTATTATCTGCAGGGTGTCTACTCTAATTCTGGAAAACAAATTCCTGACAATTTCAGGTTTTTTCGAGGTATGATTTTTTATAGTATGGAGTCATTCAAAAAATTCGCATTTTTTAAACAATCGTGTCGGAATATCTATACAATTTCGCGAGTTTATTATAAATAATGTTTTTTTCAGTTTCGAGGGATTGATTTAATATGTTTAATTTAAAAAGATTTGATAAATTATAATGCAAGATATTCTTAAATATATTAGCCCCATCGATTGATTAAATAATTAAAAACAACTGAAAACATAAATAATCATTTCTTGAATTTGTCTATGAAGTCCATTAATTTAAATAATAATTGAAAAAAAATTATTTTATCTTATATTTAAAATTCAGTGCATATTTAGGGCAAATTAATATGAGTGCTATATTGAATTAAATTTAAACCACTTCAAATTCCTAACTTTTCAAGTAAAAATATTGCATTTTCAACAATGTAGATGAATTTTAAACCAAATAGTTGAATTTTTAATCAAAAAGATTATTTCTCTACCAAAAAAGACCATTTTTTTAAACAAAATACGTGAATTCTGAAACAAATAGATGAATTTTCAACTAAAACAGATCAATTTTCAACCAAATAGTTATATTTTGAACTAAAAAATATCAGTTTTCAACTAAAAATGGAATAGTTCAATTTTTAGTTAAAAAAATTAATTTTCAACCAAACTGATGAATTTTCAAATAAAATGACATATGTTCAACTGGAATAGTTGATATTTAAACCAAGATGATTTATTTTCGACTAAAAAAGATAAATTGTCAACCAAAAATTGAATAGTTAAATTTTCATTTAAAAATTCATGTTCAACCAATTTCAACTGAAATGACGAATTTTTAATTAGAATAATTGAATTTTGAACTAAGAAATTAATTTTTTCTAAAAAAGACGAATTTTTAACTAAAAACCATAATTTTTCAAACAAGAATTGATGAATAGTTAAATTTTTAGTTCGAAAAATTAATGCTCAACCAGAGATGAGTTTTTAACTAAAATAATGGAATATTCAACAGGAATAGTAGTTACGCTTTCAGATAAGAAAAATTAAATTCCAACCAAAAAAAGCAACAAATGTTCAATAAAATAGTTGAAGTTTCAACTGGAATAGTTCAGTTTTCAGTAAAGAAAATTAATTTTTAGACAAAGAAAAAACGAATTTTCAAACCAAATAGCTAATTTTTCTACCAAAGAGATGAAGTTTAAATTATAATGATGAATCTTCAAGCAAAAAAATTAATTCTGAACAAGATTTTCACTTCTAACCATAAATTTTCACTCTAGAAAAGATGAATTTTTAACGAAAAATGTAGTAGTTGATATTTCAATAAAATTTTTTTTTAATTTTTAATAAAAAAAGATTTCAATTTTTATTCAAAAATAGTTGAATTCAACTAGAAAAAACAACTTTGCAACATAAGTTATATTTTTAGCTGAGAAAGATATAACAACGTTAAACCGCTGTTGAATATGTCAAACATTGAATACAAGCTTTTAGGTTACCTCATCGAAAGCAGATAAGATAGACTTGTATATTGAGAAAAGGAATTTAATTTAATACGTAGTAATCATAAGGTAAATAACATACTTTTTATATAAATATGAGTGTTTACTTACAATCGTTTGACAGCTTGAATCCATTTTTGCCTTTATTCTCTTTGCCAAGGTCTGCTTGGAAACCGATAAACTGCATCTCCGGATTTTTACATTCTGTGTTAGGATATTCCACAACACAACAGTACCTTCGACCCATACTTTAAATGAAACAAATTTCAAAACAATTACACTAATCACACTAATTAATGCCGGCACGTACTTGTTTAGATACGGTCGTGCACATGGCGTCACTTCCCGATAATACGCGGAACTGCAGCCAGGCTCCCACACTGGCGCCACCGTAGCTACCCGTTAGGCGTATACTCCGGAGAGCAGCAAATCGACACGTCCGCTCCGACCACCGTTATCAATACGTCAATAATTATATAGTCTACATAGTCAATAACTATAATTATATAGTATAGTAATAATTATATAGTCAATAATTTCATAGATTTTCGCGGAATTTTTCGTCATAATTTTAATAATGTTTCAGGAATTTGTTCACAATAATTCAGAAATTTCACAATATATCAAGGAATTGTAAATACTCAAAGTATTTCCAAGAATTTGAAAGAATTTTTCAAGATTTTAGACTATTTATAATGATTTGAATAAATTTTCAATTTATTTTCATATTATGGAAGTATTTTAAAGAATTTTGAAGAATTGGACTGTTTTGGAGAATTTTTAAAAGGTTTTTCAACAGAGTTAAAAATAAAGTAAAATTCTAAAAGAGATATTTTAAAATTTTCCTCAATTTTAACAGGTTTCAAAGTTAAAATAACCATCAACTCTGAGAGACAGAAAAAAAGAAGAAAGAAACATGAAACTTGACCGCCTCGAATTGCCATGTGGTCATCTTAAAACTAGCCAACGGCGCGCTTTCACAGAATAAGGTCCTATCACTTCCCAATCCCAAAACAAATAAACTATAAATTCTTGAAAAATAAAATTTAAACCTCCCAGTAAGGTGGTCTATTCTTGCGCGATTTTTTTGCAATTATTTTCCCGTTCACGAACAAGTTTATTCACATTCAATAAAAAAAAGCGAAACCAATCACAAGGCGACAGAAAATGATCCCCACGTACACCTGGTGTAAAGGAAATAACCGCAGTTCGCGAAATAACGCTTCGTGATTGCAGATGAAAGACTAAGAGAACTAGTTAAAGATGCAAGAGGCATGAGCGGTTCCGAATGCAATACTGATCATTACCTTTTAGTCTCGAAAATAAACTTAGGGCGGGGATGAACAAAGAAGAGAAATAAAAAAACGAAACAAACGCGAATAAAGATTGAAAATGTACAGAAACCGGAAGTGCGTATAGATTTTCAGAATAAGATAAACGAACGCATAGATCAGGCAACTTGGGTGGCACAAATAAATAATAAAAATATAGAGGCCGCATCAATTTTGCTTGTGTATGTCATTGTTAGGAGTGCGACTGGAGTGTGTGGTACGGCAGTTGTAGGAAGAAAATCTGGTGATGCATGGTGGAATGATGAAAATGAGGCAGCCCAACAAGAAAAGAATAAACCGCACGAGAGAACGTTGAACATCACAGGTCTTAGCGATGAGGAAAGAAATAGGATCAAAAATGATTACAGACACAAAAATAGGAAAGTTAAACGACTAGTCAAGTAGAGTAAAGATAAAATCAGAACATAAGAAGGGAAGAAAATAGAAAACGACTTTCAAGGAAGCAAGAAACTAATATTTACAAAGATTGAGGGAAGTCATAGTACAGAGTTTGTCAGCATGAGAAACAGCAAAGGTGAAATGCTATATGATACAGACAGGATAGTAGACGCTTTAAAAGACTCTTTTAAAGAATTATTAGGAGGTGAAGATATAGGGCAACAGAACTGCGACATAGTACATAATGTGTTAGAAAAACCAATCGAAAAAGTCTGTGTCACTGAGGTTCGAGATATAATTAAGAACCGAGGGGTTGACAACTCGACCGATTGGGTGTACACCTACTTCTAAATTCAAGATACTTCAGGATATTTCAATGACTTCAGAAGATTTCACTGACTTCAGGAGATTTCAAGTGACTTCAGGAGAATTCAAGTGACTTCAGGTGACTTCATGGGAATTCACGTGACTTCATGTGACTTCAAGTGACTTCATGTGAATTCAAATGACTTCAGATATTTCAGGAGATTTCAAGTGACTTCAGGAGAATTCAAGTGACTTCAAGTGCATTCAGGTGATTTCAAGTGACTTCACGTGACTTCATATGAATTCAAATGGCTCCTGATATTTCGGGAGATTTCACGTGACTTCAGGAAAATTCAAGTGACTTCATGTAAATTCATGTAAATTCAGATGACTTCAGACATTTCAGGAGATTTCAAGTGACTTCAGAAGAATGCAAGTCACTTTAAAGGGGCCCTCCATATACCACGTGGACAATTTTTTACTACATCGTCGCCCCCGCCCCCACCCCTCGTGGACAAACGTGGACTTTTGACGAACCCTCTCTCCCTGGCTCCTCTGTCCCGGTGGACTTATTTCATATTTTAGGAAAATATGGATATTCTTGGTATTCAAAAGCTACGAAGCCAAAAGGAGCTGTTTAAAAAAATGATATTCAGATTTGTGGGTGATTCTTAACCAATCTATTTAGATTATTACATTTTCCGAAAAGTGAAGTAGTTTGATGTCTGGTTTTTAATTGTGCATCTTTTTCAAGCTTATTTTGCATAGGATTATTCATGAAAAAGTATATTTCTTTTCGACCTTCCATAAAAAATGATATTCGGAGTTTCCGCCAGCCCCATGAAGTTTAACACATATTTCCCACACGGAAAAAATTTATCCGTGAAAAAGTCACGAACTTGTAGCTAGGTCTCGGATACGAGATAAAAAAATGAAACATTACATCCTTATTTCTATGAGGAATGTATGGATAAATTTCAAAGTTTTTGACGAAACAGTTCGAATTTCCTACGAACGGTTCCTGAAAATGTCAGACTGAAATATAAAGAGGAAAAATTTTATTTGTGCGATTTAATTTATATTAATTTATAAATTCGCAACTCAGAAGATGTTTCTAAACATAAACCAGGAGTGCGTAAACACACGCTGTCATCAAGGCCAAACAAAATAGGTATTGTAAAACTTCTAACCACTCATCCGACGAGCTCGAAGCACACATACGAGCGCACACGCGCACCGCGCGTGTTGGCGAGCGTGGGGTCAATTCTTTCTCAAAGTTCTCAGATTAGTTACGAAAATACATCAATATCCGATGAATTTTCTCATATCCGAGACCTAGCTACTAGATCGTGACTTTTTTACGGATAAAGTTTTGCCGTGCAGAAGAAAAATATACGTTTTTGTACATTTTATTCAGAATCGTCAATATTAGGTCAATCGAGTTGAAACTCATCATTGCTCTTCACAATTAGCTATAGAATTCAAATAAATAATTAGTTTTTAAATATCACCCCCATATCAAGTAGTTTATTATACTCTCTCCCTTTTACGGGTTTGAGAGTCTTAAAAACACATCTTTACAAAATTACCTCCTCTCCTTACATTCAAAGTTATTAGCCTAACTTAACCCTACTTACATTAAATGGCAAGTCGAAACGGAAGCCCTATCTCTGTTCTCCCTCTCTCTGAACCCTTCTCCTTGTACTTCTTAACGTCTCTACGTATGTCCTTCTCCTTCTCTCTAACTCTCTAAACATAGTGCCCTAGCACCCTTTTACCCAACTCTATCTCTTAAGCCTCATTTTACAACCAACTTATTCTACTATACCTTTCTTATTTTTGTCCTGTTTAACACATCACAATTACAGAGGAACACTTTCATTCTTTACATTCCATTTGCATTCCCGTCTCACTCCTAGTGCCCCAGCACCCCCTTTTCTCACCCCACATACACCTTGCCCCATTTACTTTGCTTTTCACTCCCGCACATATTCTTTAGGCCCCCCCACCATGCTCCTCCGTATTCTTCTTCTTCGTTTCCTGCTCCTCGTCCTTCTTCTTAGCCATTGTCACCGTTCCTGCTACCATCATCTCTCCTTCCATCTCGTTCCAATGCCAGATCGTCTCTCCTACTTTCGCTCTCATGAACCTAAGCTCAACTTCGTTCCCTGCCAATTCCATTCTCCGCTTCTCCCTCCTCAGCCATTCTTGTACCACCTCTTCCCTTTCCGTCAGATCTTCCTCCATCCAGAATCCTGTACCTCTCAGTCTGCCCTTAACGTTGAGCAGGTCCCTTTTGTTTTCCCACGTCTTTAAAGTAAGGAGCATTCCACCGTCTATTTTCTTCGAGCTCTCCACTTTCGCCACCACCTTCGTGTGCGCGGCCAAGACCCCTACCACGTTCGTCACCTCGTTGTCTTCCTTGCTTACTCCTAGCACTCTGAGATTTCTCTTCCTCTGCGTTCTCTCTTCCTTTTCTCTCTCCCACTCTTCTTGCGTTAGCTTCTTCGGCATCTCCCTCCACGTTCTCTCTTCCTCCTCCGTCTGGCATCCAATCTCTTTCGTTTCTCTCTCTTCCTTTCCTTCCTGCAGTCTCTCCATCCTTGCGCTAAGCCGTTCGAGTTTTTCCACCAAATTATTGAGTGTTCCCTCAAAATTTCTCCTGTCTATCTCCCTTTCACCTCTCATGTGTGCTCTTTCTATCTCCCATTCCAGTTTCAGGTCCGTGATGAACTTGTCCTGCCGCACTTCCAGCATGTCCACCGCATGTTTCCACGCCTCTTTTCTCGCTTCCTCCTTTTCCCTCTTCTGCTTCTTCTCCTTCTTTTCATCTCCCATCTCGCTTTTTTCGTGTGCTAGCACTTCTTCTGTCACACTCTTTCTCTTCGTTCTACTCTCACGCAGCCCAGCTGATCTTTCAAACGCTTTCGTCTCCACTGCTCGAGTCAAACTCCTTTCTTCACTTACTCCACTCTCCACCAGGTGTCACTAGCGCTAGCACTGCTTTCCTCTTTTCAGCGTCCTTCCGGTCCGACCCTAACCTCACTCTCTCGGCGTGCCACTTTTTTCTCCTTCACTTTTTTAATCCACTAGTCCTTCTCCCTTCACACACTCACTCCCACTGAGCCCAGTCACCTTGCTACACCTTCTCAAAACTTCCTTTCACCTTTCTTCTCACTTTTTCCGGATTAAAACCTCCAAAACTCACACTGGCACCTTGCACACATCCACCTTGTATCCACGTCGAACCGGAAGTCTCTATCACCCCCATATGTTTATTTTATAAAAAAAAAATAAATAAAAAAAAAAATAAAATACAGCCCATAAGTAACAAATTGGGCTTTGCGAGTTGCTGGCGCTAATTATGATTTTTTTTGCGGTTTTTTTTTTTTAAACAAATTGTTTCTCATACATAAAATACTACTTCTCACTGATAATTAGATGTTTACATGCATTTTTTAAGTAAATTATTATTGCTTTTAGCAATTTTCTCTTAGAGTACAGTTAGAAAGTCGCGGTTCTTAGATATGAACAAATAATGAATAAACAATAGAGAGAATAATTTTTTAAACAATCTTTCTTTTTGTGAATATATTTTTCTGAAATAAAACAGATATTTAAAATATTCTTCAAATTTTCCAGATGGATCATATTATAGATGTAAATTTTCCTTGAATTAGTTACTGATAACTAAAAAGTTAAAGAAAAGCTGAAAATTTTAGAAAAACCCGCAACTTTTTAGCATTTCTCTAAGAGAAGGTAGTTATAAACCATAATAAATTGTATAAACCATTATGATCTCACTAAGTAAAAAGTAGACAAAAAGTCCACAAATTTCATAAAAAACCGCAACTTTCTAACATTATTCAATGAGAATATTAATCAAAATAATAAAAAAATTTTTAAACAATTATGTTTGTTAACTTGATTTAATTATTACCCTACTATAATTTGAAAATGAACCAAAAGTGGAAAATTTTAGAATAAGCTGCAACTTTCTACCATTACTCTAAGAGAATATTATTTTAAACATTAAATTGTTTAAACAATTACTTCTCTTGAATTCAATTGATTATTGCCTCGCTCTATCTGAAAAGTTGAGAATCAGTACAAAAATGCAAATAAAACCGCGACTTTTTAACTCCATTCTAAGATAAAATGGCTATAAACAATAATGAATTGTTTAAACAATTAATTTAAACATTAAATTATCACAATAAAGTAATATTTTATGTATTAGAAACAGTGTTTACCAAAGGAAAACTCAAAAAAATAATAGGCAGCACCAGAAACTCGCAGTACCCAATTTTTCACTTATGGGGCTTATTTGGGACCCTACAAAACAGACTTATGTGGGTAAATTTCAAAAAGTAATTTCTTATTCGTATTTTATAGTTAATTCTGTAGAAAATTTTTCAGGGTCAAGTCGATACACCTAATATTGACGATTCTGAATAAAATATACAAAAACGTCTTGCTTTCTTATAGAAAATACGTGTTAAGCTATACGGGGCTTGCGGAACCTCTGAATATCATTTTTTTCAAACGCATTTATTTTTTTTTTTGGATTTGAAGAAATTTGCGGGCGATGCATGTAAATTAAAAAAAAAAAAACAATTTCAGATATTTCAGGAGATTTCAAGTGACTTCAATTGACTTCAAGTGACTTCATGTGAATTCAAGTGACTACAAATGAATTCAAGTGACTTCAAGTCACTTCAGATATTTCATGAGATTTCATTATAAGTGTACACCTAACTTCACGAGCTGTCAACCCCTCGTTAAGAACTTAAAAAACGGTAAAGCTGCTGATGTAGACAGTATTAGCGCTGAAATGTATAAATAAGGTGGCAAGTACATACCTCACAGGTTATGCGAATTGATAAATTTATGTATAGAGATGGGAGAAGTCCCAGAAGATTGGACAAAAGCGATTATCGTACCAATATGCAAAAGAAAGGGAGATAAAAATAACTGCAGTAATTACAGAGGTATCAGCTTACTAAGTACCGTTAGTAAAATATACTCAAAAATACTTATTCGTAGGGTAATGAAAATTACTAAAGAAAAGATATGGGAATTCATGTTATTATTGTGGAGATAATCATTAAACTAACCGTATTTTGAATGTGAGGGCAAATTCCTAATTTTGAGACCAAAAATACGTGTTAGATTTCGAACATTGTGAAATTAGAGCAAAAATAAATTTCACGAGTAGCATTTTCTTCAAAGACCGAGAAATACCCACGCATTATATATGTATATAGTTAAAAGTTTGTCATAAGGACAACCACAGGATTTCGCCGGGAGCGGGTGCTAATTTGAAAAATTGCATCCGCTCCCAGCGAAGTGGCGGTAAAATTTCAGCTGTTACCACGTGTCACGATCTTGAGATAGGTGGTTACAGTCTGCGACGAATGCAATACGATGATCCGGCAAAAGTCTCGTGCACCCTGAGTACACGGAGCGACCCCAGGAGGACGGCCTTCTGCATCCTCCCCGCAAGTGTCTCAGCATTTTGTTGACACGCAGGGATGATTTTCAGGCTATTAACCAGCGAAACCTTGGCACCTCCAAGAGCGCCGATGATCAAGACGATTAGCTTAACAGAATATTCCGGGTATAACCGTCGAAACTTCCTTATAAGGTCTTTATACCTCTCTTTCTTTTCTTTCTCCTTGGCTGTGACGTTTTTGTCAGCTGATGCCGAAAATTCGATAATGAATATGGTTCGTTTCTCGAAGTCAAGGAGAACTATGTCAGGCCTCGAGTGCGCAACAGAAACAATTGTCGAGAATATGAAGTTCCAGTATATGGGGCACTTCTCATTTTCGACAACTGAGTCTATTTCTATACATATAATAATTTAGTAATAATATTGTAACGTGGTGGCTAGCCACCCGTTATGGATCATTCCCCAGCTTTTAAGAATTACTAAATTAAAGATTAGACTTTGATTATTCCCATGGCCGGCACGAGCTCAAATTAGAACATAAATTTAGAGATAAGATCTTATTGTAATCTAAGGTGTGTTGAATGAGAGCGAATTTATTTTCTTATTTTATTTTACGAGAACAAATAGAGAACGTGCTATTTAGGTTAGAATTTTTCGACTGAATTTCATGTAACCTGTTACTACTAATTAGGTTAGATTAGGCACCTGGTGTTATAAGGTAAGGAGGACCTGACGTCTTACACCAATCCCGAGAATCACAGAGTCCCTTCAAATGGGAAAAATCCTGCAAGGAAAACCATACCACCACGCACTATGCAACCCACATCACCTCACTTGGCCAAGCTTTACGTCACTCTCACGCATCCACGGTCGCTTTATTATCACGGGGCCCATTGGGATGTCGAGCAATCAACTACGTAATAATCTATGTCTCAAGGGTTATTAAAAAAACTACCAGGCCATGCCACACTCGACACTTGTCAACACACGGAGGCAGCCATCTTACACCGGCCGGCGTTCCACATACCGGAACGGTCGTCCGATTCCCATCGATCAAAGTCCCAGAAATCCAACTGAGGAGGGCAGCACCGACTGGACCGAGAATTGTGGGTGGCGGGAAGGAAGTGGCGAGTGCAGAGGACGCAGTAGGAATCAGTTACGTTTCGGTCATCGACGAATTCACAAGTTCTTCAGATTGATAGAGATTGATAGCCACAAAGTTAATTGGACGAGTCCATTTTTTCTGCCGGACTGGCGTCGTAAAAACTAAACGACTCTGGGATTCCAAGGTTTGAGGTGGGCGTTACCACTCTTTCTTTCTTTTCTCCGGATGTGTTTTTTTTGTGTTCTCGAGATTAGTTGTGTTTTTCTAGTGTGCTCTTTTCGGTATGGGTTATGACACCCTAGATTCTTTGTGAAATATTTGTCGCGAGTATTAGGAGTTAAATGGGTCTACGAATTCGCTACTAGGGACTTTTTAGAAGAGAAACCTTACATTTAAATTTTGCGAGCAACTTTTTTTTGGAGTGACGCTGAGGACTCGTCTGTCGCCTAACAGGTAATTATATCATCAATTTATCTTTCTGTTCCTACGTTGTCGCCGCCATTTTTTAGCGATACTCCTAGCTTCATATCCCATAAGACTGGGAAAGTCGTTATAAAATTTGACGACCAACGTGGGGCCCCAAAAGTACTACAGATGGGACAAAATTTTTGTTAGAAAATTAAAAAAATTTTAATAGAGTTGAGAAGCTCGAACTAGATAACGACCCAACCATGATTAACGATAGGCCAAGTTTAGCACGGCCATTTTAATTTTTCCATGACATTAGAACTGGATATTTCCAGATTATACAAACATACCATGTATGTTTACGAATTGAGTGCTATGTATTGAGCACCCTGAAAAATTTATTGTTGTTGGTTCCATTTACTGAACCTTGTTGATATTATATAATATCCATTGATTTTGTTGAATTTTGATTCTTCTATTATTTTATTTTAATTGTTTGTGCAATTTATTGATCATGTGATAATCTATTGTACTTATGTGTGACATGTTGGTTAGGAATACTTTACGAAATTTTCAGCCATTCACACGGAATATTCGGGATTTCGGGAGTGAGTTCGTTATTTCTTCTTTTTTGAATCTAGGATTGTTAGAGAAGCTTATTTCAGAGATAATTCGGGCTATTAGTACGGAATTTTGGCAATTGTTGTAAATTTCTAATTTTATCAGGACTTTTTCGAATCCATCGAAATTTCGAGATTGTTTTTAATTTTTTTTTTAATTTTGTGAGTATAGTCGGAATTCTGTCTAGAAGTACGGAATTATTTGGAACTCTGACACTTTAGGAATTTCTGTGAGATTTTCGCAATTTCGGTAAGATTTCTTTAGAATTTTCGCGATTTCAGAATTATTGTAGGGATTTTCAGCTTACACAATTTCGAAATGGAGAACTCTACCATTAAAGTAGATAGGTTGTGGGCAGAAACCACTGACACAATAATAAATTGGGCAAGTTCGTTGACGGATATCGAACTTCGTGAGACACTTGAGTACCTCAAATTCAACGCCGACGGGACGACATGACCAACACAGTCGTCACATGCAGGAGACGTGGAAGGAGAGTGGGGAGCGAGACTTGCCAATCGAAATCGAAAGGCTTCGTGTTTCGCGTAAGACTATGCATGTAGTCACACCGCCGACTCTCAGTGCCCCTATGTCGACGTCGCGCGTACAGCTAAGGGGATTCTCAATCGAGTACATAGTCGTTCGACTATGATCCCTTTAGCCTTTCCGGAAGTAATCCAGTTGACGGGAATTAGAATGACTACTTTCACTGCTAATCGCGCTTCAACTAGTGGCCTTGGGAATGGCTTGCTTTCGATGGGTTTTCAAAGTTTCTCGAGACGTCTAGTAGAGGAAGCTGATTCGGACGCGAGTTATGTCACGGCTATTTTACCGAATAAAAATCCATTTTTTGATTCATTCGTACCAGCGGATGACACTGGTATGGGTTCAACCGGGAAAAGTGGGATACATGGCGGCAATTCAGCATCGCATTCAGGTGTAGGTATGGGGGTATGAATTTTCAGATGCGAGTCAGGGACGAGGGGCGTAAAAGGACGCAGGGTCCAAACGAACTTATAGCAGACTATCTTCTAAAAATTCGTGTGATTGGAAGATTCTGGCGAAAGGTTTGAAGCATCCAAATTGATAAGTGAAGCATACTTACCCCCTCCACCTACTCAAGATAGTGTCTCACGCGAATTCGCCTACCGTAATAATGCCGGAAAGTCAGAAGGGGTGGCTGCCACCAAAAATGTGCCTACAAGCTCGGAAAAACCGAACAACGGAGCGAGCGGGAATAATAAAAACAATAATAAAAGTCGAGGCGGTAGAGGCCGAGAAAAACCCAAAGATATTAAAAACGAAAACCGAGTAATTCACCTACCGAATAACCCCAATCCAAACAGCACCTCGAATAACGCGTGTGCTGTACTAGGCCCTCCAGATGTACATACTTCCACAGTACCACATCTGTTGAAGCGTCGAATTTTCGACTGGTGCGGTGCCCCCAAATGCGAGAAATGCGAATCCTCAAGCGCCAGCCCCCTTAGTGTGCACTACCGTTGGTGGCACTTCAAGAGGGGAGCGCCGCTGCTGTTGGAATTGCAAAGAGCAAGGACACCTTTATCGTGCCTGCTCCAAAATCCCCCCTTTCGTTTTTAAGGCCCCTCAAATATAGTTAGATCAAGTCAATACGGTACTTGATGAGCGGCGCCTGTTTATTACTGTTAGTGGCGATGGTCGGTCACTACACGGACTCTTCGATCCAGGCTCGTGATGCACCTACATAGGTAAGCCGGCCTTTGGGAAATTTTCGAATTTGCTTAAAAAATTAGCAGATCAACCACGTCCGGATATTATGTACCCTAACGGGGTGATCGAGGAAACTGCTGGACGAGCCATTTTACCTCTCAAGTTCTTAGGTATAAGCAAATTTTTGCAGATTCGTTTTGCACCAACGTTCGATTGCGAAGTTTTATTTCGTCACAATTTTGCCCAATTATTTGATTTTGACGTTAGATTTAAGCCTCGTATTTGGAGAATAGGTTACGGTATTTGGCGATCGTATCAAGGACAGGAAATAGGTTCGAAATCAGAAATACCGTCGGAAATATCGAATAATCGTGTGGAGATTGCTAATAATTCTTTGTCGAATGAAGCCGTGCAAGCCTGTGCAGGAATAAAGGAATTAAAGGAATTAAAGCCTTCTGAGGCAAAATACTTAGACGTTTTTCTTAAAAGAAAAATTCCTCCTATGCCAGCCAAGCTTCCTGCTACCCACATGGTGGAACACCATATAGATGTTCAAGGACATGCTCCCATCAGGCAAGCTCATCGGCACTTTTCTCCTAAGGTTGAAGAATCATTAAGAGAATCTGCCCAAAAGCTTGAAGCTGAGGGAATAATAAGTCCTTGTAAAAGCGAATGGTGTAACCCAGTGGTAATGATTAGGAAGCCTGACGGAGATTATAGGCTTTGTATTGACTTCAGAAAATTAAATGAGGTAGCCAAGAAAGATGCATACCCTATGAGAAATATTAGCACAATTTTAGGCAAGCTTTTGTCCGCGCGATATATCTCTAAGTTTTACCTTAGTCAGGCATCCCATCAGATTCCTCTCTCCGATGAATGTAAGGAATTCACTGCTTTCCCAGTACCGGGCAAGGGGCTCTATCATTACAATCGCATGCCATTCGGGTTATCGGGAGCTCCAGCAACGTTTCAGCGATTGCTGGATCCCCATGCATTTGCGTACATGGATGACATTATTGTAGCCAGTGAAACCTTTGAAGAACACATTCATTGGTTAGAGGAAGTCTTAAACGTGATCATCAATTCCGGACTTACGGTCAATCCCGATAAAAGCGAATTCGGTTGAAGTCAAGTACGATATTTCGGATATTTGGTGGATAGAACGCGGATGCACCCTGACTCAGAGAAAATCGAGCCAATAACATCCTATCCGGCCCCTACTACTTTGCACAAACTTAGACGATTTCTGGGTATGGTATCGTGGTACAGGCGATTCACAAAGGATTTAGCTCAAAAGGCAGAACCACTCCATCGATTATTGAAGAAAAATCGAAGGTTAGAGTGGGGGAAAGCCCAGGAAAAGGCTTTCCAAGAACTTAAATCCGCGTTAATCTCGGCTCCCACGTTATCTAGACCAGATTTCAGTTTGCCGTTTTGTTTACAAACGGACGCAAGTAGTACGGGTTTAGGAGTCGTCCTCACTCAAATCCAAGATGGCGTGGAACACGATATAGCCTTTGCTAGTCGATCCATGCAAGGCGCCCAGAAAAAATAGACCGTGACGGATCAAGAATGCTTAGCGGTGGTATGGGCGGTCAAAAAGTTTAGACCTTATTTGGAGGGCTATTACTTCGTAGTAATTACAGATCATAGCAGTCTCCGATGGCTCTATCACTTGAGAGGTCCTACTGGGAGATTAGGTAGATGGGCCCTTCAATTGTTACAATACGACTTTCAGATTGAACACAGAAAAGGTGCCTTTCATCATGTACCAGACGCGCTATCGTGTGTGTTTGAGCCGGAGTCTGAAGTGGTATGTGCCATTGGTGAAAATGATGATCTTTAGTATACACGAAGAACCAAATTGTTCCAAGAAATGCCATATCAATTTCCGGATTGGAAATTGGAAGGCAATCGAATGTACTGCAATCGCCCTGGCCATCTGCATTGACCCATTACTGCCTGATTTGGAGGCCTGGAAACTGGTCTTACCTTTGGAGCTTCGCAATAAGGCTATTAGTGAGGCACACGATACAACGACTTCTGGAAATTTAGGCGTTGATAAGACCTCCGAACGTCTCTTGTTGCTCTACTATTGGCCCGTAATGTTCAATGACGTTGCAAAATACGTCCGAGCATGCAAGATTTGCCAAAAGATTAAGGTAGACCAGGCAGGTTCGGTAGGTCTGATGGGTAAGCGGGTAATCGAACAATCCTGGTCGGTGGTAGCGGCGGACATAATAGGTCCGTTTCCACCCAGTCGCTCTGTTTATCAGTATGTCTTGGTCTTCCAAGACATGTTTACTAAGTGGATCGAGTTCCTACCATTAAGAAAGGCCAATGCCGCTAACGTCGAAAAGGCATTTGAGGAAACGATTATCTTTAGATGAGCAACTCCTGAAGTACTATTCACCGATAATGGCACTGAGTTTGTGAACAAATTGATATCAAATGTCGCATCGGAATTAGGGATTAGAAACTCGACTACCCCATCGTATCATGCTCAAGTTAATCCGGTTAAGAGGGTTAATCACGTGCTAAACACCCTCATATCATCTTTCGTAGAAGGTGATTATCCTAGCTGGGATCAACATCTTTCCGATTTCCCCTTTGCGTATAATACCGCTGTACACAGTTCGACTCGTGTGACGCCAGCACTCTTAAACTATGGTAGAGAGCCTAGACTGGCAAAAACGTTCAGGAGACAGGAAGAGGGAGCCATCGATATAGTGCCATTAGCAGTAGAGGAATGGGAATGTTGAATTAAGCGATTGCCAGCCCTTAGAGACCTAGTCGCACATCACTTGGATATAGCGTACGATTTTCAGGCGAAGTACTATAATCGCAGGAGACGAGATATTCGCTAACAAGTAGGTGATGTTGTGTGGCGCAGGACTCATACTTTATCTTCAGCTATAGATTTGGTCGCGAAAAAATTATCCCCGAAATATTCCGGTCCGTTCAAGGTTATAAAAGTAATATCGCCCGTAGTTTATTAAATCCAGGATGAATCCGGTATAATTGAAAAAGCGCATAATAAAGATTCAAAACACTACTGGTCGATTGATCCGAACCTAGTTAACGAATGTCCTTTTTCGCAGAGTGAAGACGAGGAAGAAGATTCCCAAATATCGCCCGGAGACGGTGCAGGAGCTTCGAAGGCACCAGCGCCACTCCTGCCGATTGTACTTCCGAAGACCCTGCGCCGTCAATCAAGCCCCCTTGCTCCGCAACGAGCGGAAACCAGTGGACCGGAGGGACCGGTTTTCATCATTCCCAAGGGTGCTACTGGATCGTCGCCACCGGCCGGTGACGGTACCGGAATTGGGAGAACCGGAGACCAGCCGAAGAAGAAACGGGGAAGGCCCCGAAGAGCAGATACCGGAGGTTCAACCGGAACCGGAGGTTCAACTGAAACCGAAAGTCCAACCGGAACCGGAGTCTCAGCCGGAAATGGGAATTCCAGAGGAAGTCCGGCGGGAGTCGGAGGTGGCTCGAGAGGGGAGCAAACTCCAAACCCTCGGCATCCCAATCACGCAACTCATCCGTCGCCGTGGTTCATGGAGACCGCGGAAGTTCCAAGGGAGCCATACCGAGGGTTCCGTCTCACCCAAAGCCGAAAGAACGGGGGAGAAGGAAAGGCCCCGCCGAAGAAGGCGTCTTGTAAGAAAATAGGGCACCTTCCAAATCCTCTCCAGCCTCGAAGCCGAAGGTGGAGATCGAAATCTCTCGGAGGGAATTGAAGGACGGCGGCGGCACAGGGGGGCGTGATCAGGGACGTCGAGTTATCGAGAAGAGGTCGCCATATACTTTTCCCTTACAGGATTGTAAAGTGCCTTCGCCTCTTGCGAGCATCGGTGATCAGGTCTCGGCCCTACTCGCGCTGCCCCCGCCTCCGGCTCAAGCACCATCTACTTGGTTGGAGCGCCCAGGGATGTCGTCGGTCTGACGTGATGAGAGGAGAAAGCCCGAGAGGCCGCCGTCTTCAGCGAATGTCGACATTCGGGTCTCGGCTCAGCTGAGGTTGCCCCATGTTCTGAGTCTAGCGTCGGCTTCGCGGGACGGAGGCCCTTTAACTTCCTCGACCAATTCGGGCTTGTTTCTAGGCCCAGGCCCTGGGCCCGCTCCGATCCCATCGGGTAATAAAATACTGGCCCAGGGGTGGACTCAGAACCATCAGCCCGAACTCTGATCTCCTGGACCACACCTGCTGGAATTGTCTTTGAGTGGGGCATGACTTCAACCACTGTTTGTTCGAGAAGGGGATATTTTGTTTCTATTGCGGAAAGCCCGGGGTTAGGATCAACCAATGTCCGAGGTATGCGTCGAGATAGACACTTGAAGAGGGGAGCCCTAATTCCAGACAGGAACAGGGCGCCCGTCTTCCTCAGCACCCAGCCACCGCGCCATTACCTCGGCCATTGGCGAACCCTCCCCAGCGGACGATGTAGCCCTTCAGGCATTAATTAGTCCTAAGCCTTCTTTTCTTTTGCCTTAGCTGCCTGATTGCAGTCATATGATTGAACATTGTACGTTCCAAAGTTTCGAATTTCTTTGGTTTGAGTCTGAAATCTCATTAGATAGGACTACAGTCCAATAAGGAACACTAGATTAACACTGGTTTGAAGTCGGCTACGACCGAAGTCTAAGATTTATATCTGTTCAACTGAACTAGAATAACTAAATTCAAGAGTATTTTAAAGAACAACAATTAGTCTCTGTCAGGGAAATACTGAATCTGACAAATATCAGATCAATTAATAGTCCTTTCAAATGGGAAAATCCTGCAAGGAAAACAACACCACCATGCACTATGCCACCCTAGGGTGGTCCAAAAAACGCTTTTCGAGCTGCCGGGCACGCCCCCCCCCCCTCCCAAAGTTTCCATTTCCGGAGAACAAAAATCTCTAATTTTTTTTTCTCGAAATTCGAATATTAACACGTGCCACCCCGGGCACTTGAAAATCCCATTTAATTAACATGGGGAATTTTTGGATTTTTGTCAAATTGAACTCATACTTCAGGGTTTGATCGAAATGTGCCAACTTTTTTAGGGATTGAAGAGAAGTACCTATGAAATAAAACCATACTAATAACTTTTATTTTTAACCCATCCTCACTCCCCCCCCCCCCACAGTGCACCAAATATGACCCAAAAATAAAAAAACTACATTTTTACGTGTTATTGTTACTTTTTAGCAATTTCCGTCGTCTTTTTCATGCAAATAATTACTAATGGAAAATTGGAATATTTCCCATGAGTCTTCGAACAATTTTTAATTGTTTAAACAAATGTAACTTATTTAAACAATTATTTATTCCCAAAAATGTACAAAATAATCATATTTTCTGATTGAAATGTGATAGTTTGTCATTGCTTGGAGTAGTCATTTTTTTTTAACATTATGTAATTATTTAAACAATTACTTATAGTTTATTCTCAAAATTTCTAAAAATTGACCCAGATATGTCCAGTTTTTTCTCAAATTGGTATCCTATGCTACTTTTTGTTGAATAATTATATAATTTTGATACGTATCTTTTAATTTTTAATAAATTTCTATTTTTTTAAACAATTTTGATTTGCTTAAGCAGTTTTTTTTCGATAACGTTAAAAAAATAAAATAAAATACATATAATTATTTTCCTGAATGTATAGTGTATAGACAGAATATATTAACAATTTTTTAATTGCTCAAACAAATATACTTTGTTCAAACAATTATTTTTTAAATCGTATTTTCTGAATTAAACATAATATTGAATGATTTTGAGGAGTAGTAAGTATACCATTAAGCCATTTCCCTTTCGGGGTAGGCGTGACACTACCCGATTCGGGTAGTGTTTCTAGGTGGATAGTTTCTTGTAGTAAATAACTAGTACAAGTGTGAGCTCACCACACCCACAGTGGGCAAACAGCACGCAGTATTCTGAAATGGTCACCCATCCAAGTACTAACCGGGCCCAACGCTGCTTAACTTCAGTGATCTGACGAGAACTGGTTTTTTCAGCGTTGTAAATTCTGTTAAAAACGTCGTGTCATTGTTTAAATAATTTTCATTCGTTCAAGCAGTTTTCTATTAAAAAATGTGGATCAATAATATAAAATATTACACATCAAATTATTTTCGTAAATATATTATATAATATATTTTCCAGCGATACCACGCTGGAAACACCAGTTCTCGTAAGATCACTGAAGTTAAGCATTGTTGGGCGCGGTTAGTACTTGGATGGGTGACCGTTCAGGAATACTGCATGCTGTTGGCCCGTCGTGGGTGTGGTGGGCCCACATTGGTAGTAAATATCCACCTTCATCACCTTCATCACTTCATCACTTCATCAACGACCAAATCAGCACTTGATCTCAAATTAAGTTTTACGCATCTCGTATTGTAGAACAAAACTCTCAGCACTTAAAGATTGCTTGGCAGCTTGTTCCCAATAATTTGCTGATCTTCATGATCGATCAATAATAGTTTTTGTCTCAAACTTGAAGTTTCTGCCATTTTTAACGAAGTGATCACATCGAGTTTAACCCTTAAAGTTATCCCTGGGGTCTTTTAGACCCCGCCTTTTTTAATTGTGAGTCATTTTTTCCATTTTTTCTTTAGTTTTTAATTTTTTGTCATATGTTAA
>CAKNYM010050715.1:73086-102289 GCA_932195095.1 Andricus curvator
ATCCAAAAAAATTTTCGTGCAAAAATATTAAAAATCCTTGTTACAATAATGAAATTTCTGCTGGGGTCTTCAGCGACCCCCCTCATTCTTTATGTTATCACAGAGAGGGGATAACTTTAAGGGTTAAAGGAACGAGGACTACTGACGGTTACATTTACATCATGATTCATGGATCATGATTTACATGATCCAAAAATCTATGGTCTTTCAACGCGTATCTCAAAGAAAGTGAACCAATCAAATGCTCCGTACGGAATTCATAAAATCACCTCCATTTTTAAAAGGTCTTCGAGCAGCAAATTTGAAACAAGTTCAACGCTGCATGTGTGAATTACAGAAATAACTAGAAAACAGTCTTATAAATAATCGTATAAAGCTAAAACGAAAATCAGCGACGTTTTAATATTTATAATGAGTATGAAAATGTAAAAAAGCAATCTGTTGAAACTTGAATCATCATTTTTATTAGTGAATGTGCTTTTTTATAATATAATTATGATAAAAATTGTAAAAATATGAAGAAAGCAATAATAAAATACACTTTTATAATTTAAATTTTATTATGACTTTTATGATTTATTTAATAATGCGCCAAAGAAGATGTAACCTATCCATACTCAATTTGAAGGAAATTTGAAGAAAAAAACAATAATTAATTGTATAAACAATAACATAAAGTTTTTAGCAGAATTTATTACTCCTCGAAATCATTCAATATTATGTTTAATTCATAAAATACGATTTAAAAAATATTTTTGGAAAAGAAATTGTTTAAACAAATTATATTTGCTTAAACTATTAAAAAATGGTTAATATATTCGTTCTACACACTATACTGTCAGAAAAATAATTATATGTATTTTATTTTATTTAATTTTTTTAAAGTTATCGAAAAAAACTGCTTAAGCAAATCAAAATTGTTTAAAGAAGTAGAAATTTATTAAAAATTAAGAGAAATGTATCAAAATTATATAATTATTCAACAAAAAGTAGCATAGGATACCAATTTGAGAAAAAACTGGACATCTCTGGGTCAATTTTTAGAAATTTTGAGAATAATCAAAAAGTAATTGTTTAAATAATTACATAATGTTTGTTTAAAAAATTACCACTCCAAACAATGACAAAATATTACATTTCAATCAGAAAATACGATTATTTTTTACATTTTTTGGGAATAAATAATTGTTTAAATAAGTTACATTTTTTAAATAATTAAAAATTGTTTAAAGAGTAACGGGAATTATTCAAATTGTCCCTTAGTAATTATTTCTATGAAAAAGACGACAGAAATCGCTAAAAAGTAACAATAATACGTAAAAATGTAGTTTTTTTATTTATAGGTACTCCCCCAGATAACAATTGTGCGACGCAGATCACCCGCAGATTGTGATTGTCAGGTTCTGCGTGCAATAACGCACTCATCTCGCCAGCATGGACTGTCGAGCACACATCTGCGAGCGCTATGAGTCGCATTTGGCCAACACACTCTGCATCACACAATACCGTGAAAATGTGACGCAGAGTCTGCAGTCACTATGAGGGCAGAATTCTTTCTAATAACATTTAATTTGCCTATAGTTATTACTTATAAAATTAAATGTTATTAGAAAGTTATATAAACCATTTTCAAAACAATATGGACATTTTTTTAATAATTTTTTTTAATTTTGTGGATTTTTGGAAATTTTGGAAACATTAAAAAAATTTTGGGGTTTTTTTGAAACTTTTGAAATGTTGAAAACTTTAAGTTTCAATCAATATTCTATGTTCGTTGCTCGTTGCAATATATAGTTATAAATTTATATTTTGAGTTCATTGCCCGTTGGTATTAAAGACAGAAATTTGTTAATGTGCTAGAGGTATATTATAAAAAAGGTGTTCGACCATTGTAAAAACAATGTGAAAACGACGTTATACTAATTTTAATAATTAACGAGACTGAAAAACGTAATTCCTCACCGTAGAGAAAATTAAATAGAGATAAAACTAGTTTAAGGAAAACTGAAAGCCTGAGTACTATAATCCAGCGCCACAAATAATTCTGTATGCATTGATCGAGAGGTCTAGAGGATAAATTTTGCTTAAAATATCGAGAAAAGCCTCCTGATGTTTATGAATATGCAGGGTTCTTTTTCGAAAAGTTGGTCGTTAATTGTTTAAACAAGTTTTTAAAAACAAATACAGTATTTATGAAGAATAAACGAACTGTAATATATGTTTTGGAAAGTTTGTACCAAGAAGACTTTTTGCACTTACACTTTTTTTATACAATTAACCGTTCTCAAGTTGCAGCGTCATAAAAAATTTAATTTGCACTAAAATTGACATATTTTCCGATAGATATCTCAGCACCTGTTGGACTACAAAATTTTGAAAAAAGGCAAATTGATTTTTAAAACACACAGACAGGAAAAAAATGGTTTATATACCAATTTCAAAAAACGCTGTTTTGAACAACTATCTTTGTGCAGTATTCAATACATAGTTGTTAAAAAAGGCCGTTTTTTAAATTTGCACATTAACAAAACTTTTATTTCGATCGGAAAATTTCTTTTTTTTTGTCTCTAGAACACCTGGCTTGGAAATCAATTTGCCTTTTTCGAAATTTTTTAGTACGATAAGTGCTGAGATATCTATCTGCAAATATGTTATCTTTATATAGTGCAAATCGAATTGTTTTTAACGTTCTAACTTGAGAACGGTTAATTGTACAAAAAAGTGTAAGCAGAAAAAAGTCTTGTATTGTTTCAAACTTTCCAAAACATATTTTACAGAATCTTTTTTATAAATACTGTATTTGTTTAAAAAACTTATTGAAAAAATTAACGGCTAACTTTAAAAAAAAGTATAAAGTAATCTGTTTAGACCTCGCAGTGCATACAGAAGTATATATTTAGAGGCGGCTGGATTATTAATAAAATACTGAAAAAGTTGAAAATTTTTAAGTATATTATACGTGCGTTGCTCCTGTTGCAAAATAAATTATTGATTTATAATTTAAATAAATAATTGCCATTAAAGAAACTCTGCTCATCGCCCCGTCACGCGATAAATGTGTGTATGTTTGCGTAAAGTTTCACAAACGTGAAAACACTTACTGTTTTTAATTTTTTAAATAAAATTTTTAACAAATTAATTACTTTCCTTTTATTTCGTAATAATAATGGTCATAAATATAAATTTGTAAGATTTCTAATGAAGAATCATAATGTGCAAGTGATATGTGACGCAGATTATGACTGTCATAACGTGCGAGCGATTTGAGCCTCAATTGATGACGCATATGTCTCATTAGGTGAGAGCACATTGTGCGGATTGATCCGCAGATATGCGTGCGGATACGCCATCATTTTGCAAGCATTTTGTTATCTGGGCCTCTTCAATCCCTAAAAAAGTTGGCACGTTTCGATCAAACCCTGAAGTATGAGTTCAATTTTTCGAAAATCCAAAATGTCCCCATGTTAATTAAATGCGATTTTGAAGTGCCCGGTGGCACGTGTTAATATTCAAATTTCAAAAAAAAAATTAGGGATTTTTTTTCTCCGGAAATGGAAATATTTTTGGGGGGGGGGGGGCTTGCCCTCCAGGGTGAAAAAAAATGTTGCAATGCATTTTTAGACCTCCCTAATGCCACCCACACCACCTCACTTGGCCAAGCTTTACTTTACTCTCACACATCCACGGTCACTTTATTATCACGGGGCCCATTGGGATGTCGAGCAATCTACTATGTAATAATTCAAGTCTCAAGGGTTATTAAAATAACTACCAGGCCATGCCAGACTCGATACTTGTCAACACACGGAGGCAGCCATCTTACACCGGCCGGCGTTCCACATACCGGAACGGTGGTCCGATTCCCATCGACCAAGTCCCACAAATCCAACTGGGGAGGGCAGAACCGAATGGACCGAGAATTGTGGGGTGAGCGGGAAGGAAGTGGCGAGTGCAGAGGACGCAGTAGGAATCAGTTACGTTTCGGTCATCGACGAATTCACAAGTTCTTCAGATTCAGATGTCTCCGGATGTGTTTTTTTTATGTTCTCGTGATTAGTTTTGTTTTTCTAGTGTGCTCTTTCTGGTATGGGTTATGAGACCCTAGATTCTTTGTGAAATATTTGTCGCGAGTATTAGGAGTTAAATGGGTCTAGGAATTCAGGCTGACGCCATGTTGAATACAGTGGGCCTCTTGGTAATAAGATTTTCGTGTAGGTTAAGTTTTTCTTTGTGTACTTTTAGTTCCGTAATGAAAGTTTAGTTACTTTTTTGTGATAGGTGCTCTCGGAGGTGCGAAACTATCTCTAGTTCGTAACCCTAAAGACATACCCGCGTGCCAAAAATATGCCAAGGCACTTGCGAGATGGATGCAGAAAGCTGTCATCCTTGGGTAGCTTCGTGTCCTCGAGGCACACGAAGGTTTCGCCGGCCTGTCGTTGTGATTTCGTCGTGCCCTGTGGCCACCCATCTCACGGTTGTGAGACGTGGCCATAATTGTAATTTACCGCGGTTCTACTGGGAGCCGGTGCCATTTTTTAGATGGCAGTTGCTCTCAGTGGGACCCTGCGGTGGTTGTTTAACCCTTTTTTTTTAAATTATATACATACGTTCAGATCGCGTCACATATATATATACGTCACCTTCCAGAAGGGCGTCTTTGAAGGTGATACCATGAGCCCTTTGCTTTTTTGCATCACACTTCTGCCTCTATCTCTCGCACTACGAAATTCTCCTGGATACCTCTTTGGCAACACTAATCAGCGCGAGCATAAGGTCACTCATGTATTTTATATGGATGACCTGAAGATCTATGCTTCTGGTAAAAGCAAACTTCAAACTGCTATAAATATTGTCAAGAACTACACAGGAGAGATTGGGATGGACTTTGGCTTGGACAAGTGTGCCAAAATTCATCTGAAGAAAGGAAAGAGTACTGGCGTTCCCAAGGACCCTGAGCTTGTGGATATAAGTGTTATCAGACATCTTAATACTGGAGAGACCTATACATACCTGGGCGTGCCTTAAAACCGCATTCAGGACGTAACGTCAGTGAAGGAGTCTCTCCGAAGCAGATAGAAGCATCTTCTTCGACAGATTTGGTCTTCCAATCTGTCGGCGTTGAACAAGGTATCTGAGACTAACATGCTTGCCGTCCCAGTTCTACTCTACTCGTTTGGGGTAGTTCAATGGACGAAGAACGAGCTTAAGGCCCTTGATGTCATTACACGTAAGATCATGCATATGCATAAAAGCTTGCATATCAATTCGTCAGTTCCGCGATTATATACTTCACGCCGTCAAGGCGGATGCGGACTTCTGAATCTCCAGTGTTTTCATAACCGGATTGTTCTAAGTACAGCTTACATCGTTGCGAATGGCAGAGATCCTCTCCTAAAGATGGTCAGGAACCACGAGATTATTGGCGAAGGAGCGTTCCTTTACAAAGCCGCGGAGCAAGCGGCCGCGACCCCTGGCCTCAATTTTAACATCAGAAGTGAGGAAAGTGCATTACTTCATCTAGATGCTTCAATTCTAAAAACCAAAGTGAAGAAAGCAGAGGTTGAAAATTTTCACCAAGAGCTACTCGACAAGAAAATGCACGGAAACTTTCACAGAAATGTAGAAAAACGGTCTTTGTCGAAGGATCAAACTTTTGCTTTCCTCAAATCATCAGGGCTTAATTCAGGTACAGAGGATTTTATTTTCGCATGCCAGGACGGTGTCATTTCCACCTTAACATACCGTAACCGCATTTTATGTCAAGAAGTTCCCAGTGATAGTTGCAGAGCGTGTCATGCACACGCTGAGTACCTAGAACACATACTATCAGGGTGTCTGACCCACGCAGGAACGAAGTATATCTATAGACATAATGCGGCCCTAAGAGTGCTTGATTACCATCTTTGTCGCTCTTACGGTGTTCGCCGCGACCCTGCGCTGCCAAACGCTCCAAGGGAGATAGAGTCGATTGTCCGAAACGAGAAGTGCCAAATTTTCTGGAACTACGATTTTCGGGCAGCAGTCTCCGTTACGCACTCGAGGCCTGACATTGTTCTCCAAGACTTCGAGAAACGAACTATATTCGTGATCGAATTCTCGGCTCCGTCCGAATACAAAATCACTGCAAAGGTGAAAGAAAAAGAAGAGAGGTATCAAGACCTTAAAAGAGAGCCACAACGACTGTACCCAAAATATTCGGTACAAGTAATTGTCCTTGTGATAGGTGCTCTCGGAGGTGCGAAACTATCACTGGTTCGTAACCTTAAAGCCATACTGGCGTGCCAATAACATGCCAAGGCACTTGCGAGATGGATGCAGAAAGCTGTCATCCTTGGGTCGCTTCGTGTCCTCAAGACACGCGAGGGTTTCGCTGGCCTGTCGTTGTGATTTCGACATTGCCTATGACCACCCATCTCACGGTTGTGAAACGTGGCCATAGGTGTGATTCACCGCGGTGCTACTGGGGGCTATTGACATTTTTTGGATGGCAGTTGCTCTTAGTGGAACCCTGCGGTGGTTGTTTTAACTTTTTTTTAAATTATATATATATATATATATATATATATATAATACTAAATTCCATTTCTGATAAGTTATAAGTTAGTTTAGGTTTAATTAGTTTTATGTTAGGTTAACTAATTTTGAGTCAGTTTTAAGTTCAATTAAATTTAACATAGCTTCAATAGTTTCAAGCTGAAGTTACTTTTGGGAATGGAGTCAACGGAGGTAGGAGTGGGTGAATTTCCTGAATAAGAGGCACCGATCGAGAACAACTCTTTATTTTTGTTTCATGTCTTTACTGAAGAGAAGATTCAATATGGAGATGGATATATGGATTTGATATATCTGCCAACAGAGGACGCCACATTAGAAATATCATAGAACAAAAACTTAGTTCATATTTGTACCAATATATGGCACCAACTATATATGGCAGTTTGGTCGCTAAGTGATCCCACTCCCATATAGCTCTACTACTTTGCTACTCTATGCCATACGATGCGAAGCTAAAAAGATTGACTCCTTCGAAGCTGCTGAAAAGATCGCTTGACGTTTGGCGTCCGCACCAACGAAGTTTTTACCTTGATCGTTGGTTAAGGTAGCACAAGTTCCATCAGTTCTATCAGTTCTATCAGTTTCCATCATCTGTGTAGTTCGAAAAAGTTTCCAAATAGACAGATCGAGTGGAACAGCAAACGAAGACTGTGACGCAGCCCTTGCATGATCGGTAACCACGACACTTTGTTGTACGGAAGTACACGAGCCCAGCATAATCAACGCTAGCGATGTTTGATTATCTTAGAAAAATCGAGTTTTGAATCAATTCTGAATCAAATCATGAAAATTGATTCACTTAAAAATCTGTAACACAAGAATCGATTTAAAAAATCATAAAAAATTATTAAGTTTGTTATTTAAAGGCAATTAAAACATAAATATAAATTTATTTCGAATAATGAGTAAGTTTTAATGAGTTTTTACCATTTTTATATTTCATCAATAAATGAAGTAGGTAATTAAACAATTTAGTCAACTGATATTCAGTAAATTATTTATTCAAAGCATTTGACCCGTCAGTCCAGTATACAAGTTCCCGTGCCAGCGTGCCACTGCACTCAGGCCATGCAACCAGCCACCAAAGAGAAGCTGTTTTGTTGATCTTTCTGTTAGAGATAAATATATTCGCTAGCAGAAAGGCCAATTAAAACGCTTCATCGTTCTTGCCTCCAACTTTTAGTTCAATATCTGAGTCTGAGATGTGAATAAAAAACCTCATTTAGAGTTTGGATTGTGTGAACTGTAAACTAGGTATAATTCGATTTGATATCACGGTGTAGAATAATGTGGTGAGTAAAAATAAAGACATAAATGAATTTTAGAAAGTAAGACATCCATTTTTCGATACATATGGTAAAGACTCGATTCACAAAAAAATCGAACAGTAAAGAATCGATGCAAAAATCGATTTATTGGCTTAAAAAATCGCTTTTTCAAGAATCGGAATCGAACACCCCTACGACGCCAGTATGTAGAAGCGGTCGACTCAGAGTAAAGAGAATTGCTCGAATGTCTGCCATCAATTGTTGAGGTTTTACAGCTCGATGTCGTAGGCATGGTAGACATCGATGAATAAAGGCCCTCACAACCCATCGACCACGTAGAATCCATTAGGTGTGCCTCAATGCCTTTGATGATAATGATCGATAAGAACAATCATCGGCGGTGATTTAGAGCTGAGATTGAGGGATGTTACTCATTAGGATCCAAGGCTGAATTCTTCAACCTACCTCATAAACAAAGCAGTTACTATGGCAGTGTGCATCTAAATAATGTGTTGAGTGACCTAGCTTGCTTTTAGAAGGGAGAGGTGTTCCTCATATTAGAGCTTTGATGTCCGCCTCAAAATAGAATCCCTGTTCGGGTCGTACCCAATCTAGGCGAGCTTTCTTCAGTTCTGAAGGTGGCAGGAATGATGACGTTGAAAAGGATTACTAAAAATAATGTTGAATACATCATTGTAACTAGGTAGTCGCTCGCAGAAGTTTATCCAAAGAAAAGTAGCGATGCAGAAGCACCCACATAGCTGAAACTCAGCTAGCTGTATAAACTTTTATACTCTACTCAAACGAATATCATTGCGGTATTTTCCGTACCGTTGTTTTGGTGAAATTGTATGGATTCACGCATTTACATGGCGCGGTTTAGGGTACTTCTGCAAATGTTGTGACTTTTCTGTACACCGTTTCAATAACCCAAATTAGTCTGAAATTGTTCGTTGAACTTGGGCGCAACTTTAAGAGATACATAAACAACTTATTTCTTGTTTAATTCTATGTGGATGAACATCATAAAAAAAATTAGTTTGAAATTCTTAATTAGCCTATATTTTTTTAAATAAATATTTTGTAATAGAAAATATGCAAATACTATATCAATGAAGGTTCGAGAATATTAAACTTCTAAAAAGTGAACCCTATTTGAACTTATTCGCTTCTATAGCTTCGACGCGCTCCGTCCAAGTCCAAGAAAAACCGATTGAACTGAGCACGTCGAAAATCAATCTATATTAAGCATAGCCGTTTATGCCATTGTGTAGTCCTATCGTTTACGAACACTACTGTAATGTCCATTTTTCATCATGGAATAGAAACATTTTGAGTAATTCTGATGTGAAGTTTAAATTAAATGGTAAATTTTAGTATTTTTTTACATTTTTTCAAATTGAAAATGTGTATTGGGGGTTTTTCGGCATGAGAAAACCGATTCTGAAGTTTATTTTGCAATTATATTAAGTTTTGATGCACTTTCAACACAAATATTAACTAAAATCGATAGTTTATTATTCACACATAATGCGTAAATCGAGCAATTTTTGTTTATTTTTCATACAATTTCTCTTTGTAATTTTTGAAAAATTAACGGCTTGAAAACATAAACAATAACTTGCGGTATCAGAACGATGCTCCAGACGTTAATTTCACTTGTCTTTCGAAAATAAATATCATATGTCCTTCAAAAATAAATATAAAATGTTATTATTATTTATGTTTTAGGCCGTTAATTTATCGAAAATTACAAATAAAAATTGTATGAAAATTGAGCAAAAAAAAGCTTGATTCACGCTTTAGGCGTGAATAATAAACTATCGATTTTAGTTAATGTTTACATCGGAAGTGCGTCAAAATCTAATTTTATCGCAAAATAAACATCAGAATCGGTTCTCTCATGCCAAAAAAAATACATTTTCAATAAATAAAAAAATGGAAAAAATACGAAAATTTACCATTCAATTTAAACTTCACATAAAAATTACTCAAAATGTTTCTATTCCATTAGGAAAAATGGACATCACAGTCGTGTTCGTATGCGATAGGACTAAAGAATTGCATAAAGAGCTATGCTCAATGCCTGTGACCGATAGTGATGTATTGCCAGTTGGGAAAAAATTCGTTACGAATTGGCTGCGTCGAATTCTTTCGAATCGACGCAATGCATCTTCGAATTGTGGGTGGACAAGCATGTAAAAGTTGAATTTTTAAATCAGCAGCATGCGACACACTGTACACACTACACAGGCTACATGATATAAAGTGATTGTTTTGAGTTTAGTTTTTAAACAGAATGTCGATCGACTGTAGATTTTAAACGAAAATAACCACAGTCTAGAGTCTAATTTATTAGTAGAATGCAATTATTGAATAATTTTATATAAAAACCTAACCGTTGTACTGTAATTCTAACATGAAAGTAAATGTATATTATATTTTTTATTGTATATGTTTTTAAATTCAAATATGATGAATACATTAATAATAATGAACAAAAATTAAACAAACACAGTATAAATTTTAATAGTATAATCGACGTAATTTTTTATTTTCACAAAAATTAAAATTTACGTCGAGTCTCCTTAAGGTTGACCCAACAGAGCTACACAAGGAGTCCAGAAGCATCAAGAGACGGCCCGAATCAGTCGGTTGATGGCTGAAACGGGAATATCAATGACGAAGAAAAACTTGCACCACAGTAAGGGCACCACTTCGGTCCTAACAAGGTGTATAGCAGTGGTGCGTACAAGCATTGCCTTATCCATGAACCCTAGTTATACAGAGGAAGGATTAGTGGTTTAGCAGGTTGTGGCTTCATATAGTTTCATATGAACGTCAATTTTGATTTCTGAGCTCTGCTCCAGGGGTCTCTCCGTTATTAACGTGAGGCTAAGGGCGGTTATATCGGCTCGGCTTATTTCCTGGGAAACGCTGAAGGGTCCTCGCCTCCTGGAAAGTTCGAGGCTCTAATTCAGCACTGCAAGGAGAATAGGATTCATCTAGTGTTGTGCTGTGATACAAACTCATACCATACAGTATGGAGAAGCACAAACATCAACGACAGAGGAAGAGATTTAATTGAATATCTATCGGGTATTGAGCTGGAGATCTTAAATCGTGGTGTGCTCTCAAATTTTAGATTAAAACCCGAAATGAGGTTATTGACACTATGCTCAGAACAACTGAGGAGCAAGATATTGGGCTGGAAAGTTTCCGAGGAGGAGCCTCTTTCGGACCACAAATATAATTTCTTCCAGTTTGTCCTAGGACACCCGGCAGTTTCAAAGATAAGAAGCCACAGGAAGACACTTTGGGACTCATAAAAAAAAATTGATTAGCAGTTCGAACTCGAAAGTTCATTGCTTCACTACCCGATTTGGGTAGTGTTTCTAGGTGGATATTTACAACCAATGTGGGCCCACCACACCCACGACGGGCCAACAGCACGCAGTATTCCTGAACGGCCACCCATCCAAGTACAAACCGCACCCAAAAATGCTTAACTTCAGTGATCTTACGAGAACTGGTGTTTTCAGCGTGGTATCGCCGTTGGCGATACAAACGATACAAACGTTGGGACTCATACAAAGAGAAATTCGAAGGTAGGCTCGTGGAATTCCCCATAAGCTACGGTACCATAAATGAGTCAGAGTACGTCGGAAATTTTATTCGAAGGACTATAATTATATCATATGAATACTGAAGCGAGATACAACACGGCAAACAGAAATAAACTGCCTTCAGACTGGGACATCTACAAGATCGTTCAGAATTAATACAAGAAAAACATATTAGAACCTACAAACATGAAGATTGGAGCGGCATCGGCCAGGAACATAAAGACATTCTGAAGATAGCGAGGCTCTACAAGATCTTGGAAAAAATCTGAAGGCTTGCCTCAGACTCATAAGGCTCGACGATGGCAAGTTTGCAGAAGACGAAGAAGAAACACTGAACCACCTAATGCAATTCCACTTCTCAAGTTTTCAGCGAACTCAAACCGACCAAGGGGAGGAATACTGGGGCCAGGAGAAAGAGGAGGCCGACTGAAATTTCGACGAAAATAACGTTAATATAAAAAAGTAGAATAGGGCATCAGGTCCTTCTGCCCCTTTAAATTACCGGTGGCGGATGGCTTCTACCCAATGTTCTTACAAATGGGGCATGGACTGCGTGCCCCCCCCCCTCCTCTCAATGAAAGAACTATTTAGGGCTGGCATTGCCCTCAAACATGTGCCATCGGCATGTAAGGACAACAGAGTGGCCTTCATTTCCAAACCTGGGAAGGATATATAAGGGACGAAGTGCTGTATCAAAATTGTTGCAGCAGCTTAAACAGGGAGGGTATGCTGTTGCCACCTTCTTGGACACAGCGAGTCCCTTCAGCAATACCCCTCCCGAAGTTACCTGCCGGGAGGCTACATGGTATAGCGTGCCAGGCCATCTAGCGTTCCGCGGCGGTGCCCACGGGAGGGGAGGGGTATCCTGTGAACACTCTTGTGGTGCATTGTAATCCTAATTAGGGGGCCTCACCTGGAAACGTTGGTGGGTCTCACAGGGTCAGCACTTCGCATAGTTGAGTTCTGGTGCTATATGCTCAAGGCTCTCGGTAAATCCATAAAAGTCCAGCCAGTAATTTTTACGAGATAGAACAAAGTGTCGAAAGTTGAAGTTGTTCATTATTGTGCATTCATCATATTCGGATTTAAAGATGTACATTTTTATAATAAAGAGTATGTCCTTTTTAATGTTAGAATTAGAATACAACGGTTTGGGTTTTATATGAAATTATACACATATGGGCATATTTGTAGATATTTTCACTTTTACGTCACTGAAAGATATGTAAGGGCGCTGAAACCAGGACCCATACTCAAAATTGAATTGCCTTATTTTACTCCATAAATACTAGAATTACATCCTTTTCAGATAAGTGGGGCCTATTCCTGTTTCGAATAAAATATGTATTCGAAGTGAAAAATTAGCTAATTTCAATACTTTTTGTGTCAAACTTTTTTGTTGTGCTCGGGTTAGATTAAAAAAAAAGGTTTACACAAAAACTGCTAATGGAGTAATACGAGGTAATTCAATTTTATTAATTAATTGTTTGAATGTTTGATTTTTAATGAAGTCAACTTGTCTCTATCTACATTCTTTTAAACTTTATATGCCTAATGACTATAGCGATGCAAGATAAGGCTATAAAACTCACTATGCGCGTTAAGTTAATAGGGCCAGAATCATGCTCATTCAAGAAAAACTTCACTTCCCTTCAATGCCAAATGATTTTTAAATTTCGACCGTTATGTTTATAGTTACATAGTTTATTTGAGGAAGCTAGATCGCACACGTAAATAAACTATTGTAAGTTGAAATGTAGGTAATAATAAAGGGGAGGAGCCAACCTAAGCTACTGTGCTTCATTTCTAAAAGGTATAGTATTTCGAAAAAATATATCCACTACGTACAAAATTTAAAAAGGACCGATATAACCGTGATACTACTTGAATTATAGTTTAAATTTTTGGATTGACTTAACAGAAAAAACTGGCATATTTTTGGCCTACAGGTTAGATTTTCTCAACGATAAATCTTTGTACAAATAAATTGACTTAGCTGAGGGAAAACCAAAGAGAAAAAATATTATTGATAAGCCTAACAGATGATTAGCCCGAAATTTGACGTAATTGATTACCCAATACCTACTTTCCTTTCAGAATTTCGTTTTCATTTTCAAATTTTCATCCATCGACAGACAAATATTTTTAAATATAAATAAGATCCAACAGATCGTAGTTTTCGTCTGTCCAATTATAGAATGTCATCAATATGTACCTTTAGGAAATACATATATTCAAATGACTAATGTTGTGTCTGCAAACATTATATCTTTTTTTTTATTTAAAAGTGAAAAGTTAGAGTTATATCCCCATACCCCAATTGAATTTGTGTTATGTCAAACAGATATGGAGTATGATAATTAAATTCTGCTATTAACTTAGACTTAAACTGTTGGTACTTTGGTTTAAAATCTATAATTGATTGACATTCTGTTTGATAGATTTATAATAATTTATTTATACCGGGTCGCCCTTATTTTTCACTTTCCGAATTTCTTTGCTATCACTCCAAATTTTGTGCCAATATCCAGAAAAAATATCTCCAAATTTGAGCCAAATCGGTTAATATTTACGGGACCATAAATATTTACCATGAACATTTACGGACTATGAAGTTTCCCATAGATTTAACATGGGAAAAAGTCAGCTTTTTATCAATCCAATGGTCGAACGCAATGCCATATTACAAATATATCCTTGTTCCAGTATATTGTACATAATTCTTTAGAGAATAACAATCAGTCACATATTTTGAAAGTGAGTGACTTTAAGCTGCTTTTGTGGGTCCCTAAAGAAAACCCCAAGTGAAAAATTATAATCTTACATATGTTAGCGCCAAACGGCCGATTTACGAGTCCCTTATATTGGTCCTCAATTTACATTGAGTCCCTTGTACCTACAGGGACGGAGTGAGTGGGCATGCGTGTGTGCGAGTGGTACGAGAGGAGTCAGTGTGCGCGTACTCGAGCGAGCACACGTTCCGTGCGAGCGACCGAAATGTAAGAACGACTATTATTCTATAATAAATAATGTTCGTTAAGGCCTATTCCGCTTCTTTGGATGTTAAAAAATTTGTTTATTATAAAAAATTTTTTGCCATATAATAAAATTGCCATATAATAAACAAAAATTTTTAACATCAAAAGAAGCGGAATAGGCATTAACGAACATTATTCATCTTATATCGCAAAGAATACATTCATCATTATTCTATAATGTCTAACGTTTTTGATTGAACAAATTGTGCGTAACCAATTGTCGAACTTTACTTAAATATCGGTTCAGTAATAAACTTACTCAATTATTTAAATGTTGGCCTCCTGATTATCTAGAATCCACCACGTAAGGTAACGCGTACTGAAGCTTGCTTCGATAGTCGAGTAATCAATTACTTCTTTTGTTCATAAATAAATAAATTATCAGTTAACGTTTCAGAAGTGGGATTTTAATGATCCCTTATTGGATTTTTTTACGCGAGATTCGCGAGTGTTGAAGTACCGTGAGCAGGGAAATTAATTTTTTAAAGTCTAAGGCGTCCCACAAGGCAAATATGGTGGATCCTTAGTTCGTAAGTTCAGCTATTTTTCCTTTCCGCTGCGTCATGTGCTAGTGAGGTAAAAGTAATAAATGGCCGAAGGTACAAATGCTGGAACGCCGCTAGACCAATTTGAGCGAATGTACCAACATTATTCAGCTTCTTTGACTGATATAGGAGGCGAATCGCCTAGGACGATAAATCCAGGAAATACGAGAGTTTAATCATTGGTTGCAGAAAATCCAGGAATTACGCCATGGTCTGCAAGAGGATGATGACGAGGATGATGAACACCATCTTTGGAAGGAACGCCGAATAGACCCGAGGATGGAGGACTAGGCGAAAACGTCCGAAGATCACTCGATTCAGTTCGATTTTTACCCGAACGTCACGAAGAGCAAAGACGAAATGGAATCCGCATGCGTGGAGACTTGTTCGAAGATCAGGAAGTGTTGCCAAGTCCTCTTCAACAAGCGGCGCGGTTGACATCGAACCCTACTCTGGAATAAACCATGTATACATTGTTGGAAGATGGACGAAGACGAGACCAGATGATGCTCGAGTTGTTTAATCGCTTGTTAAATAATCAAAGCGTAGTTTATCCATTGGTCCCAGTCAACAATACCGAAACAGTTCCAAATTGCAACATTATGCCGGACCTTAGTTAAAGACATCGAAGACTTCAATGGAGAAGTTGGCACTTCGCAGATCGGCGTCGAGTGCATCAGACCCTAGCCTCCCACTCAAAAAGGAAAACGGCGACCTGAAGTTCTACAACTGTAACTACTACGGGCACATCTCAAGAAATTGTCCAGAAACGCCAAAAGTGCTTTCTTGTTGTAAGTTTGGTGGCAAAGGACATACGTAGCGTCATTGTACGAACAAAGTAAGTACATCAAAAGCTAAAGTAAGTCAAGTCGATCTCTCAGTCAATACTCAAATTGACAGCAGCAGCTCTGGCAGCACTATAAGAGAATCCAGAGCTCGTGAAACTAACCTGAAAATTCACAACGCAAGTGTCACTTTGAAAAGTTGTGGACCGCACCACTATTCAGTTCAATCAAGTGTATATATAATAACAGATATAACTGTGGATAGGTTGATGGTGCGAGATGTGCAGATTCACGTCGTTTCGGATGAGTTCCAGCGGATGGATATGTTGATTGGCAGAACCTTCACCGACGCACAGTCCGCAGACTACTAAAAGAAAGGTGATGTGCTGACCTTCATCAAGGGAGAAGACGCTTTCCTGTATAAACGTCCTACAGATAGTTGCAATATGAAAAACTTTAGTGCAGGGAGTGAGGATTTGCCGTCACGATCAGTTTGTTTGCTAGACGTAGTGGCTGGCAAATATGACGGCTTGCAAGTGCTTGTCAATAATTTCTGTGGGAAAGTGCAGTCTTTAAAAAAAGGCACCAATGTTCTTTGTGGAGAAATAACTTGATTGCCACTTCTCGACACGTCAAGGAAGTTGACACTACCCATCACCGTCGACGACGTCTTCTTTGTGCAGAAACCATCGAAAGAAGATTGCGACGATATTGTAAGTGTCTTGAATAATTATTTAAATGTAATTGCGTGCGATTTGAGCGAAATAGGTTATACGTATTAAATTCAAATGAGTATTAAAGAGAAAGAGCACAGTATCCCTACTTTTTGTAAACCATATCGAGCGAGCATTTTAGAAAGGTCCGAAATTAAAGGAATCGTGAAAAATGGTAAAGATTCAGGTTTTGCTACCGAAACGGACTCGCCGTATGCAAGTCCTGTGTTATTGGTTCGTAAGAAAAACGGAGAATCGCGGATGGTAGTTGATTATCTAAAACTGAATAAACATCAGTTCGTATGAATTTTCCATTAACAGTTTGACAGGATAAATTGCGAATCCCTGTCACTTCAAAAATATTTATTCAAAGAAAGGATTCGCGAGAAAAACTTAAGCAGGAGACCCAAGAGCAAAGGTCACGCCTCGATTAAAGAGCAATCACCTAAAATTATTAACACATTGATTATTTATTCCTTTGTAATATCTTTTTTCGTGCTACGGAAATCGCCACCTGTTGACAACATCTCCATGGTTAACGAACGCAATTCGAGATAATGGCGGGCCATAAGCACCTGGCCCAATCAGACCCTGGCACGAAGCCGCCATCTTCTGTTTATTGACCTCTGAGCGCTATATCACAAAGGCGTAACGTTACAATACTCACGTATTGACGATACAACTCTGTGGCCTAGAAACTCGGCCTTATTGGCTATCAAATAAAATGTTGCGCGAATTACCATCAAACAATACAATCAGATCCTCGACCTGCGTTCGCCATTCTTTGCAGGACTTCAATCACCAAAGACCATATTATCAGGGCTTATGACGTCACAAACCTTACGTCGTGACCAAACGACTATAAGTCCTAGAAAAATGGACTCCAGAATGTCATAATGTCATAACGCATCATCGGGTTGAGGATAGAGGGTCCCTGTACCAATAATTTCTGCTGAATATGGTCACAATAATTAATAAGCAGTCGCGGAGAATTGTGCAGGGATGGTCCCGAAGGAATAACCCCTAAGCGTAGGCGTAACAACCGTACCGTAAGCTGAATGGCACCTGGGTGAGGTGTCTCAAACGATGAATCTGGGATACCGGGCGACCTCGCAGAGCATGCAGACTTATTGCTTGCGGGACCCTACAGGGATTGACGAACCCTTTTCCCTAGCTGCTCCTGAGAACCACAATGACAACACCAAACATAGTTGTAGTATGTGCGGTTCAAAACAATCGAACCCGCAAGTCTCCCGACCATGGGTCTGACAACAATGCCGACTACCCTAGAGTTCGGGGAGTCAATCAAGACTGAGTCAATGCGATGAACCGGCAGGGTCTACATACTTTTGAGTGAACGGATCAACTCAGGGATGACCTGCTGGAGTGCTATAATACCAATATGGCCACAGAACGAAAAGGTTACATGGCGCGACTGCATGCTCTGTGGTGTGAGAAACACCCAGAGCTATCGCATTTTTCGCAAAAACGACTGCGAAAACGTCCTGAGGAACTCCGGAAAAGGGGTTATATAAGCGGAGCGCCTACTCAAGCGTAGCCCGTACAAGCAGGCTATAGAGAAAGAGAGGCGACACTAAGACCAACCGCAGGCAGGAATCCAATAGAGGAAGAGCGATGCTTCAGGACCCGGAGATACATCAACATTCAGGTTTCTCTCAAGTCTAAAGATCTAGCTGAAATGGATGACGAGCTTCGTAGGGACTTTTCCGAAGAGTCCGACCATTGGACCATCAATTGTAGCGTGTATAATGCAGCAGCAGTTTTGGCAGATGCAAACCGTAAAACAAAACCAACAGTTGATCATAAGACCAAAAGGCGAATGCATCAACTCAGCACAAAGATAGGCTGGGCAAGGCAGTACGCGTCCTGAATTCAGTGTGTGATTGACTATATAACATTTGGCAGGAATTTCACTGCCAATGTTCGACGGTTCGCGCGCGAACTGCGGATCCGTCATCACACACGCAACAAGCCAAAGCTGCTGACCATCAGGCAGCATATTGTTGACAGAATACGAGTACTATCTAACGCTAGGAGAAGTCTAGAGCGGAGAGAGAGGTGGGTTAGAGAAAATCAACAGTTTTTGTCTGACCCATCTCGACTCTTCCAAGATCATCCAGTTACTGTCGACCACCCGCCCAAACCGGAGGAGGTCGAAGCATTTTGGCGAGAAATCTACGAAGTTCAGCATTGACTGGAAGAAAACACAAAGAACATCAATAGCTACAAGGAGCTGTGCAGTGCCCACATAACACCTGAGGAAGAATGCCCGCCTATCACCAGTGAGAAGGTGAGAAAAGTTTTAAGAACTATTCCGTGGCGGGACCAGATTGTTTCAAGACCTTCTGGTGGAAGAAGTTTCCTTCAACCCACCAGCATCTGGCCCGAATTTTCACCTCATATCTAAAATCGGAAGAGCCTACTCTGGAGTGGTTGGTGGAAGGCGCGAGAGATTTACGAACAACGCGGATCAAAGAAAGGCGTAGCAGGATGTCGGGCGAACCTGTTTATCGATTGATGTGTCCGCAAAGACGCAGCATCCTATCAGCCCTACCTATCGATGGCCTGGATTGACTACCGGAAAGCTTTCGATCCAACCTCCCATAGAATTATCATTTGTCTGCTGGAAAGCTTAAAGGTTCATCCACATATCGTGAGGTCCATGAGCAATCTCCTCTTTTGCCTCACATTATTGCCACTATCTCTCGCACTACATCATTCCAAAGGGTACTTCTGCGGCAAACCTGGAAATCGAAAGCATAACGTGACTCATGTATTTTATATGCATAATCTTAAGATTTATGCTGATATAAAGACAAACTACATCTAGCTCTAGGTATTGTCGAGAAATATACTCAAGAGATTGGAATAAAGTTCGGGTTAGAAAAATGCGCCAAGGTTTATTTAAAGAAAGGAAAACTTAATGGCATCCTCGAAGACCCTGAGATCGTCGACAGAAGCGCTATACGACACCTTAGCGCTGGAGAAACCTGTACATACCTGGGCGTACCACAGAGCCGCATTCAGGACGTGACATCTATAAAGGATACTCTCCAAAGCAGATACAAACGTCTCATCTGACGGATTTGGACTTCTGAACCTTAGGTCTTCTGTTCCGCAACTTCACACCTCACGCCGCCAAGGTGGTCGCGGAATATTAAATCGGATGAGACCCTCTTCATAGCCTAATTTTTTTGAATTTTTGGATTTGGATTTTGGATAATTGAACTTCTTTTTGGTAGAACACGTTGACTTCAAAAGAGATTAGTGAATCAACGGAAATGACTAAGGTAAATTTTTTATATATTCGGCTAGCAACGCAGTGGCGATTTTGACTCGACCATGCAGTCTATTTTTACTCTGTTCATCCCATTGCTGAGCTTGACCTTCCCTTGCCTTGAGTGCTCTTTGTGAAATTTTTTTTTTCAACAGTAGTCGAGTAAGTGCGTAGGTTTTTCAGGGAAAGTTTTCTTGTATTTCGGGTTGATTAAGTCGGCACTTGTACGGTTTTTCTTGCCGCTGGCCACGTGGTCTATTCACGTATTTCATTCTCTAACTTCCTTTTTCTAAAGCGTTTTACCGTGGGTTTGGCGTATGAAATGACGGTCAATCATGTCAAGTTGTGAAGGGGGTCATTTCTATTCCGTTTTCTCTAAACTAAAATAGTAAATTGTCACTTTGAAAAACTCCTTAGTGCTCATTTTCCTGTGATTATATTGTATTCACACGCCACGTGGTCTTATTCGATTTGTCTTTTCCGATTTTGCGTCTCTTAATTTGTTTTGAGGTGATCTGAACATAAAATTAACGCAGAAAATGTCTAGAAAATTCAGCCAAATTGTGAAAACACATTTCTTTTTACTTTTCTATTTATGTTTAAATAAAATTTTGAAAACTGTCACGTAGTAAGACTAGGGCTTTTCTGATTTTCAGAACCACTACCAGAGTTAAGAATCCCGACTTCTTTCTGGATTTTCTTCTCACTAAATTCAAGTTCTATCGCCAGGTAGAATTCCGATATGATTTCTTTTTTTGTCATGGTCTGATACAAGGAACTGGCTGGCGCCCAAAAGTTTAAAGACTCATTCCGATATTTATTTATCATTCCGATATACGTAATTCGCCATTAGTGAAGTGAGCAATGACATCCCCTCGCAACAGACTTGGACGATGATTTAGTTTCTTTGGGAGATAGCACTATGTTTATCAGTTTAGACTTAGCTCAGGGGTACATGCTCCTGAACGCCCCTTTTTATGTTTCCAAGCTAATGCACAAAGCGCTAGGTCCGTTGCGTGAACAACGAGTAATGTTTCATTGAGATGATATCCTTCCTGGAAATTCGTGGGCTGCTTTAAAACCGCCATTAATTCTAGTACTTGAAGCTTTATCAAAAGCAGGATAATCTATTAGTTTTCAAAAATGTCGCATTTTGCATAAAAAATAACGTACCTAGGTTTTGACTTATAGGGAAAAGGTATTGAACCGGGACGCAAGAAATTAAAAGCTATTCTGGAATTTCCGCAACCAAAAGATGTTCACGCGGTTCGACGTTTTCTCGGTGCAGCAAGGTTCTTCATTAATTTTAAAGTGTAACTAACTTTAGAGCTTTATTGTATTTGAATACATAGAAATCTGAAGATCAACAAATTGTACGATAGAATAACCTGTTGACAGATTATGAATTTGATATATTGCGGATCAGATCTTCATGTGTCAATATGCGGATAAGCGACTACAGAGAAAGCGTACCATTTGTGACATTCATTCCATGTCTCATGTAAAAAATTGTTTTCATAAAATATAGGCATCGTTTGTGATATCGCTGTCACTAGCAAGTTCTCTCATTATCCGCTCACATTCATTTAAAGTGTCATAATTTCTACGTGTACTTGTATTGACCGAACGTATTACCCTACTATCAAATTTTTGTTTATTCACTTGAAAATACTCAATTTTCGACTACTGCCATTTAAATGACCAGTTTGTAGTTTTTATCAGAAATATACACCCTGATATCTTATGAGGAAATAATTGTAATGCACTTATCATTCTAGAAAATTTGAAGTGTTAAATCGAGCTGAACGCTATTTACATTTTTCACATTATTCTTGGATTATCTCTCAAATTGACAGACACGCCATTTTCTCTGCAATTTTTTCATGATCCTTACATGATTGTCAAGTAAAATGTCTACGCCGATCAGACAGTCAGCCGGAAATTGGCCCAGACGTGAAAATAATGTAATTTAAACTGTTCAGTTGTTCCTTTTTAATCGTCTCATTGTTCACCTGGATATCTGTTTTAAAATCTGACTTCTTGGAACACGTACTTCGTACATCCAGGCAAAGTAATTACTGGGTTGATGTTGGCCAAAGTGAAATAAGTGCCGTACATCGATAGCCAGCAGGTTACGGGTGGTTTTAATAAAGATGAATAGAATCTTTCTATTTAGCTATTTTATGATCTAAACTGTATTCAATATTAATATCACTATCCACAAGAAAACACTGAAAACTACTAGACTTGAAAAAGGTAGGTACCAAATGTGGACTTATTAGCCTAGTGGTCTAATGTCGTGGTTTTAAGATGCTAATGTAGTCAATTTTTAGAAGCGTATAACATACTTCGATATAACTAAACTTTGAGTCGCCAAACTGGCCAGTTAAAATCGAAACAAAACTGATCTGGGCAGAACAGTTCGAAAGTCAAAATTCTCGACTTTCTAGGCGCTCAGTTCGATTCGAAAAAATCGGATTCGAATAGAGCAGTTCGAAAGTATTACGGGGTAAGACCGAGGAGGGAGGTGGGATGTGGGTGGCCGAGATAAAGGTTTAGATACAATGAGGCGAGACGGATAAAAGCAATGTCATGGTTTATTATTGACTTACATTCGTCGATTCGAGAGCACGGACGAGTCAGACAGGCGGGGTTTACCCCAGGAGTCGGCAGCGAATCGGCTTGGCGGTGACGAGTCAGCGTTGTGACGATGAGGTGACGTGACGGTGACGAGGCGACGTGGTGACAACGATACTAGTAAAGAACTTGCGTGATGGACGGTGGAAACGAACGTTCTGCAAAGGGCGGCACGATCTCAGAAACGGATTTAGACCCGAGGTACCGAAAATAGTGCAACCGCGAAAGACTTGTCCACTAGGACGATCAAACCCAGACTGATTTGGGGAGCGACGTCGCTCTGGGCATCGGGACCCCTCGGGGGATTCCGCCGAATCTCGGCCCCGACACGGCAACCCTCCTGTGCAGGGCCGTGCCGAGCTTTGATACTGGTAACAAATCTATTACAGCCCCCCCCTGTGGGGGTTCGGGTGTATACCTGGAATTTCGTTTAGTTCTCTCTCCAGTTCCCGTATTGTTTGTGAGTCTATGTGTATCTCTAGTTCTGAAGTATTGTTTCTTATTTCTCTTACAGGGTTTGTTTCATTTATGTTAATGTCTAGTAGGTTTTGAATTTTTCTGTTGATGTGTTCCCAACCTCCTTTTAAGTCAGTTTTTCCGTCTTCATTTGGAGTTGAGTAATTTTGTCTGAATCTAAACGGTCTGTTATTACAAAAGGAGTCGTATATTATGTAAATGGGTTTTGGTATAAGGTTGCCACAGAATTGGCATTTAAAATTCTCTGTTTTATTTTTAAAGTTATCTTGGAAGAATGCGGTGTCTTCGTTTATTTTTTGTTGCCAGTTATCCTCCATGGTTTATGGGTTTCTGAAACAAATATAAAGAAAAAATAAAGAAAGAAACAGAAATTGTCTTTTGGGGTTGCGATTTAGTCGAACCACAAATTTTATCGTGAAGGATTTTTTATTATTTTACTTAATTTATCGTAGTCTTTTGAGTGGAGTCTTTGTACAGTACCTAAATCTGTCCACTCCTCAGTTATTGTTCTTTCTTCTTCGACTCTCTCGATTTCCCTTTTGTTTTCTTCTTCTTTTCTTTGTTTTCGGCTTCTTCTCTCCTTTCACGTGTGTTTTCCCATGAGAGTTCTCGTTCCCTTTCTTGTTGAATTTTCTTTTTGTTTAATCTTTCTAATTCGTCCTTCTTAAGGTTTTCCAGTTTATGTTGGAATTCCTTATGGAGTTGGTAGCTTTGGATGTAGGCTTTTCTTTCAAATTCTATTGTCAGTTTGTAAATTTTTTCTTCGAGATCCCAGTTTTTTGGTTCTTCTGTGTTTGTTTTTTTTCGTGGTTTCTGTTTGATTTGGCCTCCTACTGCGCCCTCTTCTTCTTGAGGCTTAGGTTCATGGTCTCGTGTTTTCTGTTCTCTGGGGTAGCCGCCCTCATAGCCCTCGAAGATTGGGTAGTGTTTTTCTATTTTTATTGCTTCGTATTCCTTTTTGTCTAGGTGTAGCAGATTCTCATAATTATGGCTTCCTACTGAACCTTCTTTTTGTTTTATTTTTTTAGGGTTCCAGTTGGTGTCTCTTCCCACTGCGCCTTCTTCTGGTGAACATTCTGTGGCCTTTTGACTTTCTCCCTGTTTTTCTTTTGGTTGGTCTTCCTTCTCCTGTCTTTATCCGAGCCCGTGCTTCAGTTCGTCTCTAAACAGTTGGTGGATGTGGCGGTGTGGATGGTACTTTATACAGTTTTCGGGTATTCCCGCTCTGCGGAAGTTTAACCATTGCATGGCTCTGCAGTTATTGAAATGGTCTATTATGGTTGGCTCTGTCATGTTATTCATGCACATTCTGCACTTGCCTATGTAGTCCATCTTTCTGAAAGGTAAAATTTTCGTACTGTCTTTATGTTCTTAAAATTTATTCAGTTTTTGTGGTTAATTGAGTCGGTTTGTGTTCTTAATGCTATTGATCTTTGCCATTTTTTGCCTTTGTTCAAGTCTCAATATTCTTACTTAAACTCGTTGATATTTCCAATGCCTATGTGCCATTATCTGTATTTACATTTTCTAATTTAAAATCATGTATGTTCCATTCCCCAATGCTTTTTCCCTTTAGGTTTTTTAATTCCTAAATCGTTGGGGAAATTTTCTTTTTGATTATGAAGGGACCTTTGTATTTATCGTAGAGTTTACCTGCTTTTTTGTCTGCCTTATTTGATAGTTTTGTTACTACCTTTAGTACCCTGTCCCCTATTTTATATTCTAAGGGTCTTTTTCTTAAGTTATAATTACTAGCCTGTCTTTCGTTCGCCTTATCTAAATTTTTCTGGACTTCCTCTTTTATGATTTGTAATCTTCTTAGTCTATCTGTCCATTTGTCCACGCTTTGGAACTCGATTTCGCTATCGTTTTCTAAATTTTTTCTGAGCGACTGAATTGGTTCTAATTCGCGACTTAAATTTAAAAATGCTGGGGTAAATTGTGTCGACGAGTTTTTGCTAGTATTTATAGCGAACTGTAAATCGTCTATGTGCTCGTCCCAGGTAAAGTGATCATTGTCTATGTATGTTTTAATTATCTGTTTTATCGTTCTACTGTATCGTTCTGTCGGGTTAGCTTGTGGGTAGTATTTTGGCGTTTTCGTGTGTCTAATACCGAATTTTTCCGTTAATTCCCTTAAAGTTTTATTGACAAATTCTGTGCCATTATCGGTGTGGAGAATCCGCGGTGTTCCCCAGCGCGAAATGACACGTTTATGGAATTCTGACTCTATTGTTGTTCCGTTCGCTTTTTTAATCCGGATTATTTAGACCCATTTTGTGAAAAGATCCACAAAAACTAATAAATATTGGTTTTTTCTCTTTTTTGAAATCGGTAATGAGCCCATGATATCTGTAGCAATCATGGTCCAAGGTCCTTCGACGATTCGGCGACATTCAAAAATTTCTGGCGAACTATTGTTTTGTTCATTCATTGCTTATTATTTTCTGTTTCCCTTATCTCATTTGCTTTTTGAGATTCCTTTCCGATTTTATTTTGATCAGTAACTTTTTTATTTTTCCAAAGGTTAATCACTATCCTTATATTTTCCCTCGTATTTTTTATTATAAAATATTTTTCCCGAGTTATTTTTCTTATTATTCCTTTTGATTCTTGGTTTGCCTAATGTACCTGAGTCTTGAGTGCTTGAGTCGTCGCTAGTGTCGGGGGTGGGGATGCTCTCCAGGGGTTGGAATTTGTTGCTCGTAGGGATGCTCATTAGGCTTGGGACATTTTTTGTAGGGTTTTTTACCGGAATTTGGATGTTTTTGGTTTTTTGGGGTTGGTTGCGATTGATAGGTAGTGGGGGGATTTCGCTATCTTTTAATTTTTGACTATTTTTGTTAACCTCTCTGGTACTTTTTAAGTTAATTTTACCTCCGAATTTCGGTTTAGTCTTTATTCTATTATTTTCTTCTTCTTTAATTCCTGGATTTGTTCCTAATTTTTTCGTTTTTAACTTCTTTATTAACTTTTAGTGCCATGTCAGGTTTATTTTCGATGATTGGGGTGGGGAGTGATGTAGGGTATGCTTCCATAGGATAGCGGGTTGGGGGACTCCCTGGTAGCCACCAGGTCTCTGAGTCGTAATCCAGGGTCATCCGTAGAGCTTTTAACATGTCTGTACCCAAAATGCCTACGGATTTTAATTTTGGGACTAACCTGAACATTACGTGTTTTGTCTGTTTTCCGACTCTAATTGGGATTACCACTTGCCCAATTATGTCGACTGTTTCGCCGTTCGCGACCATTAATTTTCGCGAGACGGGTTTAAAAATTGAAATTTTGGAATTCTGGATTTTTTCCAGTAACTCCTTGCCAGCGTACGAATGTGTGGCACCAATGTCCACTAAAATTCGAAACAAATTATTTCCGAATTTTGTCATTAGGTGGAAACGCGTTTCTGTCGCTTCGTCCTTATCCGAATTTAAATATTCTTGCGTTTCGGTATTAGTTTGTGATATTTTTGGTTCTAATACCCGCCCCTTCAGTTTCCCTGGTTGTATGTGTAATATGGGCATTCTCTTTTGAAATGACCCGTTAAACCGCAGTGATAATAATTACTATTGTTTGTTGTAATGTTTGTGCGCGAATTTAAATTCTGGTTTTTGTTTTGATCGGAATTTATTTTGTCTTGGGAATCTTTATTGGAATTATAATCGCGTTTTTGGTTTTTATTTTCGTAATTTGGGTTTTGGGAATTTTGTTTATTATCCTTGTTATTACTTCCTGAACTATTTTCGACTTTTTCCTTTGGGAATTCAATCATCGGATTGCTTTGACCTTGATTTGAGCCCAATGACATTTGGTTGAACATCGGTAACATTTGGTAGTACGGGTTGTAAGGGTACCTGGATCTATTGTTCATGAAGATGGGTAGGTAATTTGGTTGAAAACTAGGTGGAAATCTAGGTCTGAGATTTTGCTGGTATTGCTTTGGGAAAGGTGGAGATGGAAATCCAAATGGTAAAAATGGAAATCGATTTTTGTTTTAATAGCTACCCTGGTAGTTTTGGTTTTGATATCCGTCTTGGTTATCCTTTTGGTTGTTTTTATTTTCCGTTAAATCTTTATTATGATCCGAATTATTATTATCTCCACTACTGTTGCTACGTTTTTGTTCCACTTTATCCTCTATTTTAGGTTCAATAATTTGTAAGACTTGCCCTCGAATTTTGGATTTGGCTAGCTCAGTTTCCCACTCCTTACCTAAGTCTTCTAATTCCTCAAAAGTTTAAAAATCGTTCCTTTTTATGTACATTTTGTATTCTACTCTAAGGTTTTCATACGTTCTACGTAATTCCCATTCGCGGTTTTTCCTGGGGTATAATTTTGTGAAGAGTTTTCTAATTTCTGTCAAGTATGAGTGTATGTCTTGTGTCCTTTTTTGGTTACAAAATTTGATTTTTTGTCTAATTTCCTCAGAAAATTTTTCATCTATATATGCGTTTTTAAAATCTTCGAAAAAGTCCGATAAATGTCTCCAGGAATTTTTATTTATCTCGCACCAATCTTTTGCGTCTGCAATTAGTAGGGCGTCTAAATTTTCTAAAATGTCACGGTCATTTATTTGGTAACACCTTTTGAATCTTTTTAACTCGTTTAAGAAATGCGCGGGACTATCATCTTTATTATTACGAAATTTAATTGGCCAATTGCTCATAATTTGAAATGGAGTTTGTATCATGCCAAAAGGGAAAAATGTTGCTGGAATTGTTTGATTATTTGTATTATTTTCCGGTTCGTTATCCGTGTCTGGGTTATTTGTGTGGATTCTAGAATGTCTGTTTGACGTCGTCTGTTTTGATTTGATGTGTTTCTGTCCTCTAATGGTTCACTGTCCTCTGAGTTTTGTAATTTTAAGTTATTACTTCTTGTTTGGTTGTGGTTTTCGGTAATGTTGTGAGAAAGTTTATTTTCATCTTTTGATTGTTCCCTTAAATTGAATTGAACTGATATTTATTATGGGATTCATTTCTATTTTTCCTGGCATTTGGTTCGATTATTTTCTTTCTATGTCCGAATGAGCTATTTGCCGGCGGATCTAGTATAATCTCTAAATTTTTTCCCCTTTTTCCCCTTTCTTTAAAGAATCTTTCCGTTTGTTGATTCATGAATTCGTTAAACTCTACACTTTCTAAAAGTTCGTCTGTTTCTAACATGAACTGTGTATTATTTTCCAGAAAGGAATCGATTCTAACTGGCTCCGTCAAATTCTTTCGAATCGACCTAATGCTTCTTCAAATTGTGAACCGACAAGCATATCTAAAAGTTGAATGGCTTCGAACCAATTTGTATTAGAATTTCTCTGCTCTAACCCCCCCCCCCCCCCCGTTTTTGTCAAATGCGAAAATAAAAAATGATAACCAAATATGAGCCAAATCGGTTATTATTTAGGAATGCCGCAAAGACCCTGAAGTTTCCCAACGATTTAGCTTGGAACAAAGTCAGCTTTTCAAATATAATATTTAAATGAAATAGCATGATACAAATAATTCCCTATTTCAGTATATTGTTCAGAATACATCAGAGAATAAGAATCAGTCATAAATTTTGAGAATGAATGACACATTTGAATTTTACGTAGTAGTAGTAGTAGTAGTAGTAGTAGTATACCATTAAGCCATTTATAATAATATATAATATTATTATATAATAATAAAGCCACACCACGCTGGAAACACCAGTTCCCGTTAGATCACTGAAGTTAAGCAGTGTTGGGCGCGGTTAGTACTTGGATGGGTGACCGTCTGATACTACTGCGTTGCTGTTGGCGGTCGTGGGTGTGGTGAGCCCACACTTGTAGTTATTTACTACAAGAAACTATCCACCTAGAAACACTACCCGAATCGGGTAGTGTCACGCTTACCCCTAGAGGCTCGCCGAAAGGGAAATGGCTTAATGGTATATAATAATAATAATTCATTATTAATATTATTGTACGTAATATTTAAAATTAATTTTCAGTTGTTTAAACCATTTTAATTTGCTTCAATATCTGTTATTTTCAGGTCGGTCGCGAAACAAACGTATTTTCTAGGCGTTATATGTACCCTCCAATCAAGTGTAAAAAGGAAATAATTTGTTCAAATAATTTTACAATTATTTACATAATACGTGTTCGTTCAAGTATATGGGGCGTTATTTCTCAAGTGTACCCACTCAAAAAGTCAATGTTGTCCGATCTAAGTTAAACTTAGGCAAAGCGTTGTGCTATTGGATAGTAGTTTATGGGGGAAAAATTTTGTCATTCGGATAAGT
>CAKNYM010050715.1:117289-135126 GCA_932195095.1 Andricus curvator
TTGTTTCTGTTGCGCACTCGAGGCCTGACATAGTTCTCCTTGACTTCAAGAAACGAACCATGTTCGTTATCGAATTTTCGGCACCAGTTGACAAAAACGTCACAGCCAAGGAGAAAGAAAAGAAAGAGAGGTATAAAGACCTTATAAGGGAGTTGCGACGGTTATACTCGGAATATTTTGTTAAGCTAATCGTCTTGATCATCGGCGATCTTGGAGGTGCCAAGGTTTCACTGGTGAATAGCCTGAAAAGCATCCCTGCGTGTCAAAAAAATGCTGAGACACTTGCGGGGAAAATGCAGAAGGCGGTCGTCCTTGGGTCGCTTCGCGTCCTCAGGGTGTACGAGACTTTTGCCCGATCATCGTATTGAGTTTGTCGCAGACTGTAACCACATATCTCACGGTCATGAGACGTCGTTACAGCTGAAATTTTACCGCGATTTCGCTGGGAGTGAATGCAATTTTTAAGATTAGCACCCGCTCCCGGAGAAATCTTGCGGTTGTCCTTATGACAAACTTTTAACCACCCACGCACCACACGCAGGTATCTCTCGATTCTCTCGGTTCTATGGGTTCTCTGCCGGCTTTCCATGACTCTCCATCCGCTAACTCAACGTTGCCTAATTTCCCGCTCTCGTCTTTTTTACTAACGATCCCGAATGTTTTCGGTCCGCTCTTCGCGATGATGTGGCACGAGTTTGGATTATTTCCTAACCCTAATATCTGATCGTTCACCGGATTACCTGGCTGGGACGACTTAAGGACTGAAGGAGCGCTAAACTGAATATGCCGATTTTTCACAACGACCGCTGTGTTAATTAATTTTGGGGCCCTTGTGTACGTCTCAAGGGAAACTAGGAACCCTGAGCTCCCCCCCCCCCCCTCCCGTAATCGTTTCCTTCACTTTTACGTTTTGGGCAATCCGCAAACAGCAAAATGTCCGCTACGCATCGGAAGCAGAATATACGGCGTTTTGACCTACAAACTCTCCATGTATGTCTGGTTCTCTGACAATTAAAACACTCCCCCCTAAATCGGTTGGGGAATCTCCCGTGTTAACAAACGCTCTCTCACTCGGGGCCTTGAGAATCTTGATTTGTTTTGACAAATCGGCATCTAGTGCCGTGAGACTATTCAAATTCAAATTCTTTTGTTTAGCTTTCTCGTACTGAAACAATTATTCGAATGATTTGATTTGATTTTTCGAATCCTGTAAGGCTGGGTCAGGTTTCTTCGGCTTGTCTTCGATCGCGGCTATTGGGGTCGGCTGTTTAATATTGTTCTCTGGTTCCGATTTGTTCGATTTTGAGTGGTACGCGAATTCTTGAATGAAAGATTCCTCCAGAGGCGGCAGGGGAATGCCCCCCCCCCCCTCCTAGCCATCGACCGCTGAAAATCCAACGCTAGGGCCGTCAGTTAGTTGTATAAGTGGAACTCGCGATGACGAATTGCACGTCTCATCTGATACCTACGATTGTTGTAGGGACTTAGGTGTGAAAATATGGTCGGTTCTGTCTGAACCATAAGAGTGCGATTCCTTTTAATAAAAAGGGAATTGCGAGCATAAATTCTTCGTTTGTTATCGCGTCTACCACCCAACCTTCTTCTACTCGGTCTAAAAAGGTAAACTACACTACTATCCCCTCTACAGGAGAAAGTTATTTTCGATTGTCCAACTGTCTGGGCTAGACTTTTAGATCTATTACGCGAATGGTTGCGGGGGCCATACGGTACTAGTGGATTTAAATGGCTAAATTCGTGTGGACCGCTCCTTTAATTATGGGCATAGCTGATCGGGAAATCCGTAGGGTTAGGCTGATACGCGGTGGCTTGATGACCGGAATCAGAGGGGGATATGTACGTATGTTGATATTGGGTATTATATTTAGTGGAAATGATGTAGGCGTTTCCTGTGTCGTTGGGTTAGTTCGAGCGGGTCCTAGGTAATAGGGGTGGTCATATGCTGCACCGCTTAATGTGCTTGTCGGGCGGGTATTTGTCATTGGGGTAGTGGCCAATGTGGTGGTTATTGACGCCGTAGTGATCGTGAGGGTTGATAGCGCGTATCCTGTAAGCACGACAGATTGGGGCGGTTCCGAGGCAGTACTCATCATGGGCCGTTCTGTTGGTGACAATTCGTTTAGTCTCGGAATCGATTGACTCCGTCCAAGTCCGTATTGCCCGTAGTTAACTGAATTTAGCGTTTCGTTAATATCAACAGCCTGTACCGGATCGTTCTCCAACCACTATGTTCGAATGGCACTTGTCCTGAGTTATGTTCGTCCTCAGCATGCCACGTTGTCGTTTCTACAAAGCGTTGGAAATATCTAACGATCTTATCATTTATTTATTTTCGAGACCCTCTATTATTTACGTGATGTGCATTTAAAATGCCTCTAATCCGCTCGGTGCTGAGGCCCATCAGCCATTCGAAATTAAATCTACCGCTCATATTGTATCATTAACAACTAAAACACCATGATTCTTTTCGACAAGAGCGGGAATCCCATCTGCTCATCGCCCACGGTGTGCAGTGAACTACTGCGCTCATGACCGCGTCTGGAAGTAGACTGGATGCTAGGTGGTGGTTGTGTTGAAGGTTTGCCCTGGGAGTACTGATCGCTCTACTCTAAAGAACCCTAGCATTAATTGAGAAGAAATGTATAGAATGCTTTCTGTCGAGCCTTTTTCGGATAAGGGTGTCTACAAAAGGGGAAGAGACATTCACAGGACGTTCAGTTAAAAATTGCAACGTTACAACCTATAATGCATACTGCATGTTCTTAGATAGAAATATGTATTTCTTTTTGTAATCGTTACAGTTCTGATGATGCTACATTGAAAAAAAACATTGTAAGGATTTCACATTGTAATCTGTATAGTTTGAGGAACACGGGTAAAACGTACAAGTTTGTATGGTACGAGTAACAGTTTCACATTGAGTAGGTTCGACTGTTTCACTGTTAACCCTACACCGCGCGAGAGCAACAGTTAGCATTTGCGTAGTACGCCGTAATACTTTCGTGAATAAAATAAACTGTTTTCACCCATCTAGTTAGCATTGACCAAAACAGAATCTAAAAAGTAACTATGTTGATGGAGTAGCTCGAAACTCTAAAGAATATTACAATCAAGACAGATTTGCAACAAAAAAATCTTTTTAATATTAATATCACATTTGATTTATGTTTATTAATACACAATATCATACGTGGTCAACTAAGCTACAGAAGCACTTGGATGTTGTTGATTACATCTCGGCCAAGCTTTTTCGTTGAAAATACTGGGCCACCTGAGAAATATTTTTTTGCTTCTTTGATTTCACACTCTCATGAAACTAAAGTAAAATATTTTGTATTATACTGTCAGGTTCAAAAAAATAATAATAAACATTTTTTCCGACTGATTCAATTCAATGTTAATTGTTTAAATAATTTTTTATTGTTCAAATGTAACTTTTGAATGGAGTATGGCAGAGAACCGTATTTTTTGCAAATTTTTCAAGAAACTCGACATAATTCTGGCAAGAATTCTGGTATTTTTACCACTTATCCATATTTCTTTAAATAAATTCCATTTATTTAAACATTATTTTTTCGTCAAAATATAAAAAATATACACTATCTCTGAGTAACTTGAACTAATTGGTTTAAATAAAAGATCAATACGATCGATTCACATTATTGTTTCCATGTTGACACTTTGCATTACTTAATTATATCTTTTTAAACAATTCTTATTTGTTAAAACAATTTTTTTTGACAAAATATGAAGAATATTCACCTCTGAATAACTTTAACTATTTAATTTAAACCGAAAATCAACATTAAGCATGTTCATGTCATTCATAAACAGTGAAAATTTTGTATTTTTTGTCGAAAAAATTGTTTTCACAAATTAAAAATGTTTAAAAAATTATAAGTCAGTAATGAAAAATATCACCATAAAATGATCCAATCAAATTTGTTGCAAAATTTGCTGAAAACTACAATTTTCTTCATTATCCCGGCAAAAAAGAAAGTATTGATACGAATTGAATTGACAAGACTAAGACATTCCGCAAATCTCACTTTGCGACAATGACGCATTGGACCAGTGGCAGTGCGCCAATGCGTGTAAATTCGAGAATACGGTATTTCAATTTTGAATCTTTCTATATGTGCAAATACGGTGCAAAAAATGAATGTCGATGTTTCTAACGAAGAGTATAGCGTGTTCCTATCGCCTCGCACATTATACTTTGTTGTCTCATTCACGCTCGTTAGAACAAAAATGCAGTAGAGCTCATGCCTACCTTCACCGACTCAAAACGTGATTTTGCATTTTTCCATGGAGACAATAAAATCACGCCATTTATGATTTTGTTCTGAAAAGTATCGTTCGTGATTCCTGTGGACTGACGGCTTTTCTTTTTGAAACTCGCGCCATGTTTTTGTAACTCGTCTCCGGCTCGGACGCCTATGGCGCCCTTACCTACGACTCATTACAAAAACATTGCGCTCGTTTCAAAAAGGCCGTCAGTCCACACTAGTCACGAAATGTACTAGTAAATGTTTAGTAAGTTGTCCTGTAGCTCAGTGGCGACACTGTGGACTGATACATGAGGGACCGCTGGTTCAAGTCTCGACACATGCACTTTTTATCAATTCTTTTCCAATTGACCTTCACCACGCATTTATACGAATTCTCACGCATTCAATTCGCGATATCTCAATTCATCTAAATGCGTCTCAATTCGTTTAAACGAATCAGAAAACGGGATTCACGCGCATTCAAAAATGTGAATTCGCCCTAATTCGTATCAATTCTTTCTTTTTTTTGCTGGAATGCCAGTCAAAAGTTACATTTCAACAATAAAAAAACTGTCATGTTTATAATTTGGAAGTGGCATGAACAAGCTTATAGTTTTAAATTGTAATATGTCCAATTTACTTTTTTTCCGTGTATAATATTATAACGAAATTTATTATAACAAAATTAATTTTAAGCAAAAAAATGGTCCGACGTCTGAAAATTCCAAAAATCTTTTTGAATTTTCTTAAAAATCTTAGGAATTTAAATTCATGTATCCTTCAAAATTATTAAATAAATAAACCTACAATATAAACATGGTTATCAGTCATGTACGTACATACATATATGACTACATAATACATAATTACATATATAAATAATTACATACGCTCATTCATGAATGAATATGTGATAAATTTTATATTTGCATGTAAAAAAAACGTTCCCACAACGGAATTATTTTATTAGGCTTTGTATGTAATATGTTGTCAGAAAAATCTTACTGATTACTTTAGTAATCTTCAGTAAAACTTCAGTATGTATGTATACCATTAAGCCATTTCCCTTTCAGGGTAGGCGTGACACTACCCGATTCGGGTAGTGTTTCTAGGTTGATAGCTTGTAGTAAAATAACTAGAAGTGTGGGCTCACCACACCCACGAGGTGCCAACAGCACTCGGTTTTCTCGAATGGTCACCCATCCAAGTACTAACCGCGCCCAACGCTGCTTAACTTCAGTGATCTGACGAGAACTGGTTTTTTCAGCGTGGTATGGCTGTTGGCCAGTAATGGGTAATAATATATAATAATATAATTACGTTGTGGGAACGTTTTTTTTATATGCAAATAAAAAATTTATTACATATTTATTCATCAATAAGCGTATGTAATTACTTATATATGTCATCATGTATTATGATATAATTTGGTCACAAAATAAAATTTGTCACCAAACTCTTGCTCGACCAAGTAGACAACCCTCATGGCTGTGCGTCTAGACTGCTACTAGAAGCAGTCTCGGCGGCCGGCGTCCGACGTCGCACACCTGCCGCCGCAGCAATAAAAAGGGTGGCATAAGATTTAATGAAAAGCAGTACATTGAGTGACGCATACGGCTCCAGCCGTGCGGTCAGCTTAGGCTCAGCCGCAGCATTCGAAGTCGACCTTTAGTAGGTAGGTCCTGCCGACATCGACTGTCCAGTCACATTTAAGTTCTTTGACAAATATAGTTTGTCAAGCCCATCATTCACTACACAATCCTGGCCTAATATTACAATGCTAACTTTGATTTTTATCATTTCAATTCGATTTCCGCGAATTATATCTAAATTAAGCTTATTCATTGGTATCACCATGTATCCTCCTTTGACGAAAATAAAAGTTACTTTATTTATAAATAAGGAGGTTAGGCACATTTCGACTTGTCGCTGCCGATTAGTAAGATGGCTTTTTATGAATTAGTTCCTTAAATTCGTAGGTTTGGGTGATTTCTATGACAAATCAAATATTTATCAAAACTTTTACATTTTTACAAATGGTGTCTTCATCTGTTGGTACGTAACTGTCTTCAAAATTAATAATTGAATCATAATCGGGAATTAGGAAAAGAAATACTCTGCTAAACTTCGTTGGGATTGGAATTATTCTTTCTAAGGATCCTTCCTCGTTTTCAATAAACGGTATATTAATAATGAATGTTAATAATCCACTCACTACTGCTATTAAAACAATACTAACATCTTATATATACACGTTTTTTTCGTTAGGGTTAGTAGGTGTGTCTCGAATGATTGATTGTGCTTGATTAGTGACTCCGGTTGTCTTTTGTAATTAGCAAATAGGACATGCTTCTACATATTTTTAATTTCTTCATCCATATTCTTTCATTCACCAATTTCTCTTGCCTTTTGAATTGAATTTTTCTCTCCAAGATGGTTTGCGTGAGCTTCTTTAATTATTGTTATACGTTTTCCTTTTGTTAATTCGCGAATCTTACTGAAGCACAAGTGGAAACTAGAGTCTGCATAATAGTTGGAGAAGTAGTTGACCATCTCGTCTATCTCCTCTCTTTCTATGGGTGTAAACGTACGGTCTCCAAAGTGTAGTCTTATGATAGTTAATTTTATGAGCTTGAAATTATCTATCAGCCAGCCTAAGCGTCTTAACCGTTCTTCCTCGTCATATCTTGGCATGTTATCCTTTTCAATTTGTTTCCATAATTTTCCAGTCGCATTTGGTTTTAATTGTACTTTTTCATTTGTCACCGGAATTGTTTTCCATTCTATTCTTCTGATAAAACTTCCCTTTCAGATAAAGAAGGGTCTTTTCTTTCGGGTATTCTGAGTCTTTCCTTTAATTTTTTCTCTTCAATTGTCACAAGTTTCGTTCGTACTGGTTGTTTATCACTTTCAGAATCATCATTATAATCGCTATCTAAAGGCACAGTCGTATCAGAATTATTTGCTTGCTGATCTTGAAGTGAGATTAACCTTCATAAACAAGCAGCATCTTTATCTTCCTTTTCTTTTCTATACATGTGACGTGCGCCGAAGAAAGGGGGCTTACTCTAAAAAAATCGAAATCGAGGTTTATACACCTTCCGATATTTTTTGAGCTGCTCTTTTTAATGAAACCATCGAAAAAAATTTCCGAGCGTTATTATTGCTAAGAATTGATTTGATAGGTACCCGAGAAATCGGGCTTTCGCTCGAGAGCTCGAGATCCCGTGAAACACCTCCCACTACTCACCACTACACCTCCGCGTCTCATCTATGCCCCGTCCGTGAGCGGCGCTGCTACATGCGGAGAATGGAGTGGTTATTGGAGAGGGAAGATTTCGTGAGTCTTCCCTCTCTCCTAAAAGTCGCTTCTATCGGGTCGACTTCGATCGCTCGCCCTGAAAAATCTCACTTTTCAGAGTAAGCCCCCTTTCTTCGGCGCACGTCACACATACTATTTTATACCTTTATTCTTCTAGTCGTAATCGCCATCTTACAATTGGTAATTTTCAGCTAGGATATTTTACGTTATGAAGCCTAACTAAAACCGCATGGTCTGTTTGTATCTTACACGGATTTCCTAGTAGATATTGGTGGAGTCGTTTGCAAGCTCATACTATTGCTAGTCATTCCTTTTCGCCAGTTGCTGTAATTTTCCTCATCTTTATATAATGTTCGATATAAATGAGCATGGATGTCCTGTCTGTGATTACACGGTACTTAATCCTTTTATTTGAAGCGTCTGTGGACAAATTAAACTATTTCATGAAATGAGGAAACTTTAAAACAGGCGCATTACATAGAGCATTTTTTATTCGTGAAAAATTTTCAGTGCATTTGGGTGTCCAGTCGAATATTACTTCCCTTCACATGAGCCTGGTTGAAGGCTTTGCTATGGTGGAAACTTTTTAATGAATTTTCTATAGTTACCTGCCAAACCTAAGAAGGATTGGATTTCTTTCACTGTTTGGGGTACTTTAAAATTTTGAATTGCTTCTACCTTAGCTGGAGTTTGTTTTACTAAGTATTCTAATTCTGGTCTGAGGTATTCATATTTAGATGGTTCCAATCGTAATCCTAATTTGTTGATACTTTTAAAAAAGTCAATTAAAGTCTTGTTTTTTTCATCTAGTATCGGACCAAACACTACTATATCATCAATATATGCAAAGCACTTACTGCCTATAACTCCTCTAAAGGCATTATCCATCATACGTGTAAAATTGTTGAGAATGCTGTATATTTTTTAGGCTTTTTATCCAACGGAATTTGGTGGAATCCTGCACTCATATCAAAAGCTGAAAAGAACTTTTCTTGTCCTAAATGATAAATTATATCATCTATTGCCTGTGTGTTTCCTTTTTTAGAAACTACCCATAATGGTGATTTGAAAGGCGAGTCCGAAGGTCATATTATTATTTATATTCATCATATTATTATTCCCTTCCTTAACAATTCTTCACATTCTTTATACAATGTTAGGTTAATTATTTTTCCTGTTTTTAATGTTACTATATCATTGGTTAAATTTGTACAAGGTAAAGAATCTGTGTCTAATGCACAAATATCGTTATATTTAACTATTACCTTTAGATTTCTTCTTTAACTTTATTTTCAATATTATCTAATCGTGGGTCTTCTAATAGTTCAACGATTATATCAGATTATATTGGGTTTTCTTTTTTAGGATTATAAATCTCATTCTGTGATTTAATGGACATTATTCTTTCATAGTTAGTGACTTTTAGTATGTCTATGGGTTTTTTTTGTTATAGTTAAAGATAGGAAAAATGATTTCATTATTTCTTATTCGATAAATTCCATCAGTTTTCCCTTTTTGATTTTCGATCCAAACACCCTGGTCGGTTTCTTCTATTTTAATTTGATGTATTTTACATAAGTTCTTTGTAATATGATCATCATCGCTATGTAAAGTTAATTTCTTTTTTTGTTCCGTCTGCTCTTCTTCTCCGTATGAATTGCAGTCGTCCAGATATTTCTGATATTCTGCAGTTTGTTGGTAAAATCAGCTTGTTTGTGTATTTCTTCTTGCATCATTTCCTGATTTTCTAAGTCTAAGCAATTTCCTTCTACCTCTTGTTGTTCTGATTTGAGGTGGTCGTTTTTGATTTTGTATTATTTAAAAATTTGGGTTTGGATTTCTTACGTAGCAATGGGCTGCGAGATGCCCTAATTTTCCGCCTTTATAACATTTTAATTTTAGTCTATCCGTTAGTGGCCTATTTTGATTCGATATTTTTTGAGGAGTAGTGTTTGCCTGAGCTCTGGGTGAGGCTGACATTTGTGATCGTTAATACTGAGGTGTAGTTTTAATAAATTATGGTGGGCGAATTGGTTGCGCTTCGCGTAACCAGATTTCCATTTTTATTGTCGAATACTGTGCTTATATCAAAGTAGAGGGATTTTGGGCTTTAACTTGTATTCCAATGTCTCGTTTCAAGTTTAATAAATATCTTTTAGTGCATTCCTTTTCTTCAATACTAATTGCTATTTTTCGTTACATGGGCCTAGTGTGTTTGCTTTTTACTGCATATTTAAGTTCATTTACACTTTGACGGAATCTTGAATTTCGGTGGAACCTTGTTTTATGTTTTCAAGTTTACATCTTAATGCTGAAACAGAACCGATTTGTGATAGGTTTTGTCGTAGTGTGATATAAAAATTTTCAAATGAGCGAATACTGGTTTAACGTAATGTCTTTTCAGCATTTCCCGTTATGTTTTCTGTTTTTTATTGAATCTAACAAAAGATCTGATTGATTACATCTTTTTCTAGCTTTTTAAACCATTTTAATAAATTTATCCATTCCTATATCGTCTCGCTCATTAATTTCCTTTATATTTATGATGTCGTTCGCCGGTAGTAAGTCAACATTCTGGTGACCTAGTTAGAGTACAGTGTCTCGGTCATTTATATTGCGGGGTGGTTTAGTGAGAGGGTTGCGTGGTATGGGGTTTAGCGCCGCACGCGGTTTCTCATTCTTTTCATTTTCATCGTCTTCGTCATCCGTAATGTCAGGTTTATTCGACTCGTCGATGACATCGTCTTTGAATCCTTATGACCCAGCGATCTTTTGAATTTCTAGGATTCTGTTTTTTTTTTTAAGCCAAAATGTTTATATTTATCACTATTTCGCTCACTTTAGTTTATATTCCGTCCATTTTAGTTACCATAAGTTTTAATAATTCGTCCGCTCGGGACATATTTAGCGCTGTGTAAGAAGGGTTGTTGATTATATCAATTACAACTAAGTCTGAGTTTGAGTCAGTTGAACGCGTTATATTATAATCCTCTCTATAGTCCTCTCTATAATCCTTTGTTAATGATTTTAAAAGATGGAATTTTTCAACTCATAATAGACTAGTGCCCGCTTGATTTCAGTCCCTATCATGAATTTTTGTTACAATTTTAATTTTATTTTGCCTAATTTTTTCCAGTGTAATTAGTGTAGTTATAATTAACTTGTTTTTAAACAGTTATAGTAACGCGGTATAATTTTGGGTGTGTGCTTTTGAACTTTATAATTATCTGATGTTGCTCATTCACATACAAAAGATCAATACTAGCTGCGTTGCGTGCTGTGTTGATCTCTGCGTTCATGTTGTTGCTTCTTCTTTTGAGTCTTACACCACTGATTAGGTTGCTCTAGGATTTTACCGTCTACATGGCGTTCCTAATATGTATTTCCTCTGCTGATTTTGACGTATTACGTCGAATAGTGACTATTTTATTAATCAGCTAATTTTGACATCAAACTTCTTTTTCTGCGAATTTTTCTCTCTCAATTTAAGTTTTCTTTAGGATTTTTCTTTTCCAATATAATTTCTTCCTTTTGTAATATGTTTTAACTCTAGTTTCTTACTTTTCGTTTTTTGATGATTTTTTCGTAGAGGCGTTCGGAGTTATTTTTGAGTTTCTTAGAACACTTTATTACTTCGTGTCTCCAAAAGTTCGTATCAAAGGTCAGGCCTTTGGATCCCTTGTAACGCCGTAGCTAATTCTCCAAGGGGCTCGTTTGCCAGCATCCTGGCAGGATCGCCAGAATGTTATGGTCGGCTGATCGCCAATAATATTACACAATATTATACATTTAAACTTTACTTTTATTTAACTCAATAAAACAATATTAAGACTTGAACTAGACAAGTACTAGCTTGGCGCCGTGACGAGACTGGGGTAAGAACTGGCAAGATTTGAGGATTCTCGGCTTGATTAGTCCATGTCGGTAAGATGTCTTTACGATGTCGAAAAGACGTCGCCAGATCGTACGACGTCTTCACGATATCGTATTATATCATATCAGTGCTCGCAATTTGATTTCCTAACTGTACTATATAAATGGCGTTGGTTTTTTGAAATTATTGAATATGTAAATCAATTTTTTTTAATAAATAATTATTGTAGAATTAATAAAATTAATGTTCACATCACAAAACACTCCTTTAGAGTGAAAGGTAAATTAATAATTTGATTTTACTATTTGTAAATAAATTATTACTTTTAAATTCAAAGGAAGGAACACCTTTTTTCACAAATGTAAATTTTAAATAATTCATAATATTCTTTGGACGACTTTATAATAATTATATAAAGTAAAAGATTGATTTGCATATTTAATCATTTCAAATAAGCGCGCGATCAACATCCAATGAGGCTCCAGGTGCAACGCATGCGCAGTACTGTTGGTGGGCCGAATTGGGAGCACTGTATCATATACAGGGTGTCCCAGTAGTCAAAAAACATTTTTGTATTCTTGAATTCTAACAAAAAAATGGCGTCGAAAATAACTATAATAAATTTGTGCTAAAGTTAATAATTACCGAGTAATTAACAATTAAAGATTGACCAATCAGAAGCACGAGTTAGAAGGTCGACAGTCCATGTGCCGTCGACAAGAGTGTGTGCATAAACAAGTTCAGTTCGTATAATTTCTCCTCCGTTCGCTTTTCCAGCAGGTTGTGACTCTCTGGTGTAACTTCACACGTCAACGAGATACAACAATTGCAAAAAATATTTTCCACAATCAACCAAATTAGACAACATTCTCATGAATTCTGTAAATTCCCTTGAAGTTTGTAGAGTTTTCGAGAACTCAGTGGAATTCTCCTGAATTCTGAAGAATTCTCTTGAATTCAGCAGAATTTTCTTACAATCAGCGAAATTATCTCTAACTATGTGGAATTCTTCTGATTTCAGCAGAATTCTTTTGAATTCAGTGGAATTCTCTTGAATTTTGTATCATTCTCATGAATTCAGTATAATTCTCATGAATTCAGTAGCACTCTTTTAAGTTTGGCAGAACTCTTTTCAATTCAGCAGAATTCTCCAATGTTCAGCAGAATTCTCTTGAGATCAACATCATTCTCTTGAATAATGTAGAATTCTCCTGAATTCAGTACAATTTCCTTGAATTTATCATAATTCTCTGGAATTCTGAAAAAATATCTCGTAAATTCATTAGAATTCTCTTGAATCATGTAGAATTCTCTTAAACGTTGTTTAATTCCCTTAAATTCAGTAGAATTCTCCTAGGTTTGGCAGAATTCTCTTGAATTTAGTCAAATTCTCCTGTTTTCTTTCGTATTTAGCAGAATATTCTTGAAATCAGCAAAATTCTTTCGAATTCAACAGAATTCTTTAGAGTCAGGCAGAATTCCCTTGAATTAATCATAATTCTGTGGAATTCTGTATAAATATCTCGTGAATACCGTAGAATTCTCTTTATTTATGCATCCTCTTAAAATCTGTATAATTCTCTTGAAGTCTCTAGAATTCTGTTCAATTCAGTAGCATTCTCTTACGTTTGGCAGAATTCTCGCGAGTTGAACAGAATTCTCTTGAGATCGGCAGAATTTCGTGCAATCTGTAGAATTCCCTTGAACACTTTTGAACTCATTATAAATGTTTAAAAACTTCTTAATTCATTAGAATAAGCTTTGATATTTTTTTAATTCATTAGTCTTTCCAATTTTGATTGTTGTGAACGTAACAAGAAATGTCAATGAAATTCCATTGAAAAAATGCGACACGCAAGAGTCATAATTAAATACTTGATGATTTCAGTGCAGCACGGAAATCAAGAGAGCTCTACTCAGTTCAAGAGAATTCTACAGATTGCACGAGAATTCTGTCGATCTCAAGAGAATTCTACTAAATTCAAGAGAATTCTACTGAATTTACGAGATATTTTTACAGAATTCCAGAGAATTATGATAAATTCAAGGAAAAATTTACTGAATTCAGGAGAATTCCACATTATTCAAGAGAATGCTGTTGATCTCAAGATAATTCTGCCGAACGTTAAAGAATTCTGCTGAATTGAAGAGAGTTCTACCAAACTTAGAAGAGTGCTACTGAATTCAAGAGAATTTTACATAATTCAGGAGAATCATACTGAATTCATTAGAATGATACAAAATTCAAGAGAATTCCACTGAATTCAAAAGAATTCTGCTGAAATCAGAAGAATTCCACAGAGTTAGAGAGAATTTCGCTGATTTTAAGAAAATTCTGCTGAATTCAAGAGAATTCTTCAGAATTCAGGAGAATTCTACTGAGTTCATAAAATTCAAGGGAATTTACAGAATTCATGAGAATGTTGTCTAATTTGGTTGATTGTGGAAAATATTTTTTGCAATTTTTGTATCTCGTTGACATGTGAAGTTACACCAGAGAGTCACAACCTACTGGAAAAGCGAACGGAGGAGAAATTATACGAACTGAACTTGTTTATGCACACACTCTTGTCGACGGCACATGGATTGTCGACCTTCTAACGCGTGCTTCTGATTGGTTAATCTTTAATTGTTAATTACTCGGTAATTATTAACTTTAGCACAAATTTTTTATAATTATTTTCGACGCCATTTTTTTGTTAGAATTCAAAAATACAAAAATATTTTTTGAGTACTGAGACACCTAGTATAAACAGAGTACATAGCATGTGTTATAACTGCATATTTTCTTGAAAAATTTTAACATGTCTTGTTCAAAATTTATTTAGCTTGAATTGAAGAAACATACCATTGTTTTACTAGTATGAAAATATTATAATTTGATAGAACAGGCCAAATGGACGGTTTGCTCATTGTGAGTATGAGGGTGAGCCTTCACACAAGCAGGGAAGATTTGCCCGTAAAGCCTCATGTATCCAAAATTTTTTTTTACTTTACGAATTACAATTTAAAACCTGAGATTTTCTACCGTTTACAGGCTTCGAATATACTACAATGACAAATGATAAATACATTTTCACCCAGAACGATGTTCACATAGTGAACGAAATGTTTTGGTAACAATGGAGAACATTTTTTTCAACAGTAAAAGCATTTTGCTAACCGATGTTGGGTATCTTGCTCATTGTCTTTGCGCACGATGCGGAAGCAACCATTGTCGATGTCTGTAAATGGTGGCCAATGGGGTTTTTGCATGTGTGTCCTGTAAGAAGGAGTTGATTGGAACGCATTGAAACGTTTCATGCATTTTAGTTGCATTTTTGTCTGAATGCTTAGTAATGCGTAGACGCGCAATTAAACGCATTGATCAAAATCGATACTTTGTTCCGTGAAAGGCATTGTATGGCATTCAGGTTGGTGCGTTAACGAACCGCATTAAATAGGATTAATGCAAATTTCCTTGAAAGCGTTACCATGACGTCAGTTTAATGCCTTAAAATTTTTGCGCATTTAGAAAGGTAGAAATTAGACGAGTTTCACACAATAAAGAGCATTCAATGGCATTTCAGACAAAAATGCGATTGGTACGCATTTAAAAGCATTGAAATATATGTTTCTTTAAATGCCATTCTATGCGTTTCAATAAACTTCTTCTTACTGGATGCGTAAAGAAAAAAAAAATAACATTTCTTTATTTCATAGTTTCTCCGCCGATCTCGAAGCCGTTGCAGGTCATTTTGTAGCAAATTAGTTCAAATAGACCTAATTTGATTCTAAATTTATTTATCTTTAACTTTGACTAAATAATTTTTTTATATTTCCCATAGCAAAAAAATATTGATTAAACAAAATATAGGACATGCGAGGCGGCCAGTCAGTGTGTGCGCGAAGCCAGGTCGATAATCGGTGGTTGCGAGATTCAATTGTAATAATCAGTTGTAAATTGCAGGATGCGGGTGTATACTTCTGGGAATTCACGACAACTTTACTATCAATCATCATATCGCCGATGTTCGCAACCACCGCGACCAGAATCGACAAAGACTTTTCAATTGTAAGCCAACCATTGGCGAGACAAGGTATTTAAAGGGCATTCCCGATTTAAATTAATTTAATGGCAACGGCCATACCACGCTGGAAACACCAGTTCCCGTTAGATCACTGAAGTTAAGCAGTGTTGGGCGCGGTTAGTACTTCGATGGGTGACCGTCTGATACTACTGCGTTGCTGTTGGCGGTCGTGGGTGTGTTGAGCCCACACTTGTAGTTATTTACTACAAGTAACTATCCACCTAGAAACACTACCCGAATCGGGTAGTGTCACGCTTACCCCTAGAGGCTCGCCGAAAGGGAAATGGCTTAATGGTATATCATATAATGATAAGACATTTATAGTGACATGGAACGGTTTGTGTAAGAATGATTCGTTACTCTGTGTGAAGTGTAGAGGCTGTTACTACAAGGAAACTGACGATAAGTAATCAAGTTCTTCTGAGTTCTCCTCAGATAAACAAAAGTTATATGACGCACGATGATACGCTGATAATTAACGGCCAGGTGCGTGTCTTTGTCCAATGAATCATTCAAACCAATGGGTAATCGATAGTCGGGTTGAAAAAGGGATGATAACGTTTTTTTTAAATTCTAGTATTTAAATATAAAGATTATTGGAAAAAAGTGATATTTTGATAGGTGAAGGAATGAGCATCAAGCATGAGATGGAAATAATTCAATGGTTATGAGTGGTTTTTCTATTGAGACATTTAATAATGGTGTTATGCTGTAAAAAAAGATTTGTATAATTTTAATGATTTTTCGAAAGTATTTTGTGGTGAATATTGTTTGGTGGAAGCTCAAGAAAGACGTCGCGAAATATGAAGGGGCCATCGCTATTTGTGGTGGGTAGCACGCTCGTGACCTACTATTATAAACAATTAAGTAAAGCATCAAGCTTACAGCCACCAATGACGCCAAACTAGAAAAATCGGATAATTTTATCTCAGCTACAAATGGAGGTGCAAGTCGCGACGGTGGAGGTAAGTTTGTCCGATTCGCGGAAGTTCGTGCAAGCTTTGATGCAAATAGAAAATGCTAAGGTAGGATGAAAGGACAAAAAAAAGACAGGATTGCTCCTGAGAAGAGGGCAAATCGAATCAGGGGGACCCGGGTTCGTCAATTTCGATCTATCGACTTCAGCCCCGAAGCGAATTTCATAACAGACGCGATTAAGAGAACGAAGGGAAAATCAGGTATTAACATGAATTGAAATTTTCAATCCTATTCTATTCAAGCTTTCTTACCGGGAGGTTGCTTGCAATTGCTGCATAGCGGCTATTGATGTGTAAAGTGGTTATCTTGATCCGCTGGAAGCGAGAAATGCTTTGAGCTTAATCAGAGACAAAATTTTCAATTCGAAACAGTCAATTAATGACAATCAAAATCTGTTGCCGAGAAACGAACGACTTAGGAATAAGAGGTCCATCACCAAGTCCGCGCATAATAGGAAAACTTTTGAGTCAGACAGTCATTTGCTTAGTCCATTACAGAAGTAGTACGACGTGTATTTCCAATGACTTATTTGACACCATTAAGTCGGAAGAAAGCTGCGAATATCTTCCGGTGAGGAATGTAAAGGTAGGTGGGCCATTTGAAAAGAACAGAAGCAAAGCTAAATTTCAGGCTGAAGTTCCACTAATTCTGGGAGAAAAATTATACCATACACTTTATTCAGTCATTCCAGATCTGGGACATGTAGTCATGATCGGTACTGACTGGGTGGCCCAAAAGCAATGTAACGTTGAATATAGCACAAAATCCTTTTTGGATCAATGATCGGGAAATTTGTGAGCCCGAGGTTTCGTATTATCGTAGTTTTCCAAGATTTGAGATAGAAGAAGGAAACGGGGTTGTTAATCGTTCCGAAAGCGCAAGAAATGATACGGTCCCTGATGATTCGAATGATTCGGGTAGGGAGCAATAGTTTATTTACTTTTTACAGTCGCGCACAAGCTCAGTGCAGCCGCCATCCTGATGACGCCATTTTTAAAGTTTTACATAATTCGATTTTAGGAAAACATATATAGGGTGTCTCTTTGGAACATATACTATCGAAAGAAAAAGTTGGCAAGTAGTTCCTCTATCTGCCACCTAGTACACGCTAGCGCACTAAAGTTGGGTTCAAAAGCAGGCGACCTTTACTTTTTTTACTTGCAATTCGTTAGAAAAAATCGCAGAACAGAATATTCTAGTCAGGTACTCGTAAATATATATATAATTAAAAAAAAAGTTAAACAACCACCGCAGGGTCCCACTAAGAGCAACTGCCATCCAAAAAAATGTCAATAGCCCCCAGT
>CAKNYM010050716.1:0-54190 GCA_932195095.1 Andricus curvator
GTGCAATAAACTTCAACATTTATAAAATACACGTTATGCGGCAACAGCATGGCGGGACCAGCGAAATATTTCGCCAGTCCCGACAATGTCCAAAATGAAATTCGTCTGGGGCATATATTTTTGTCTTAATTTTTTCAAATTTTTGCAACAAACTTTATCCCTCAAAACTACCCCCTATCAAGCGAACGAAATAGCGGGGCCAGCGAAATATTTCGCCAGCCACTCCCGACATTTTCCAGAATCAACTTTATATGGGCCTAATCTTTCCGTCTTGATTTGTTCAAAATTGTGCAACAAACTTCAACCCTCAAAAACTATCCTCTGTGAGGTAAGCCTCTGTGAGGCCAGAAAATGCTTTAATGAAAATAATCACATGGATCAACTTCAGAAAACTCTAGGTTCAGTTCACAAGCTCACTTTTTGGAATGCTTACGTAAAAGAACTAGGGGTGGATTCTAACGGTTGTTGAATATTATTCTTGGATTTAAAACTTAACCTGGAGATTTTTGAAGGTGACCTGAGTAATAATTTTCGCTTAAAAAATTTCCTGGCTTTTTTACTTGCAGACCTTTGGAATATTTTCATTAAAACAACTGGGGGTATATTTTAAGGGATTTTCAATATTATAGTTGGATTTAGAACATAACCTAGAGTTTTGTGCAGGTGAAGGGAGTGATTATTTTCATTCAAATAATTGTCTGGCTTTTTTACTTGGAAACCTTTCAAATGTTTTTGTTTAAACAACTAGGAATAGTTTTTCCGGGGTTTTTGAATATTATTTTTGGATTTAAAAATTAACTTGAAGTTTTTCGAAAGTTTTTTTAGAGTACATCTCCTTTTTAATAAGCCCATAATTTTATTATTTTGGAAGTATCTCAAGCCGCTTTCCAGATATTTAAAATTTTTAGAATTTTTTTAGTGAAAATGGAAACCTGATGTCGAGAATGGAAATATTGTACCAAACTTTAGCATTGGGCTCATGGTGAAATAAGTAAACATTTTAATTTTCTTGTGATCGTCAAGATTAAAAATGAACGAAAAATGTTGAAAGGTGTAGGAATAAAAACAAAATAGAATTTGAAGAAGATCCAGATCAAAATAATGAACAGATTTTCAAAATATTTCAATTTAAGGGAGGTTTTTACAGTTTGTAGTAGACGATGCTGTAACTTCCTGTCTCATTGCGCAGGTTTGTTTAAGTTTGTTTATAAACAGTCAAGAGATAAAAGTTTAATATGGTTCCACTGGAAAACCGTAAAACCTCAATCCAGGTGGTGCATTCATCTATTTTTCAGTGTGTTCCTTATAAGTTGTCATGCAAATTTCAGACACACAACTTCTGACTTCACCGCCTCGTAGTTTTTAGGGGTTGAAGTTTATTGCACAAATCTAACAAATGAAGGCGAGAGTATTAGGCCCATATAAAGTTGATTTTGAACAATGTCGGGACTGGCTGGCGAAATATTTCGCTGGACCCGCCATGGTTTTTGCCGCATAGGGGGTAGTTTTTGAGGGTTGACGTTTGTTGTAAAAATTCAAACAAACGAAGGTAAAAATAATGGGCCCATATAAAGTTCGTTTTAGACAATGTCGGGGTTGACGAAATATTTCGCTGGCCCCGTCATGATGTTTGCCACATAGGGGGTGGTTTTTTAGGGTTGAAGTTTATTGTGCAAATTGAAACAAACCAAGGCGAAAATATTAGGCCCATATGAAGTTGATTTTGAACAACGTAGGCGCTGGCTGGCGAAATATTTTGCTGCACCCGCCATGATGTTTGCGGCATAAGGGATAGTTTTTAGGGGTTGAAGTTGGTAGCACAAATTGGAACAAATTAAGACGAAAATAATGCAGCCATATTGAGTTGATTTTTGACAATGTCGGGGCTGGCAAAATATTTTGCTGTTAAGATAAAAATAATGTGTCCATATAAAGTTGGTTATATCAGTCCAATATGTATTTTTGCAAAGAATGCTTATGATAACAAATTAACACGTGCGACTCATATTGTATTTGCAGCATCGCGGAAATTTCCATACTCCGGGTTAAAATTTAAAGAATATAATTTGGTCATGATATAATAAATTAAATAAATTTTTGAGAACAATTTACCAGATTTGGCGATAAGTTGAACGCAATGTTTCAAAACGATGATTTTTCTGCAAAAACCTTGTAATTTGAAGCTACATATTTTTTTAATTGTCTCATTAAATAACTTCAACATAGGCGGATTAAATGCCATAAAAACTCTCAAATGGTTTCAAATTAAATGTCGTAGAATTAGTTTCTGCACATATACACAATCGGTTGACATTCAACAACATGATTATTATTGTTTTTGAACATTCTCATAAAAAAAATCATAGTTTAAACCATCTTAGTCTTATATTAGGAGTTATGTATGTAGCCCAGAAAAAGAAACTTTTAAGATAAAAAAGGCCAAAAAATTAAATTCTCTTATGAGAATTGATAAGAATTTATTGGTTTCTGATCAATCTCTATTGCAATCCTTTTGGTAGAAATTTCAAATTTTTTTGTTAAGAATGCATGTATTGGGTTGAAAATCAAAATTTCTTGTGAAAAATAGACCTTTTAAGCTTAAAAATTCAACTGTTTAGATTAAATTGCAACTGTTTTTGTTTAAAGTTTAATCTTTTGATACAAACTCGAAGATTTGTTTGAAAATTTATCTTTGTAGGCTGAAAATTCAAAAATTTGGTTATAACTTCAGCTATTTTGTTGAAATTAATTTTTCCTTTTTTGCTTTCAATTTCAACTTTTTGGCTGCAAATGCAACTGCTTCGTTAAAAATTTATTATGTTTTGGAAATTAAACTATTTTGATAAAAAGTCATTTGTCTTAATTGAAAGTTAACAATCTTAATGATAGTTTATCTTTTCGGGTTGAAAAGTCAACTATTTTCTGAAACATTTAACTTAGTAGCTTGAAAATCCAACTATTTGTTTGAAAATGCAACTGTTTGGGTTTTAAAATTTTGGATAAAATTACGAACCAAAAAGATTAATTTTCTACCAAAAAAGGAGAATTTTCAACTAGAAAATATCAATTTAAGAAAAAGAAAAGTTACGTTTTCAGTTAAAATTCAATCACAAAAGGAATACATTTTTAACAAAGTTCTTCAACTTTCACCCAAGTAGTTGAATTTCCAATTAAAAGAGATCAATTTTAAACACAATAGTTAAACTTTCAACCAAAGAAATGAATTTTTAACTAAAAATATTAATTTTGATCAAAAAAATGATTTCTTAAGAAAGTGGTTCAACAAAAAATGTCAAACAAAATAGTTGAATTCTTCAAAAAAGGAGATTAATTTTCAACCAAATAGTTGCATTTTTATCCAAAGAAGATGCAATTTTAACTCAAACAGATGAATTTTTAAATCAAAAAGACAAATTTTCAAAAAAATAGTTGATTTTTCATCCAAAAAAGGTTTCAGCTGACTTTTGAGCATCAAAATATGAATTTTGAACAAAAAATAAATTTTCCACGAAATAGTTGAATTTTCAACAAATCAGTTGAATGTTCGACCAAAAAGGATGATTTTTCAACAAAATTTTTGAATTTTCAACAACTCAGTTGCATTTTTATTTGAGAAAAATGCCATTTCTACCAAAACAGATGAATTTTTGAATAAAAAAGACAAATTTTCAAAAAAATACTTGAATTTTCCCCAAAAAAGATTTCAGTTGACTTTTCAATACCGAAATATGAATTTTAAACAAAAAGTCAATTTTCTACGAAAATAGTTGAATTTTCAACCCAAAAAGACGAATTCCTAATCAAAAAGAATGACTTCTGTACAAAATTGTTAAATTTTCAACAAAAAAAAAAAAGAAATCGGAATAGCAATACAAGGCAAATAAATTGCTAACAAGAATATTACATCAGGGTTACAGCGAAACTTCATTTTGAAAATTTCCTAATTTTTCATTTTCAGTGACCATTATTATTCAAGTACCAGAATATTAAACTTGTAACACAGTAAAAGTGATCCATATTTTTGTGGTTGCATCAGTCGATCGTGGAACTGATCACTTTTTCTGTTTTGCGCCTTGCCCCGAAATCAGATTCCCCTTTGCGGTATGCATAGAAAGTAATATCCAAGTGGGCAAAAAAATGAAGGATGTCCTAGAGAAGTCTTCGGGACATCCCTAAGACGTATTTTGGAACATGTCTTTTGAACATCATAGATATGCTCTTAAGGCGTGTAATTTCAGTACGAAAGATGTCCCGAGAACGTCCTATGTCTTTAGGACATCTTTAGGACATTGGACGTCGTAGAGACGTTGATTGGACTGACATTGGACGTCCTAGGAACGTCCTAAAGACGTTCTTGGGATGTTCATGGTTTTGTGCCCACTGGGATGTTAATCAAGTGGGGGACTAGACCTATTAACGAGCTTCAAAAAGCATTTTTTACGTTACTACTTTTGCCATTAACTGGTTTGTAGCATGCTATAAGAAATAGTCCTTGATTCCCACTTTTGTTCTAACACTCATCAATCTGGGAGATTAACAATCCTAATTTTCGACAGGTGGGATTTTTCCACCTTAGCAGCCCTACTCATTCAACTTCAAGAGAGCGACCACCAGCTCAAGTCTCTGAGCTGAGCAGAGCTGAGCTGAGCTGAACAGAGGGAACTGGTGGCGGAACTGAAACAGGTGGCCTTTGAGTCAATTTCCCCTCTTTGGGAAGGGCCTGATCATTAGTTATCAAAATTATTATCAAAATTCCTAATAGCTGGATTCCTTTTCAATTCATGAAGATGAGAATTCTTATTGGTACTCTATTTTTAATATTGGCGATTTTTCCTGAACCTGCTGGTGAGTTTAATGATACATCTATGATTTAAAGCGCAGTTTCAATCTGTAATTATTTTTTATTCCAATTAAATTATAGGAACACTTTATATCCCAGCTCTCTAATACAATCCCAGAGAAAATGTATGTTTCAATTTAAGGCCTTTTAGGGAGATTGGTTAGGCAGTTATAAGGCTAGCGGAAACTTAGTGAGCTCATTCGGGAAGTTAGGTATGTAGCGGGAATTTGCGGAGGTTGGTCGGAAACTTAGGGGAGTAGCTGGCATTTGGGAAGGTTGGTTAGGCACTTTGGAGGATGCGATCATTTGGGGAATTTAGGGAGGTTGGTTAGGCAGTCAAGGAAGAAGTCCGCGGTCGGGGAGGTTGATTAGACAGTTATGAGGGCAGCGGTAATTCAGGGAGGTAGTTTGGGCAATTAGGTAAGTAGGAGGCATTTGTGGAGGCTAGTTAGGCAATTTGAAGGAAGAACGCATTTAGGAAGGTTGGTGAGACAGTTGAGGAGGTAGTGGGAATTCAGGAAGATTGTTCGGGCAGTTAGGAAATTAGCGGGCATTTGGGGATTCTGCTTAGGTGGATTGAAGAAAGCAGGCACTTAGGAATATTTGTTGGGAATTTAGGAGAGTAGCGGTCATTTGTGGAGATTCGCTAGGCAATTTGAAGAAAGGGGGCATTTGAGGCGGTTTGCTAAGAAATTAGGAGGGCAGCGGCAATTTAGCGAGGTTGTTTAGGCAGATCGGATGGCAGCGCGGAAATGTAGGGGGGTTGGTCAGGCAGTCAGGGAAGAAGTCCGCGTTCGGGGAGGTTGATTAGACAGTTATGAGGGCAGCGGCAATTCAGGGAGGTAGTTTGGGCAATAAGGTAATTAGCAGGCATTCGTGGAGGCTAGTTAGGCAATTTGAAGGAAGAGCGCATTCAGGAAGGTTGGTGAGACAGTTAAGAAGGTAGTGGGAATTCAGGAAGATTGTTCGGGCAGTTAGGAAAGTAGCAGGCATTTGGGGATTCTGCTTAGGTGGTTTGAAGAAAGCGGGCATTTAGTAATGTTTGCTGGAAGTTTAGGAGGGTGGCGATCATTTGAGGATGTTCGTTAGGCAATTTGAAGAAAGGGGGCATTTGGGGCGGTTTGCTAAGAAGTTAGGAGGGCAGCGGGAATTTGGGGAGGTTGGTTAGGCAGATCGGATGGCAACAGAAATGTAGGGAGGTTGATCGGGCAATTAGGGAAGCAGTGGGCATTTAGAGAGGTTAGCTGAGCACTTAGGAAGGTAGTGGGCATTTAGGAAGGTTGGTCAAGTAGATATGAAAGTAGCGGAAGGGCGGAAGGCCACCCTGTGACAGGTCAGAGGAATTGTTTAGGTCACATTATTAGAATCTCGCATACCCTATTTAAATATCGGCCAATTTCCTACTTTTGTTAATTAGCATTTTTGTTTTATTAACTTTAAAGTAACAACATGTTTTTCTTTCGATGTACTCGCCACTCGTTATCAATTTGCTAACAAATGTAGAGTAGATTAAGTGTGTAAATAACTGTTATTCTTCCAGCTCGAAGCAGGAACTTGTGTTGGTTAAGGTCTCGCAATATGATCCCGGATCATATGACATAACATATCAACAAGTCTCGCAATTGTGCCTACTGATTCTTTCAAAAAAGCTGAAAATATTACACAATCGCGGAACGGAACTTTAGATAACGCCAAAAAAGTGGCTTGGTATATACACAATACACAATTTTACTTTATTTGAGTTTATGTTTTTGAAGATTCCTTTTTAAATTTAATAAGCATCGTTTATGACTGACAATATTAACCGATTTTCGTCAACCTTCTTTTTCGCACTTCTGTAATTATTTGAGGAAGTTGATTCAGCTAATTAAAATTTATTTGAGCCATTTTTCCATTAATTATGTTTTTAAAAGAGGAATTTATAACAGCCTTATGGTTTCTCAAATCTATCGTCGTTCTAAGAAGTGAACCTGGCGGTCCAGGTATTCAAAATATATCTTTCCGAGGAAATTGTGTTCATAACTGAAATTCAAGACACCCTGGTGGATTTTCAAATCTCTCGTCATTTTGAATCAACTTCGTGGTCCAGGTGTTCTGAACACAACTTTCTTTAGGAAGATGTATTTTAAACCCCTAGATTATCAGGTTTAATTTTCAGAATGAATGTATCTTCGAAAACACATCAGGCTGTCTTAAATTTCAGTTATGAATACAACTTCCTCGAGGAAGATGTATTTTGAATACCTTGATCATCAGGTTTACTTCTTAGAATGACTACATCTTTGAAAATCCATCAGGATGTCTTAAATTTCAGTGATGAACACAACTTCCTCTAGGAAGATGTATTTTGACTACATAGATTATCAGGTTTACTTTTCAGAATGATGAGTCCTTGGAAAAAGAATCAGTGTGGATGAATTTTCAGTTCTGAACGCAGCTTTCCTGAGCAAGATGTATTATGAACATCTGGACTTCAAGGTTTACTTATTAGAATGACAAGACCTTGGTAAAACGGTCGCGGAATGTGAAATTTCTATTCTGAACAAAACGTCATCGGCAGAGATGTATTATGAACACCTGGTCTAACGGATATACTTCTTAGACCCACGAGAAATTTGAAAAACCATCAAGGTAACTTGAATTTCAGTTATAAACACAACTTTCTCCAGGACGATGTATTTTGAAAACCGGGACTACCAGGTTTATTTCTTAAGATGACGATACCTTATAAAAAAGGCCAAAGAACAATAAATTCATATTATGGATACACCTTCCGTGGTGAAGATGTATTTGGAACACCTGAATTACCAGGTTTACTTTTCAGACTGTCTAGATCTTCGAAAAACAGTAGATGAATTTGATATTGCCATGCTGAACATAAATTTCTCGGGGAAGATGTACTTTGAACACCTGGTCTACCAGGTTTACTTTCCATAATGACTCAACCTTGAAAAAACGGTCAAGGAGTCTTAAATCTCTATTGTGAACACACCTTCTTCGGGGAAGATGTATTTTAAACTCCCTGGACTTTCAGGTTTACTTTTCTGACTGACTAGTCCTACGAAAAACAGTCCAAGAATCTGGTATTTCTATTTCTGAATACAACTTCCTCGGGGAAGATCTATTTTGAACACAGGGACTACCATGGTTTGCTTATTAAAATGACAAGACTTTGGAAAAACGGGTCTAGGAATCTTGATTTTCTATTTTGAATACACCTTCCTCGAGGAGGATGTACTTTGAACAGCTGGACCACCAGGCTTATTTCTTAAAATGCCAAGGCTAGAGAAAAGGTCGAGGAATCTTAAATTCCAGTTGTGAATATATCTTTCTCAAGGAGGATGTATTTTGGACAACTTGACTGCCAGGGTTTTTTCTTACAACGACGAGAGATACGGAAAAGCATCAGGGTGATTTAAATTTCAATTGTCAACACAACTTTCTTGAGGACAATGTACTTTTAATACCTGGACTGTCAGGTTTACTTCTTAGAATGAGAAGACCTTCGAAAAATCATGAGGATAACTAAATTTTAGTTCTGAACGCCCTGCATGTGTCGATTTTCAGAGATCACCCAGTGAGCAAAAAAATTAAGGATGTCCTAGAGATGTCTTCGGGACATCCCTCAAACAATTTTTGGAACATGCCTTTTGAACATCCTAGGGATGCTCTTAAGACGTCTAATGTGAGTACAAAAGATGTCTCGAGAACGTCCTATGTCTTCAAGAAGTCTTTAGGACATCTTTAGGACATTGGACGTTTCAGAGACGTTGATTGGGCTGACCTAGGAGTCCTAGGAACGTCCTAAAAACGTTCTTGAGATGTTCATGATTTTGTGACTACTGGGCATTGATTTCTGCTAAATTCAAGTTCTTCAAATCGATAATCCTTGATGGAGATTTATTGACATTTGAAAACAAACACTCCCAACCTCAATAATCATGAATTTTTAGAAACAGAACTAAGCGAATAATTTTTTTGTTTAATCCAATCAATAATTTAATTCCAAAAAGTTTATTGATCACCATTCAGGTCAGAGGATTAAATGATTTCATAATGTGCTGAGTTGTTGAAATCATATGCCAGATAATTGATCTCGAAATTTAAATCAAGTTGATCATGAATAGAGATATCAAAACGTTGCATCATTTTGATCCATTTGTCATATCAACTAGATACCTGGTGGTTTCACGTGGCTGTTTAATGCTTATTGTGAAATACACAATTTGACTTTATTTAAATTGATGTTTTTGAAGATTTCTTTCTAAATTATTTCCTCTCCGAAATAGTTCAATTGAAAAGAGAACTTTTTATCCCAACCCACATTGGTCATTACGAATGAGGAAGATACAATATTCAATTCAAGTTTCTTCAATCCAGAACGTTTTCTCGAGACAGAAAATATTTTCTTAGATCACCACAATATTGTATCGTCCGTATTTGTAACAATATTTTCTTCATTCAATGTGAATTCTTCTTCCGTGATGGTTTTGAAATACCCAAGGTGCCAGGTGCGTGATTCTGTATGTTTATTGTTTTGAAGGGCATGGCCTGATTGCAGGTACACAACACTAAAAGAGATAATTTGATCTTTAACGAGGTAAGGTAAACTAGACAAATTGTGAAACTGATTTTAGTTTTTCCGCTTTCGACTCATCGTGACTAATGCATTATATTGAATATTGAATGTTGCTTCACAATCTAGAGAAATTTCCCAATAATTTAGAAGGCTAACTCAGATAGCGACTAGTACATAAACTCAAACATTTCAAAGAACATTCATTATTCGTCCCAATTTTAAACCAAATTCTTCCTAAGTGGATTTTCTTTTCTTTCGCGAAAATGATAACTTGGATGGGAATCCTATTTTTATTCTTGGCGATTTCTCCGCAACCTGGTGGTAAGTTTACTAATATATCCCTAATTGTTTTATTTTGAATGAAGCCAAAAATTATTTAATTTCAAACGTTTTAAGTTTGAAATTATTGATTTCAAAAGTTCCCAATTAGAAATACTATCATGATCAGCGATTTCAGAATTATTACTACTTACGCCTTCTCTTTGCAGAATTAATGCTGAGACGTTCAAACTCAACACCGAAAACTCATAAAGAAATTTACGTCCATCGTTACCAACCTTTCAAAGACCGAGATGACTATGTCGAATTACAGCCAGGAGAGCACCAGGTGGTAGTAGATAATGATGAAAAATACATCCTTGGATATGTTGAAGAAATAGAATTGGAAGGGAAGAAATATCGTGTTTTGGCACCATTCACCGAGCCTGCACTTGATCGTAGAATGGGAGAAGAAAGAGTTAAATTGATTATAAATGGCGGATTTGCACACGATTCTGTAAGAATACATCCAATGGATCATATAAATTATTTTTTCTTTGAAAGCATTGCACCTTGGGTAGATAACATAATTACTGTCAGAGCTGTACCGATTCCCGTTCGTGAGTGATTTGATTTCGTCAGAAAAAATTATTTTTACTTACTTACGTGAAATTTGATCCTATTCTTACAATAAATAGACTTCGACACACGATTATATGAAATTCCGGTAACCGGCTGCACTTGGGAGAGGTTTTCTGCAGTTTTCCTCTCCCTTGGCTAAAGATCCAAACAAATGTGAGCGCGTTTAATCAACATGCGGCTGCAGACGAAAAGATACGTTTTTTAAATTCAAATGTCCAAAAAGTGTAAAAATATGTGAGTAATAAAATCAGCAAATAAAAGAAATGTTTGTATTCATTTGCAATTCCCTCATTCTACCAAATAGTCAAATTTTTATTCACAAAAGCTTTTTCAATTCATTGCTAAGTTAATTGCAATTCTAGTCGTCATGTTTTTATTGAGTGTTATTCAGCAAATCGTTTAATTAAAAAAATACTAACAATTGTATGTATTATTTATATATTCCATTATTAATTTGTAGATTCGAGTTTAAATTTTTTTAAAGAAATCTGAATATTCTATAGAAAAAGCTGCTCTTCAAGAATCAACAAATTTTTGACAACAACAAACAATGCTTTGATGTAGAATTATTTTCATAGCATGACTATGCATTTCCGCAGAAGAATTTTCTGTTCTACGGCGCAGTATACGTTATTGAAAAATCTATGTCAGATAACAAACATCAGAATACGCTTAGTGTTTGAAAAATGATTTCAGCAAAATATACATGTACATGTTTCTGTTGAAAACACGATTTAACTTACAAATATTTATCGGTCTAACTATTTTTGTGAGAAAAGAAGGAAATAAAATTCTGGATAGAATTGTGTTCATTTTTTTCATAAATAAACAAATATATCAAAATGCCCATTATCCTATTCAGCTTTCTCGATTTTTTTTAGTTAGATTATTTGTTGACTTATTATAATAGACTCTTATTAGAGAAAAATGTTCATCAAATCAACATTTTACAAAATCAAAACTGTAGGAACAATTACAACCAAAATGAAAGGCTCATGATCCTGCAAATATCTTTTTGGAAGAAAATATTTGCCTTATTCTAAAAAAGGCTAATGCAAATAACATAAATCGGTTTCATAACATTTCATATTTAAGAATACTTAGTGACCTTGGAGATCCTTCAGGGAGACTTAAGATACGTTTCCCCCTTCAGACTATTCTAAAAGTAAACTTTTTAGATGTCAGAGCTGTCGGCGTACCAAACAAGACCTCCTGGTGTAAATATGAATTCTTCTTTTTTCCCTTCATCATGCTATTTTTTCCAGTTTAGGGATGATGACCTTGAAGGGTTTCATCGAGGATAATTTCCTCAACCTAACATCAGTTTGTATAGGGAGAATATTATCCGAACATAGCATGCGCTCACTGATATCATGTGGATCTTTCACCTCAACATCAGTAAGGTTGCCTCAGCATGTCCAGAGTGACCTCAAGAGCTTCTGCTGGTGTTGTTTCCATAGCACCAGTGATCGCTGAGCAGAAAACTCTTTGAAGGCTTTCCAGTTGTTCGATAGTACTGACTAGTTTAGTCCTTAGCAACCATATCGTTGATGCATGTATGCTATTAGGTGGCTGATTATCATTGTATATAACCAGTCAGTAATCCTGGATGTTGAGCCTCATGTTAGCCGTATTGCGCATCTACAGGCCCAAAAAGTCATCTTAGCTTTTTTACCATTGCGTCAACTTCTTCTAGTATAATTTTTGATTTCCGCCGTGTCTGGGTTAACGGACAAACAACATTCCCTGCACCATTACTCTACTATGTTGAGAGCTGATTGCATGAGTTCCAGTAAGGTGCCCTCATGCTTCCCTATTACCAGGATCGCCAGGTCATCTACATAGCCCTGAGTGTGAAAACCTGATTCGTTTAAAACACGAATCAGATCATCAAAGACAGGCGCCTATTAGGTGGATGAAGGAACTCCTTCCTGTGGGCGCCTCCTTGAAACTTTGGTCTTCACTTCATTACCATGTAGCGAAGTATCTACCGTTCTGCTTTTCAACGTGGAGTGCATCCAATTGTTCAATGTGTCACTAACTCCGTGTTGTTGTCCAGAAGCAAAAGCAAATTGAAAGGCAAATTTATTTCTATGGAGTGGTTTTCCCGTTATAATTTTCTTTCTTAAGTAAAGGCCCACTAATTGTTCAAGTATTTTCAGCATGAACGAGGTCAATCTGATCGGTCTAAAGGATTTTGATTGATAATAGGTATCCTGGACCGGCTTTGAAATGAAGATTGCCTTAGCATTTCTCTATGCTACCGGGTTACATCCTATTGCCAAGCAAACATGAAAGATGCTGCACAATGGACCCATCAAGGACTGAGATCCTTCTTGTATTATTGTAGGGTATATTTTATCATGTCCTACTGCTTTGAGTGGTTTGAATTGTTTAACCAACCACCTAATTTTTGAATAAGTGACAATACGACTGGCTACTTTCCTATCTTCCATTCTCGCTCAAGGTCGAGGTTCCCTAAAGTCTAACAGTGTCAGGTACATGGATGCTCGATTCCTTGACAATATCCCCTCAATGATTCCCTTACGACATGCCCTATCTCATTATTATATCTTGTTAATTTTCCCCTTTACAAGTCCCAATGTCCATTCTTTTTCGCCCTGTTGAAAAGACTTCGACAGTCCTTTTTCAGGTTCTCCAGTCTAGGATTCCATCAGTGTGCATTCCTCTCTGCTTTCTTAATACAAAGAGGATAATTGTCCTTATACGCTTTGTTCATACATTTTTGTAGGATGTCGAAAAAAGATTCTATTTGTTCTCCTATAAGTATTCCAGTCAGTTGCTTTAGGATTCCTATACTTTTGAACCTCAGGTATACATGCCATCCCTTAAACACTTCGCCAATACTTATCGAACATAAGTCTGAATCTATTACCTCGCGACATCTAGTTGTCATGAAGGTGGGTGTAGTATCCCGATTCAATAAAGCTGAATCAGTATTCAAGAGGTAATCTCATAAAGACTTACCCCTGTGGTTGTTGTCCCTATCACCCCGAGTGGAATAATGTGCGTTAGCATCAGATTCGATGAGCAATGGCCATATTTCAACGCAGCAGTTGTCGACCGGATTTCGCCATTCCTCAGATGGTGGGTCCTGGAAGTTGAATGGCAGATACGCTGAGAAAATCACCATAGATTGGCGCCTGCCACCTAAATAGTGCTCAATCTTTATTGCCACCTAGTCTCTAGAAAAGAACCTTGGTAATACAATAAATTTAATATCTCCTCTGACATGAAATGCTGACCTTGGTGTTTTTACGAAACTATCATTAAGGACTAATCTTCTCTATTTACATAATCCGTTAACTTTGTCATTGTAAGCCCAAGGTTCTCGTATTAGGGCAAAAGCTTTGATACAATTAACGTCGTGGAGGTTTATTTATATAAAATCCAGACTGAATGGGGACATCTAGTGTCTATTTTCACTTTCAGTTGTCTTCTTGACCTTTTCCGAAGGCCAATCTGAAGCTCTGTCCACGGGTGTAACTTTGGTTTGTGAGAGGATCTTTATATTGATCCTTTCCAACCCATTGTGAGAACTGCAGTCGATCTTCCTGATACTCTCGACCATTCCTGGAATTTCCAACAAAATATCTTACAATCTGAAGTGAGCAATTCTTGGTTCAATGTGAAGCAAGAGTTTTTAACTCAGAGTCTCTACTGTAGACCAAGAACATAAATAATATCGCATATTAAATGTGGCTTTACAATCTAGATAAAGTGCCTACTAATTAAGACGGCTACATGAGACGTCGACCAGTATATAAACTGAATTATTCAGAGAACATTCATTATTTATCCAAATTATCAAAATTCATAATAAGAGGATTTCCTTTTAAATCACGAAGATGATGACTCTGATTGATACTATATTTTTTACCTTGGCGATTTTTCCTGAACCTGGTGGTAAGTTTAATAATATATCTATAATTTAGAGTCCATTTTTAATTTCATATACAGTTCCCATTTCAAAGCATTCTAATTAGGCCAGCGGAAATTTCAGTTGGTTTTCTAGGCAGTTTGAAGGAAACGGACATTCAGGGGGGGTCGGTTAGGCAACTTGAAGGAAGCGGGCATTTGGGAGGATTTTTAGGCAGTTAGAAAGTTATAGGAAATTTAGGCCAAAACGACCATATCTTTTTTTGACACACATATCTCAAAAATTAGTTTCGAATTGGCAATTCTAAGACTGTTATTTTATTACTTACGATTTCTCTTTGCAGAATTAATTCTAGGAAATTTCTTCGGAAGAGAGAAAGACCTTCAAATTTTCACTCACCGTTACCAACCTTTCATTAAACAAGATCAATTTGTCGAGTTAGAGCCAGGAAAGCACCAGGTGATGGTAGATGATGCTGGAAAATACGTCGTTGGATATGTTGAAAAATTAAAGGAGGCATATGTTTTGGTACCATTCACCGCGCCTGCACTCGATCGAAAATTGGGAGAAGAAAAAATTAAATTAATCATAAATGGCAACTTTGCCAAGCAGTATGAAACAATACATCCGAGGGATGCTCTGAATAATATTTTCTTCCGAAACATTGCACCATCATCAGAAAATGTGGTTAATGTCGAAGCTGTACCGATTCCCGTTGTTGACTGATTTGGTTTCATCAGAAAAATCTAATCAATCTAATTCCATTAATCTAAATTCTAACTTCAAATTAAAATATGAAATTAATACTAATACAGAAGGTTTGTTTTTCATGGTGTCCATCATCTGCATCATGCAGATACTTTTTGATCGGCCGGTGGAAAAATATCTTACAATCTGAAGTTAGCAGTTCTTGCTCTACTATGAAACAAGAGTGTCTAACTAAGGGTCCATAAATAAGAGAAGATAAAAAAAATATTGCATAATTGCTAGGTGATCATAAAAAATACTTATTCGTGAAATGGAAATATATAACTTTTATATTTAAAACATTCAAAAATAAATACAGATGTGGCATTATTTCTAAAGTTATCTTATTGGAATTAAACATAGGCAAAGTGTAGCCCCATTGGAAGGCAATATATGAAGAAAAATTTGAAATTTTTGTAGGTGCCATCAAGTTCAGCGATTTTTAACTTTCCTTAATATCAGTCATATATGTAGTTTTTCAAAAAATGTTTATGATAAGAGATTAACGCATGAGAGGAATCATGTATTTGTAGCTTTGTGGAAATTTCCATACCATGGGTAATCATTTTTTATGATTTCTAAGCAATTCCGTAATATTTATTTAAGTCCTTGGCCCATATTTGTGGAATATGATTTGCTCTTAATCTGATAAATAAAACAAATTTTTAAGAGGAATTTACTAGAGGTAGCGATAAGTTGAACGCAATATTTGGAAATTATGATTTTTCTGGAAAAGCATTGAACTTTGCAGCTACAATTTTTTCAATCATCCAATAGAATAACTTCAACATAGGCAGATTCAATGTCATCAAAAGTTTCAAACCGTTTTTAATTGAATCCTGCAGTTATTTATTTTAATCCATTCAACAAGATGATAATTATCGCATTTAAAATTTTTATATCCGACTTTTCACGGCGAAATGGCTATACAGTCTGGGGTGGTCCAAAAATGCATTAAAAAAAATTTTTTTTTTTTGAATTTTTATCAGGAAAAGCCCCAAATTTGTTCGAATCCACCCAAAAATAAATCAATTTTTTTGTTTCGAAAAAAATGATATTTAGGGGTGGCGCAAGCCCCATGAAGTTTAACATGTATTTCCCATAAGAAAAAAAGACGTTTTTGTAAATCTTATTCAGAATCCTCAATATTATCTCAATCGAGTTGAAACTCAACATTTCTCTCCAGAATTAGCCATAGAATACGAATAGAATATCATTTTTCAAAAACCAACACCATAAGTCTGTTTTATAGGGTCCCAAAGAAACCCCATAAGTGAAAAAATGGGTTTTGCGAGTTTTTGGCACTAATTATGATTCTTTTGCGGTTTTTTCAATGCCAATTGTTTCTAATACATACAATATTACTATATACTGAAAATTAGATATTTTCATCAATTGTTTAAACAATTTATTATTGTTTTTAGCAATTTTCTCATAGAATGTAGTTAGAAAGACGCGGTTTTTTCACAAATTTCCCATTTGTTGTCCAATTTTCAATTAGAGGGAAATTATAGTTCATCAATGTTAACAATAGTGATTGTTTAAACAAATTTATCATAATTATTAATAATATCATATTTGAATAATGCTAGAAAGATGCGTTTTTTTTTTAATTTCTAGTGTTTTGTCCACTTTTAATTTGAAGTGAAGTAATAATGAATTCAAGTTAACAACATAATTGTTTAAACAATTTATTATACTTATTATTAATATTAGAATTGAATAATGCTAGAAAGATGCGGTTTTTTTTAAATTTCTGGCCTTTTGTTTAATTTTTATTTGGAGTGAAGTAATAATGAATTCAAGTTAACAAAATAATTGTTTAAACAATTTATTATCATTGTTGATAATATTCTCCTTGCTTAATCGGTAGAATGCTGCGGTTTTCTCTGAAATTTTCAACTGTTTTTTTAATTTTTTATTAGGCGTGACTTGATAATTAATTAGATTTAGCAAAAATAACTGTTTAAACAAATTATTATTGTTTATTACTATCTTCATCTATATCGATTGCGCCTGATAGTTGCGGTTTTACGGCAATTTTTACCTTTCTGTCCTTTTTTCACTTAGTGAGGTAATAATTAATTAAAGTTAACAGAAAAGTTGTTTAAACAATTTAATATTGTTTATAACTATCTTTTCTTAGATAAGTGCTAGAAAGTGGCGGTTTTCTCTAAAATCTTTCACTTTGCTTCGCCTGCTTAATTACTAACAATTAATAAATAAAAATTAGAGATTCGCAATTCAAAGTTTTTCTTTCACGCTTTGCAATAAACTTCTTGTTGTAATCCAAAAAAAAAACTTTTACAAGTCATTTAAAGACCTAGTCCTTCCACCTATTCCTAAGTATTCTATTCTTTGTTTTTGCCTCTTGTGTAAAATAGTTTTTTTTCTTTAAATTAATTTTTTTAAGCATTTGGAAAAGAGCAAAAATAATTCACTTGAAACAACAATACCTTTCGGAAAATCATTTTGGTTGTGGTTGACTTATTACTTGTTCATAAATAAAAAGGCGATGCAAAGTGAAAGATTTTAGAAAAAACTGCCACTTTCTAGCATTTATCTGAGAAAAGATAGTTATAAACAATTTTGAATTGTTTAAACAACTTTTCTGTTAACTTTAATTAATTTTTACCTCACTAAGTGAAAAAAGGACAGAAAGGTAAAAATTGCCAAAAACCGCAACTATCAGGCGCAATCGATATAGATGAAGATAGTCATAAACAATAATAATTAGTTTAAACAATTATCTTGGCTAAATCCAATTAATTATAAAGTCACGCCTAATAAAAAATAAACAAACAGTTGAAAATTTTAGAAAAAACCGCAACATTCTACCGATTAAGCAAAGAGAATATTATCAACAATGATAATAAATTGTTTAAACAATTATTTTGTTAACTTGAATTCATTATTACTTCACTCCAAATAAAAATTAAACAAAAAGCCAGAAATTTAAAAAAAAACCGCATCTTTTCAGCATTATTCAAATATAATATTATTAATAATTATAATAAATTGTTTAAACAATTATTTTGTTAACTTGAATTTATTATTACTTCACTACAGATGAAAATTGGACAAAAACCCAGAAATTTAAAAAAAAATCCGCATCTTTCTAGCATTATTCAAATATAATATTATTAATAATTATAATAAATTGTTTAAACAATCACTATTGTTAACATTGGTGAACTATCACTTTCCTCTAATTGAAAATTGGACAACAAATGGAAAATATGTGAAAAAACCGCATCTTTCTAACTACATTCTATGAGAAAATTGCTAAAAACAATAATAAATTGTTTAAACAATTCATTAAAATATCTAATTTTCAGTATAGAGTCGTATTTTATGTATTAGCAACAATTCGCATTTAAAAACCGCAAAAAATTATAATTAGCGCCAAAAACTCGCAAAACCCATTTTTTCACTTATGGGGTTTCTTTGGGACCCTATAAAATAGACTTATGGTGTTGGTTTTTGAAAAATGATATTTTATTCGTTTTCTATGGCTAATGGTGAAAAGAAATGTTATGTTTCAACTCGATTGAGAAATACATGTTAAACTTCATGGGGCTTGCGCCACCCCTAAATATCATTTAAAAAAAAAAATGGAATTATTTTTACGTGGATTCGAACAAATTTGGGAGGTGTCCCCATAAAAATTGGAAAAAAAATTTTTTGGACCACCCTACTATACACCCGTTAGACGGCTGAATTCCCCCTCCAGCGTTCGCTAGTGGTGGCGACCGGCTTTGGTCAGACGGCGCGTTACGCGGAAGTCTGTCATGATGGGGTGGTCAAAAAAAGTTTTTTCGAATTTTTATGAATTAAGCCCGGAAATTTGTTCAAATTCACACAAAAATAAATACATTTTTGTTTTAAAAAAAAAAAAATGATATTTAGAAGTGGCGCAAGCCCCATGAAGTTTAGTACGTATTTCCCATAAGAAAAAAAGACGTTTTTGTACATTTTATTCAGAATCCTCAATACTAGCTGCATCGAGTTGAAACTCAACATTTCACTTCACAATTAGCCACAGAATTCGAATAAAATATCATTTTTCAAATATCACCCCCATAAGTCTGTTTTATAGAGTCACAAAGAAAAAAGCATTTGTGAAAAAAATGGGGGTTTGCGAGTTTTTTGCGCTAATTATGATTTTTTTGCCACATTGGAAATGGTAACCATGTCCGATTTTATTTAATTTTGTTTTGTTTTGATGTTTATAAATTCAACTTTATCTACTTGAAAATTGTAAGCAACAAAAATTCACTTCATTTTTTTGTGGATAGAAAGTCGCGCTTGTTGTTGTTCTTTGAACAATTTATTATTATTTTCAACAATATTCTCTTAGAATAATGCTGTAAAATTTCAGATTTTTTTAATTTGTTCAAACAATTTATTATTTTAATCAATAACATTCAATTTGAATATTGCTAGAAAGTTGCTGTTTTTTTTCAAAATTTACAACTATTCGTCTACTTTTAGCATAGGGTGAATTAATAATTATTTCAATTTAGCAAAAATAATTACTTCAACAAATTATTATTGTTTATAACTATCTTCTTCTTTCTTATTGCAATATAGTAATGCTGGAAAGTTTCTTTTTTCTGAAATCTTCAGTTTTGCTTTGACTTTTTAGTTATGAACAAATAATAAGTGAACCTCAACAAGAATCATTTTTTAAATACTATTTTACTTTTTTGAGTAAGTAATTTTTTTCTTTCACCAATGTTTAAAACAATTAATTTAAACCAAAAAGCTATTTTACACAAGAGATGAAAACAAAAAATATAATAATTAGGGGTAGGTGGGAGAACTAGGTGTGTAAATGACTTGTGAAAGTTTTGTTTTAAATTACAAGAAGAAGTTTATCGCAAAACGTAAAAGAAAAATTTGAAATTTAAGAAAATATTTATAAACAATAATACATTTTTTAAACAATTATTTTAATTAACATGCATTAATTATTACCTCACTAAGTGAAAAGTGGTGCAAAAGTTGAAAATTTCAGAAAAAGCCGCAAATATCTGGCATTAATATAGATAAAGATAGTTATTAACAATAATAATTTGTTTAAGAAATGATTTTTGCTCATCTTAAATAATTATTAAGTAACTTCAAGGTAAAAGTTTTAGAACAAACCGAGACTTTCTACTACTAAGCTAAGAGAATTTTATTAAAAATTATAATATATTGTTTAAACAATCAATTTTCCTACACAAAATTAAATATTAACTCATTTCAAGTAAAAAGTGAAAAAAAACTTGAAAATTCCGGATAAAACGCAATTACTAGCATTATTAGAAGATAATTTTATTAACAATAATAATAAGTGGCTTGATTTGCTTGAAATTGGCCTGGGATTGCTTATTCCGATATTGCAAAATAAGGCACAAATTTTATTTATCATGATTACTTTGATATAAGAAAATGTGTAGATACAATTTAGGAGAAAAATTTTGTTAAATAAAAAGTTATTGTAATTTGCGTCGTTTTTCCAAAGAGTCAATTTTTTCATTTCTAATGTATTCTTATAACAAAAGTTTATAACAAATGTTTATATTTTTTTTGTTTGAAGCGTTTCATCAAAAAATGATTAACAAAAAATTTATTTTTAGTCAGTTGCGTGTACCAAAAAAAAATGCCGCGTAATTCAATAACGCTAAAGATAAAAAATCACGCATCTGATACCTTGAGACTTTCAAGATCACAGCTACATATCAAAACAACATTATCAACAATTCGTTCAATTTGAAAACATAACGAAAAATTTAAAAACTCAAATAAATTCCCGGTTTTCCTGATATTCACAATTATTTAAATAAAAACGTATGGTTAAAAAAGTATTTTAATTGACAAACTAAAAAAATAAAAAATAACTTCATGAAACACTTTTTAAACTTTTAATATTCGATCGTGGATGTTTTTACTTTTTTTTGTATTTATAATTTTATGATGATCAGTTTGCTTCCACATAAATGACCATAGCTTCCTCACTCTTCAATATAATTTATGAATAATGTAGGTCTACATTTTTAGAAATTCTTTACTCACTTCTGACTTATTTGTTTCATAATACAAAAGGCAGTTCAAATATTAGGCATTATTGAGCAATATATTTTATAATTGTAAAAAAATTTCATTGAAAAATGCAGAATTTGGGTGTTTAATAAACAAAACTATTTTTATGATTTAGTACTTCTTTTTGCCTAACACAATACAGTCTTAATGCTGAACGTGATTGAAGAATAAATTTTATGAAAATTATAAATAATTTTATAACAAATTCAAATTGGGACATTCGTTAGCCTGAAAAACATTTATTTTCAGTGTTGATTTGTATATCTAAATACACTACATGATAATTTAAGCACTAATTATAAATTTTACTATAATTATAAACAAATTCAGAATTCGGGAGATATTGGCGGAAAAAGAATCCAGATTTTTTTCGCACGAAACAATAATGAAAAATTAAAAATAAGTTTTATTTCAATCTGAGGTTCAATTGTTAAGTTTTTTAATCGAAATCGCTTAGCTTACAATGGGTTATTCTAAAGGTTTTTACTTAAAAAATTTTTCACTTTATTTTTTATTTTCAAACTTAAATTTTCGATTTGAAGTTTTGAGCCATTAAAAATTACATGAGCTTGAAATTGTGCAAATATAAAATGATCAATGATTTTTAAAATTGAATTGTAGTTCGAGTATTAAAGATTAAACAATAATTAATTTTACAAGACGACTCTGAATCTGTTCGAAATGAAAACTTTACAGGTTGGGACGTTAGGAAATATTTTCAATTTTAAAATAATTTCAAATTGATGAATTCATAATTAAAAGCTTTTATTTTATTTCAAATACTATGCAATTGATTATTCACTCAAAAATTTTTAAGTCTGATTACCAGTTTGAAAATAAATAAAAAAATAACTTCAAGAAGGAAGGATCGATTGCAATAAAATGTTTTTAAATGTTAAGTATCTTTTGCAATATATGCACCTTTGTTTGTCGAAAAAAAAAAATCTCAGTCTAATCACCATATAAAAATCTTATCATTAAATTTTCAAAAGATATTAAGAACCAAATTTCAGATTATTCAAAATTGCATACAGTTTTTCTTTCTAAAAGAAGCACTCATTGTTGTTCGAAAAAAAAAAAAAATTAAACTGTCTTTTGTATTATGAAACAAATAAGTCAGAAGTGAGTAAAGAATTTCTAAAAATGTAGACCTACATTATTCATACATTTTATTGAAGAGTGAGGAAGCTATGGTCATTTATGTGGAAGCAAACTGATCATCTTAAAATTATGAATACAAAAAAATGTAAAAACAACCACGATCGAATATCACAAGTTTAAAAAGTGTTTCATTAAGTTAGTTTTAATTTTTTTATTTTGTTAATTAAAATACTTTTTCAACAATAAGTCAAAGCAAAACTGAAGATTTCAGAAAAAAACAACTTTCTAGGATTACTATATTGCAATAATAAAGAAGAAGATAGTTATAAACAATAATAATTTGTTGAAGTAATTATTTTTGCTAAATTGAAATAATTATTAATTCACCCTATGCTAAAAGTAGACGAATAGTTGTAAATTTTGAAAAAAAACAGCAACTTTCTAGCAATATTCAAATTGAATGTTATTAATTATAACAATAAATTGTTTGAACAAATTTAAAAAATCTGAAATTTTCCAGCATTATTCTAAGAGAATATTGTTGAAAATAATAATAAATTGTTCAAAGAACAACAACAAGCGCGACTTTCTATCCACAAAAAAAAAGAAGTGAATTTTTGTTGCTTACAATTTCCAAGTAGATAAAGTCATGGTTGAATTTACACGCATCAAAAATGAAATTTCTAACTATTTGTCTATTTTTCACTTGGAGTGACCTAATAATTATTTGAGTTAAGCAAAAGTAATTATTGAAACAAATTATTATTGTTAATAACTATCTTCATCTATATTAATTTCAGATAGTTGCGGATTTTTTCTGAAATTTTTAACTTTTCTTTGCCTTTTTAGTTCTGAATGATTGAAAAATAAACATTAAAGAGAAACATATATTAAATACTAATATACTTACTAATAAAATACTATTCAAAAAATGATTCGTCTTGAAGTTCACTTATTATTTTTTCATAACTTAAAAGTCAAAGCAAAACAAGACATTTAAAAAAAGCAACTTTCTAGCATGACTCTGAAAAAATATATTTATAAACAATAATCAATTGGTTAAATATGCATTTCTGTTAAATTGCATTAATTATTACTTCACTAAGTGAAGTGGACAAAAAGTTTGAGAGTTCAGAAAAAACCACAATTTTTCAGCACTTATTTAAGAAGTAATAAACAATTAATAATTGTTTAAACAACTGTGTTTCTTCACTTGCTCTATTCATTACTTTACTTGTTTAAATAATTATTTTTGATAAATTGCATTAATCGTTAACTCACCCTATTTCAGAAAAAACTGCAATTTTCTAGCATTATTCTATGAGAATATTATTAAAAGTAATGATGAATAGTTCAAAAAATTATTTTTGTTAACATTAATGAAAAATTTAATTTGATTTCCTCCAATTGAAAATTGGACGAAAAGTGGAAAATTTTTGAAAAAATCGCAACTTTCTATATCCATTTTAAGAGAACATTTCTGAAAACAATAAAAAATTGTTTAAACAATTCATTTAAACATCTAATTATCAGTATGAAGTAGTATTTCATGTATTAAAAACAATTTTCATTTTTAAAAAACGCAAAAAAATCATAATTAGCATCAAAAACTCAAAAAACCCATTTTTTTACTTATGGGGCTTTTTTGGGACCCTATAAAACAGACTTATGGTGGTGATATTTGGAAAGTAATATTTTATTTGTATTCTATGGCTAATTGTGAAGATAAATGTTTAGTTTTAACTCAATTCAGCTAATATTGAGGATTCTGAATAAAATTTACAAAAACGTCCTTTTTTTGTCAGGGGAAATACGTGTTAAACTTCATGGGGCTTGTGCTACCTCTAACTATCATTTTTTTTTAAAACCAAAAAATGGATTTATTTTTTGTGGATTCGGACAAATTTCATGTGATTTTTCATTTTCAACAGATTCAGGATCGTCTTGTGAAATTAATTATTGTTTAACCTTTGACTAAAATTTAAGAATATTAAATTAGAATAAAATCAAATTCAAAATCCCATTTAACGTCCAATACTCAAGTTGATGTATAGAATTGCTGAAAATAAAAACAAGAATTCAACGACAAAATTTGGCCAACAATTATAAAATGGTCCTATTGTAATTTGAAAAAAAAACTTGTTCTCAAAAAAAATTCTTTCCCCTTTTTTATTTTTGTCCTAAGAATTTTTTTTTTTTTTTAAGAAAAAGTTTTTTTTTCAAATTACAATAGGAGCATTTGATGGTTGTTGTCCAAATTTGGTCGTTGAATTCTTGCTTTTATTTCTAGGAATTTTATACATTAACCTTTGATACTCAAACTACAATTAAATTTTGAAAATCATTGATTAATTTATATTTGCACAATTTCAAACTCATGTAATTTTTAATTGCTCAAGAAACTGAATTATTTGAATTGAAAAAGTTAACAATTGAACCTCAGATTTAAAAAAAGTTGAAATCAAACTTATTTTAAATAACATCTAAGTAAACAAATAGAAAACTTTTATCTCTGTTCCGCAAAAAAAAAGTTTTGTTTTTGTATCATAATAACTTATCAGACTTATTTTGCTGCAAATAATTTTCTTTATTATACATTATTTAAGTAAACAAGCAGACTATTGTTGTCATTGTTTCGCGCAAAAAAATCTTGATTATTTTTAATTTTTTAATTCGTGAATTAAAATACTTTTTTAACAACGGATTTTTATTTATATAATTGTAATTATCAGGAAAACCGGAAATTCATTCAAATTTTTTAATTTCTGGTTTAATTTTTTTCAATGAACGAATTTTTGATGATGTTGTTTTGAAATGTAACTGTGATCTTGAAAGTCTCAAGGTGATATGTCCGTGATTTTTTACCTTTAGCTTTGTTGAATTACGCAGAATTTTTTTTAGTGCACACAACTGAAGGAGATTGTTTGTATAACTATAATAAGGAAAGGTAAAATAGATAAACTGTTGGAAAATTTATTTTTTTCCAACTCGATATAAATCTTACAAATAAAAAAAGAAAATTCAAATAATAATTTACGTAATTTACTATTAGGTAGAACGGCGCAATCGCAAACAAATAAATTGATACCAGTTTTTCCCACCAGAATACTTCGGAGAGCCCTCTCTCACTCTCCCCTTAAATCAACTGGTCTAGGCAGTTATTTCATGAACTACTACAAGAACCTTAAAAAATAATAATAATTTAGCCTGTCCAAAATTTGTAGTTGCGTCAAATTTTTGGCGCCCAACGTGGGGCCCCTTTTACGAAACAAAAGAAAAGGTTGGTATTGGAGAATACCACGAATACTCGGACTGACTAGCCACATACAACTACAGTGCCTTTTATTCATCAATGACTTCCCGCACTCCGATTCAGAAAAATCTGAGAAATCGGGTTATTGCTATCAATTAATCCCCTTTTACTTCCGGGAGTTGGAATGATCACACGGTGGCGCCTGACATTTCTATACCTGGAATAGATTCCATACAAGGTGACCAGGGCAACATGGAGAATTTACGTGAAACTCCTCCACGAGCCGAGGATGTACTCACTTAACAACCTGGATCATCAAAATACCAATCCAGGTATCCAAATCATATTCCATCTGCGAATCCAGCTGCGAATCATCCCACAAATCTAGCTACAAATCCACCTGCAAATGCGGATGAGCATCAACTGCGATTGTCAGCTGCAAATATCTTGGGACATCCAGCGGGAGATCAACTGGCGATTCCAGCAATATTTGTCCAGCAGAATTCACCCGCAAATCTGAATGAAAACCAATCTTCAAATCTGGATAATGGTCAAGCAGAGTTGCCAGCTGCAAATCTTCTGGGAAATCCAGCGAGAAATCAACCGGCGGATTTGGCAATAAATGTTCAGCGGAACCTACCAGCAAATCCGGATATGAATCAACCTGCGAATCAGGTTGCGTATCAACTGAGGATGCGAACTACAGATCTTCTGGGAAATCCAGCGGGAAATCAACCTGCGATTCCAGCCCGAAACAAAAACCGAATCTACGGTAGATCAACTCAATGCTTAGCCTCAGTAAGCTCAGCCTCATTATGCTTAGCTTCCGCCTGCTCAGCCCCAGTATGCTCAGCCTCAATACGCTCAGCATGCCCAACCTCAAAACGTTCAACCCCAGCATGCTCAGCTTCAGTGTGCTCAGCCTCATTATGCTCAGCTTCCGCCTGCTCAGCCCCAGTATGCTCAGCGTAATACGCTCAGCATGCCCAACCTCAAAACGTTCAACCCCAGCATGCTTAGCCTAAGTGTGCTCAGCCTCATTATGCTCAGCTGCCGCATGCTCAGCCCCAGGTTCAGCCTCAATATGCTCAGTATGCCCTTCAAAACGTTGAGCCCCAACAGGTTCAACCCCAATATGCTCAGCCTCAGTATGAACAGCCAGCCTATGCTCAACCTGGGAACCAACTAGGCCAACCTGAACCACTTAGTGTTGCAAGCGTGGAGAAACCTTATGGCTGGCATGAATTGACCGTCTCCTCCAATGCCGGAATCTTATGGAAGGGACCACGAGGACCCGAACCTCTTTCTACGGGAAATGGAGGACTATTTTACTAGCGCTTACATTCCGATAAACCACCGAACCAAGGTCGCCAGTCAGGCTCTACACAATAAAACCCAGTGGGTGGAAACTAAACGTTAAAGGGTGGCGCAGTATTCGAGCGCCCTCTAAAATATGAAACCACTAATCGGAACTAAAATTCAATATGGCGACACATGTTCATCGGTTCTTCATCTGTAACTTTTTCTTATACTGCATTATAGCTTGCTTTGACAAATACGCTTGAGCAGTCGCACCTGAATCTTTTCCCTTTAACAAACCTGTTCATGAACGTGCACCAACAAATTACGTACTCAACGGCAATGATTCTTGTTAATTGTTCTATTAAGGTTCTATTAAGCCTCTTTTAAAAATAAATCAAAGTTTTTGAAACTTTCCAGACTTGAGATACAGTCACAGCAGTTTTTGCTTTTCATATTATTGGCTAGTTTCATCAAAATCCGTGAGTTGTCATTGCAGGTTCCAGTGCGAATCGATTCGACATCAGGGAAAAGAGTATACGCGTTTTCATCTTCAGTACTTTTATTACCAGCTTCAGTGTATTCTTCTTCGGAGTTGTCGCACTTTTCAGCTGATAAGGCGAAGTTGCGAAGTAAACAAAGAACGTCTGCTTCATCGTCCTTACAATTTCCTTTTACAGTCTTCGCAGACGTCAGATTGTTGATGAGTAAAGTTTTGAAGGAGCTTTCGAACTGCATACATGTTGGATTAACATTCCTCCTGTTATGGCTTCTAATCATCCCAAAAAAAATGTTGACGGGATCCTGATTAACGTGGCGCGGAGAGAATTCCTCAAATCCAAGTTTCTTCAAAGTTCGCCATAACCATGAGAAACCTTATAATGCGGCCATCTAGTTTCGTCGAGATGGTACAGGTTTATGTTTTTTCGTCGTTGGATTTATAAACCTTAAATTTTGCTTCATGCAGGTCGCAGCTTCCTCCCAAAACAAAGAGTGAAAGTTTCTGTCACTGACTTCTTTCCGCAGATAATTTTTTTCTTTGAGGGGCTGGTTCTTTTTTCCATTTACGGAATCGAAAATGTCTTTAAAGAATTTCGTTACAACTGACGAGGTAACACCTTCCCTGATTGGCATTGTCTTTGGCCCTTCGACAGTTTATATTGAACCTGTAAGAAAGAGATTTGAATTAATACCTTGAAATGTTTTTTTTTACAAAAAAGCGTATGTGAAAGGTATACAAACCTTTAATACACATAGCAATCTGATAAACGCAGCCATTGTTGTCCTAAGTGCTTGAGCTGCGGGATTTACACGAATTTTTCTTATTTTCTTCTTTCTTATGTGCCCGTCGTTCAATTTAGGCATTTGCTTTTTAATGCTATGTATGGCCTTGTTAGCTATATTGTAGGCCAATTCAACTATACTCTCAACGACAAACTGACAAGGAGCTAGGAGGAGTCTTTCTGCACAAAAGTTTTTGCTCTTCCAGAGACTAGGACCTGCGTAGACCGAAGAGATAATGGTGCATGCCCTTATGGAAATGTTGAAACCAGACATACGTCATGCAATTCGTGCATCAAATCCCACGGATTTTGCTTCCCTACTCTCCAGGGCTATCGAAGCGGAACGAGACGAACGTAAACTTTTCCGCGCACCGCCTGAGAAAGAAGAAAGAAAGCAACCCAAAGCACCTGCCCCAACAAACAATCTGCCAAATTGCTGGTATTGCCCCGGAAGGCACTTCAATAGAGATTGTGCGATATATAAAGAGAAGCAAGCCGAGCGTTCCCAAAAAGCTGAACGTGCTCAACAACTGGAACGTACCCACCATGAGGATAGATCCGGTCTCAATCAGGGAAACTAGAGACGGGCGGTGGACAACCCTACCACGCCCGAAACTCAGACTCATCTCCCTCTACCTAACTCACCGAGACTTTCGGCAACTACCTCGGGTTAGGACTAAGCTGAATGACCAACAAATCCCGGGCGGCATCGACACAGCAGCTACTGAAAATTTCATTCATCACTCCCATCTAACAGAGGAACAAATAAGGTCCCTCCAACCCGATATCGATTTTGTGGACCTCGCCGCTCCAGGAATAACGATCAGGATCTTAGGAAAATTAACTTTACCCATCACGATCAGTGGACATATTATGAGCCTGGATCTCCTTGTATGTTCAGAACTCCGTGAGCCGTTGATTCTGGGGCTACCTTGGTTGGAGGACCAGACGACCATCATCGACATCCCTGGCAAAAGGATCTACGCCGGAAGAGATGAGCGGTTCACCATCTATTTTATTCAGCGTTCAGTGGTTCCCGGAAAATCGGTTGCTGATCCTATCGACTACAATCATAATTTTCCCGCAGAATTTACCGAAAAATTCGTCGAGTTCACTCAAAGATTTCAGGTCGTCTTCACCCCTGGACCAAAATGAACACAAACCCGATCCATTTCCCATAGAATCGAGCTCACTGATGGCAAACCATTCCGTCTAAGGCCATATCTAATCTCTCAGGAAAAACGTCGGATAATGTTGGAGCAAGTTGAAGACATGCTAGTCAATTAGGTTATTGAGCCCAGCACCTCCCCTTACTGCTCCCCCGTAGTCCTTGTCAAAAAAGGACGGAAAGTGGAGGTTCTGCGTGGACGATCTTAAACTGAATTCAATCACTCAAGATGTAATGCATACATTACCCCGGATCCAGGATTCATTGAAGGAGTTAGGGAATGCACGCATCTCTCAACGCTTGATCTACACCAGGGCTATTGGCAAGAAATATACGGCTTTCGCCATTCCAAACGGTGGAACTTATCAGTTCCCCGTGATGCCCTTTGGGTTAAAAAACGCCGCGCACACCTTCCAGTATCTGATAAGTCAGATAGTGCTTTAGGACTACATAAATAAGTTCTGTATTGCTTACCTGAATGATATAATCATCTATTCTTAAAATTGGGAAGAAAACATCAAGCATCTCCATCTGGTATTAGAAAGACTACTCATGCATGTACTTTTAAGACATTTCGTGGACCAGGACAACTGGATGAAAGACAACGACAACCTAAGACCCCGTGGTATACCGCGGCAGTAGATCTGATGGGTCCATACCCGTGTTCACCTCGAGGTAAGCGATTTTCGCTCGTTGCAATGGACCTACATTCCAGATGGGTAGAGGCCTTTCCTTTGGGTTCATCTAAAGCCCATATAATCTGTTCCCTGTTGGAAAGGGAAGTTTTCAGCCGTTTTGGCTACCCTAAGACCCTAATCACCGATAATAGACCACAATTCACGAGTGGTAAATGGAACGAGACCTGTGAAAAATGGAACTGTGAGGCTCGGTACACACCTACGTACCACCCACAGGCCAATCCTACAGAGCGTCGGAACCAGGAAATTAAAAAGGGGATGCGAATAAGACTAATCGACAGTCCTCACAAAAATTGGGACGCGGATCTCCACGACATCTTGTTCAAGATAAGAAATCGTCGGAAGGCGGCTACAGAGTAGGGCCTAGTCAGGTTCTCTTTGGAATCTCCACCCAGCCCACCCAGCCCACCCAGCCCACCCAGCCCATAAGGTAGCGTTTAGAAGAATGCCACCAAGAACCCATGCCCGAACAAGTGTTCGCCCCGAAAGAAGAACATCCTGGCTCTAGTCTATGGAAATCCACCCTGGCTCCCTGTTCCAATCCGCAACAGCCCACGTCCTGTCCGAAACCGCCCGATGCATTCCCCGGTGCCTAAGCGATTGAAGTCCGTAGTAGTACACCTTCCGCCGGGAAAAACGGTTCGCCTCAACCTATTTTAATGAACTCCGCCAGCTGTACCAACCAAGTAAGTTTAGGGTAGGAACCCTGTAAAAATACAAATAAATAGCCTTCACCATTACAGTGTTTGAGTATGCCTGTTCTTGAACCTCTAGGTTTGGGTGAAACCCTAATACTCTCTGGGTTCACCCCGCCCCTCTGCCTATGAGGAAAGGGACCCCTCCCCCGTACTTGTCTTAAAGACCACTTCGAAGAGCCCTCTCGCACTCTCCCCTTAAATCCGCCGGTCTAGGTAGTTATTTCATGAACTACTACAACAACCTTAAAAAATGATAATAATTTAGCCTGTCTCAAATTTTTAGTTACGTCAAAATAATCACAAACTATAAATGCCATATTTGATTCAGTTTTATTACTCACACATTTTTACATTTGTTGGACATTTAAATTAGGAAAACATATCTCTATCGTCTGCAGCCGAATTGAGGTTAGACGCGCTCGCATTTGCTTGGAACTTCGTCCAAGGGAGAGGAAAACTACAGAAAACCTCTCCCAAGCGCAGAAGTTTAGCGAAATTCTACATCACAAAGTTTATTTATTAAAAGAATAGGATTAAATTTAACGTAAGTAACACTTTTTTTTATAAAAACAAATCAGTCAACAACGAGAATCGGTACAGCTTCGACATTAACCATGTTTTTTTGATCATGGTGCAATGTTCCGAAAGGAAGGATTATTCAGAGCTTCAGGTTTCCGGTATAGTTAATGGTATGTGCCAGGTAGATGTCGAAAAAATGCTTTTTGTCAAGTAGTGTTAAAGGAGTTGCGGGAGCTTGTTGTTGATATGGTACAACTGTGGCCTTGAAAAGGTACTTTTCGCTGATGGGCTGATAGAACAGTTCATTTACCCGGTTAACCTCCTCCAACGACTCATAATTCTCGGCATTTTTTCCACCAAATAGCATTTTAAGTCTTCGCATCCCCACGCCGTGTTGTACCATTTCATATTCGACGAATGGAACCAAATAATATGTGCTTCCTCTTTTTTCGCCATATCCAATGATGAAGTTGCCATCCAATGTCACTGCCACTTTGACCGTGCCTGTCGGTAATTCTTTCACCTGTACTCTATTTTCGTAATGATGACGATATATTGTAGGTGTTGGCGGCCGATGCCAAACCCAAAATGGAACTTCGTACAGCATTTCTCTCGTAATAAATTTTTCTGCAAACAAAATTTTTGCGAATTAGTTAATAAATAAAAATAAAGTTCTTTATTTTTTTATTAAATTAACTTATAACATCCTCATCTCATCATTCACTTGACTTAGTCCGTGGCTATGATGAAAAACTGGGTTCACCCGAGAACAAGTTAAACAAAAAAAGATAATAATAAATAACTAATTAATTATTAGTCCGAATTTAAATGTTCATTTTAAGTATTATCCTTTAGTCTGTATGTAATCGAAATTCCTATTTTTTTCGCACGCTTCAGCTTTTATCTAGGTTAAAATTTATGTATTTTGTTGCAAGATTGTTGACAAATTCTTTTTGTTGGTAAAATCAGACTGTTTTTTATTTTCAATGAAAAACTTTTTTTGTTGAAGTGTGAAACATTACATGTTTTATTAAAAATATAACTATTTTGTTGAAAATTCCTTTCATTTTTCATTGCAAATTAATTTTTGAACTGAAAATTCAACTATTTTATTTTTGGTTAAAGTTGAATTTCCAAACTTCAAGCATGAATTCTTGGCCAAACAGTTGCATTTTCAATCAAAAAGTAAACATCTCAAGTTCAAACGGACACTTTTTCACAAAACAGTGCAATTTTCAAAGTATACGCTGAGCGCCTACTTCTACGTCTTAACAGAATCTTAAAACAAAATATTTTTTATTTTATAAAAATATATTTTTTCATACGATTTTTTGCAAGCAATTTTTTTCCTCAAATCTTTGTTCAAAAATTTTGTTTAAAAAATTGCTAATTTTTTAGAAAAAAATTCTGTTCTGTTTAAAAATTATATTTGCGGTTAGAAAATTGCACTGTTTTGAAAAAAGTGTCCTTTTGAACTTGAAATTTCAACAAAATTAAAAAACATTGTATGAATGAAAATTTTTGCGAAAAAATTTGTAAAAAATTGTTGAAAAAAAAATGTATGAATGAAAATTTTTGAGAAACAATTTTGAGAAAAAATGAAGAAAACATTTTTTTTCAAAGTTTTGAAAAAAAAATGCTGAAACAAAATTTGTTGAAAAAAAATTCTTGGAAAAAAAATGTTTTTAACCAAATTTTATTTCAAAATTTTTTGTCGCAAATTTTTTTTTATTTTTACCCAAACATTTTTTAAAAAATTGCTTTTTAATTTTGTTTTAAGATTTTGTTGAGACTTAAATTAACGTCTTAATAGGTCTTGAAAAATTTGTTGGAGAAACATTTTTTTTTTTTAAATTAAAACAAAAAATTTTGAAAAAAAATTGTATGAATACAAATTTTTGAGAAATTTTTTTTGTTAAATTTGAAATGAAATTTTGTTCCGAAAATTTGTTTTTAACAATTTTCCTTAACAAATTTTTTCAACAAATTTTTTGTTTAAATTTTTTCTCGACATTTTTTTTTTAATTTTCTTTCGAAATTCTTTCAAGACCTAAATGATCGTCTTAATGGGTCTTAATAAATTTTTAGAAAAAAAAAATTTTTGAACAACATTAAAAAAAAAAAACTAATTTCTCACTAATTCTTTAGAAAATAATTCTGTTCTGTTTAAAAATTATATTTGCGGGTAGAAAATTGCACTGTTCTGAAAAAAGTGTCCTTTTGTTTTAAGATTCTGTTAAAACTTAAATTAACGTTTCAATAGGTCTTAATAAATTTGTTGAACAAAAAATTTTGAAAAAAAATTAATTTGAAATAAAATTTTTGAAAAAAATAATTAAAATATATTTTTGAAAACAAAAATTTGAAATAAAATTTTTAAAAAATTTTGAAATAAAAATTAAAAAAAAAATTAAATTGATGAAAATTTCATTTCAAAATGTTTAAAAGAAAATTTCATTTCAAAATTTTTAAAACAAAATTTTTTCTTCCAAAATTTTTTTTTTCTCAACAATATTTTTCAAATTCTTTCTCAAAATTTTTCTTCAAGTTTTGTTTTAAGATTCTTTTAAGACTTGAATTAACGTCTTAAAAAGTCTTAATAAATTTGTTGAAAAAAAAAAAAATTTGAAAGAAAATTAAAACAAAAAATTTTGAGAAAAATTAAAACAAAAAACTTTGAGACAAAAATTTGAAATATAAATTTTGAAATAAAAATTTTCAAATACAATTTTTGAAAAAAAATTTTATGCATACAAATTTTTGAGAAAATTTTTTTTTTGAAATTGAAACAAAATAATTAAATTTTGAAAAAATAATACAATCTCCAAACAAAAAAGATCAATTCTCATCCAGAAATAGTTAAATTCACAACCAAATAGTTAAACTTTGAACTAAAAACGATAAATTTTCTACCAAAAATGGAATAGTTAAATTTGCGGTTGAAAAAATTTATTTGAAGCCAAAAAATAAATTTTCAACAAAATAGCTGAATTTTTAATAAAGGGTTGGATCTTCAACTAACAAAATGAATTTTTTTTTTAAAGTAGTTTAACCTTTGACCATGGAGTGAAATTTTTGATCAAGAAGATTAATTTTCTACCCGAAAAATTTAATTTACAACAAAGTACGTAAATTTTCAACCAAATTGTTGAACTTTTCACTGAAAATAGTATAGCAAAATTATCAGGCAGGTTCTACACTTGAAGTTGCAGAATCTCTCGGGGACAAAATATGTTGTTTTTAGAGGAAATTAAGCGATACGTATTTTTGCGACTAAAAAAAAAAACTTTAACAGAATTATGCGTATTTGAATTTTTGGCTTTGTTTTGAAAAAAGAACACCAATTTTTTCTTTAAACTCGTATAATTTTTGTTCTAATTTGGATATTCACGATTCCTTTCCAGATTCTGAAAATGTTAATAGTCGAATTTCTCAAAAAAACCCGCACTTATATTTTTTGCCAATTTTTTGTTGAATTTGTGCTATCATAAGGAAAATACCTTGTGAGTTTAATGCGGGCTAAATAACTTTTGTGGCCAGGAGAGTTTTTTCCCATAAAATCGAATTTTCGCATTTTTCTTGAAAACAACAACAGATACAAAAAAATGTTGAGAAAATAGTTTGCACATTTGAAAAAGTTTTAAGAACGTCCCAAACGAACATCACTTTTGTGTTCCTCCATCCTAGTATCAAGAAATCTCCCAGTCTATCCCACAAAAAGTTATTATTGAATCCATTTCAAATGGTATACGGAAAATAGTAAGAATATTAAATTTTTTCAACATATACTCAATAGTTTTTGAAATTTGACCAAAAAAAGGAAGAACAGAAGTATTAAAAGAACTATATTCTCTCAATTCCTTCTGATTATCTGTAGATAAAATGTTACTTTGTTTGTTTTTGATTTGTTGAATTCTAATTGTGATATGTTGCTCAATTAACTTTTGTGGGTAATGATTAAGAAAAAGGATATTCCTAACAATATTCAGATTCTCTTTGTGAAATGAAATGTGGGACAAACCTAGAGCTCTGTCAACTAAGTTTTTGATTACTGAAATTTTGTTTTGAAAAGGATGAGCCGAACAAGAATTTACAATTCTACCTGAATATGTGCTTTTCCTATACCAATTGGTAATAATATTACCATCCTGACCTTTAAATACTTCTATGTGCAAAAAAATGATTTTATCATTTTTCTCTAGTTCATGGGTGAATTGAAGTTTTTGATGAAAACCGTTAAAAGCATTAATAACTGCCTGCAACTTTACTAAAGGAACACATAATAAGGTGTCATCAACACCAAATCTTCCATAACTATTTCTGCTAAAATTGGAGAAATGATTGAACCTATGGGAGTACCAAACTTTTGCCTATAAAAAGATCCATTGAATTTGAAATAAGTTGAGTTCATAATGAAAACTATCCCTTTGATGAAAACTTTTTGAACTAATTCAGTACGTGGCTTTATATTGTCCCATCTATTTAAAATTACCTGTTTAACTAATTCAAGGGGTATACTCGGAAACATTGCAACAACATCCAAAGAAATCATTACATGGTCATCAGGAACAGCCTTTTGTATAATAATTTTTTGGAATTCCCAGATATTTGTAATATTGTATTTAGAAGTTGTAATGGAGTCTTTGAGTATCAAATTAAAGTTTAGTTCTAAGAATTTCTTGGAAGTGTTAATAGTTGAAATAACCATTCTCAAAGGATAGCCATCTTTATGAATCTTTCTCAAACCATAACATCTTGCAAGAACTGTGTCTTTGGTATTTATATCAGTCCATCTTATATCTTTTCCTAAAAGTCCTTTCTTTCTCCAATTGTCTAGAATCTTGAAAGAGTCTCTTTTTAATTGTTTTAAAGGATTTTCATTCAATAAATCAAAGTTATCGCGATTCGAAAGTAAATCCTCCATATCCCTTTATAATCTGATTTCTTCACACAAACTATGATATTGCCTTTATCAGCATACATGCAAATTATATCAGAGTTGTTTTTGAGGAAACCTTTCGTTATCTTGAAATCTTCAGAAATTTTACGATCAATACTACTAATGTGCAAACAATTCTTATCAACAATGGTCTTTCACAAGTGTAAAACCTTGTTTCGGCAATCTCGTTAATCTAATATTGGAATTTTGTGTATACTTGATTCAACATCTTTGAATATTTCCATCATTTGTTTCAATTTACTTTTTATCACATGGTTACTAAAACCTTTACCTAAGCTGAGAATATCTGTAATTGAATCAGGAAATTGAATATTTGCCAAATTGACAAACCAAGGATCCTTGTCTTCTTCAAAAATCTTGTGTTTTAAATTTTGCTCTTGAACATTAGTTTGTTGATCAATCAAAATAGAAAGTTTGTTCTCATGTTTTTTATCATTGTTTAAAAATCTTCGATTAGGGAAAATCTGATGTTTTAAAAGATCAATGATTTTATCTTGTTGTAAACATACTTCTAATTCACTTCTAATTCTGGAAATTTTAACTTTTAAAAAATTGACATGATTAGATGCAAAATCCCGAAATTTGTTATCCAAGAAAAATATTTTTTTAGGTAAAACCTAATTTCCTCGACATTCAATCAAAAACCTGTTCTGAAGGATACTGCCTCTTAATTTTTGATTGATATCACACCATAATTTAACCTTTCTGAAGGCTTCAGAACCATATGCAACTTTGATCTGATTAAAAAACATAATTTTAAAAAAGGGCGTTAGAAATGACCTTCAATCCAAGTCAGCTAAATTGAAATTTAAGAATTTTAAGTTAGATTAAATTCAAATTCAAAATCCTATTTAACGTCCAATACTCAAGTTATTTTATAGAATTCCTGGTAATAAAACAAGAATCTAACAATCAAATTTGGACAACCACCACAAAATGCTCCTATTGCAATTCCTAAAAACAAACAAAAATTTGTTTCTTTGGACAAAAATAAAAAAGAGAAAAGAAATATGAGAAGGTATGAGCACCGAAACGTTGTAAATATTGTGAATGATTTCATATTGTGATTTGATAATAATAAAAATGAAAAAGACGAAAGAAATAAAAAAGAGCAGGAAAGGGATTTGTTTAGTTGCCTTCTCATTTTTCTTTCCACTTTTTTATTTGTCCAAAGAAACACATTTTTTTGTGTTTTTAGGAATTCCAATATGAGCATTTTCTGGTGGTTGTCCAAATTTGATCGTTAGATTCTTTTTTTATGTTCAGGAAATCTATACATTAACAAGTAAAGTTTCAAAAATGACACTCCACTTCCAAAAGAAGAAATCCAATCAATTTATAAAAAACTTTGGATTGGGTTTGGGGAATTCTAAAACAGAATCAGAAAAGATTCGCCTTCTAACGCTCTTACCTGATGATCTTTCAAAAAATGATATCCTTTCGAAATTTTCAGTTACAAAGTATATGGTGGATGAAGCACGAAAACTAAAAAAGGACAAAGGCGTTTATTACTTGCCTGATCCATACAGTGGTCATCCTATTCCTGACGACCATCTCAAGTTGGCACAAGAATATTATTTAAATGATGACTTGGATTGTACTAGGCAGAGTCCAAATAAGAATGACGTCATAAATGTTTATGAAAATGGGAAAACGATGAAGAAGGTAAAACGTTTCTTGACGCGGAGCATTAATGAAATGTACAAAATTTTTGTAGAAAAAAATCCATCGGCAATCATTGGAAGGTGACAATTTTATTCACTGCGGCCAAAATGGGTTATCATCGATCCTCCAAGGGAAGTGTGTGTCTGCATTTACTGTGCAAATTTCGAACTGTGCCTAATCGCTTTTCAAAACTTGAGAAGCGAAAAGTCTTCAAACCTAGAAAAGATTCGTCAGGAAGTATTTTCGGTCACAACGTGTTCTTCTGCATCAGAAAAATGCATCCTTCAAGAATGCAAGTTATGTTCAGGAGCTGAAGGTTTAATGAAACAGAAACTTAACATCTCAGAAGAGGTAGCTTGTGAGAAAGTGAATTTTGCTTTATGGAACAAAGACAATTTAGAAAAACGCACAACATCATTTAATACATTTCTGGAAGAACTAAGACTTCGGACAGAGAAATCAAGTATCCATAAATACGTGAAAGACATTCAAAGGGAAGAAATAATCAGATTAAAAGAAGAAGCAAAAGGTAATCCAAGAAACATCCTACCACACGGTGATTTTGCAGAGAATTGGAAAAGGGTTTTGAAAAATGGAATTCAAAATTCTTGCTGGAAAAGTTTGCAGATCTCAATATTCAAAGCAGTTAAAACGTAGGTTCATGTCCGCCAGAATTTTTTGGTTTTTAAACAAAGTAACCCAGTGGGCACAAAATCATGAACATCCCAAGAACGTTTTTGGGACGTTCCTAGGACGTCCTATGTCAGCCCAATAAACGTCTCTAAGACGTCCAATGTCCTAAAGATGTCCTAAAGACGTCTTAAAGACCTAGGACATTCTCAGGACATCTTTCGTACTAACATGAGACGTCTTAAGAGCATCCTTAGGATGTTCAAAAGGCATGTTCCAAAAAACGTTTTAGGGATGTCCCGAAGACACATATTACATATTACGTAACATTAAAAAGAGGGGAGGGGTTCGTGTTTCGTTACGGTTACGGTTACATTATTGATAGATGAGGCAATTTGAATTGTAAATGATTGTTTTATAATGGGAAATGATTCTATTCTTAACATTTCGCTACCACATTATAATTTGTAAACTTTCTTACATTTTCAAAGAGATAAGAAAAATTAAATTATGGGCAAAAACTTATTTTGAAGAATTCGAAAAAATTAGATGCTTTTTAATAATCATGAAAGATTTAAGGAGATTAAATTTTTCTCAAAATTCCTGGGAAAATTTCAAATGGTTCAGGTTTTATTTTTAACGAATAATTTTAAGTTTTGAAGATTTCAAAATGTGTGGTAAAAGAATATGGAAAAAGACTTTTGAGACAATTTTTTCAATTTTTCATGATTTAAAAAACTTTTAGGTAAACTAAATTTTGCAGGGTGTCAAGTGAATAAAAAAAATATTCTTAAGATTCATGGGGAAATTTTAAATGATTGTCTTGTAATGAATTCTAAGATAAAAATGAAAAAAATTAAAATTATTTCCTAAAATTTGTAAAAAGACTCTGAAGGATTTGAAAGCCAAATTTTACAATTTTACTGGATTACATAATTTTAGAAAAAAATTGAGTAAGGTTAAAAGATATTCAGGAGTGTTGGAACGATTCAAAAAGAACTAAAACTTGTGAAGATTGTTTAAGAAGTTTGTAAGGTTTCACGAAAATGAAAAAAAAAATTTAGGTTTCTAGGAAAAATTAAAATAAAACTATTTCGAAAAATTAATTTTAAGAGATTATTTAAAAAGATTTCGAAACATTTTAAAAGATTTCAAAAATTGTCCAGGAAGAATCTGAAAGATTTCAAGGCATTTTTTTAAATTGTGCAGAATTAAAAAAAACTAAAAACTAAAATTTCGAAGAAGAGTGTAGAAGATTTTAAAGCAAAATTTTTCAATTTGGTAAGATTGAAAAATCCAAAAAAAATCGAGTGAATTCTAGAAATATTTAGAAGAATTGGAGAGATTCAAAAAGAATTTTAAACTGTACACAATTTTTAGAAATGTAGATTCTTACAGATTTCAAAAATAATTTTTAGTAGCTTTAAACGAATTTCGAAAGGTTTCAAGAGAATGAACAAATTTTCTTAAAAGTCCTGGGAAAATTTAGAAGATTACAAGTCAATTTTTTTACATTTTGAATGATTTTTCAACATTTTAAGAAAAATTCGATTCGGTTAAAAATATTTTTAGGATTTTAAGACATTTTAAATAGGATAGAAATATTTAAAAACTTGTAAACATTTCCGAAAATTTATGAAATATTTCTTGATTTCTTCCAAACATCTAAATGTCCTGAACATCTTTGAAAAAGACTGGAATTTTTCCTAATATTTTGTAAAATCCTATAAAATAAAAAAAAGTTCAAAAAATCTTCTAGATTCTTTTTTGACAAATCTGAAATATTCATAAATCTTTTTTTTTCATTTTCTCAAAAATCTTATAAAACTTATATTTATATAAATTTAAAAACTAACTGATAATACTTATTTTCTTGTTCTCAATTCTCACAATTTAATTGCAGCTCGAATTTAAGTGTTCAAAAACTTTTAACAAATAAATACTTATTTGAAATTTTTATAATGTATTATTATTATTATAATTTTGTATTCTTTATGGTATTGAAAAATAGGTTTGAATTGGTGAATTTCAATTAGTATGTACTAACATTAAGTAACTTCAATATTTGTATGAAAAAAAAAATTGAAAAACATTCAGTATTACATCAAAATATTGTTTTATTTATTTCTAGACAATACTTCATCTTAAAAAGACTTTTTTTTTATTTAGAAAACGTGTATTATGTTTTAAACATAATAAAAAAATGTTACGTAACGGCTGTGAAGGGAGGGGGTACAAGGGAAATGTTACGGTCTGTTTCATTGGGGAGAGGGGGTTAAAAATGGTCGAAAATAATGTTACGTAATATGTGAATGCTCCCTAATCTAAATAGTCTTTTGAAAGTTATCTGGGTACTGATTTAAATTTCCCTCTACTAATGCTCCTTCAGCTGCGCAGGCCCATTGAGAGCATTAGTTCCGCATTTGGTCGGTGTGCAGCGCTAGTGCTACCCTTTCTCGCAACTGAGATTAATCGCCAAGGATATAAGAATGCTTCAACTTGAAAGCTCGAAAAATGGAATTTGCCAGGCGGCCGCGGCTTGCCAATCGCCATACCTTTTTGATGTTCGAGATGGAAATTGACGTTTTCGAACTTAAGATAAATACATTTTCTGCGTAACGACATGCACTTGAGGAATTATGAAGAAAACTTTATTATTCTTCACAAATGTTTCAAAATCCCCCCAAAAAAATAAAAAAAATTTTTAAAATATCAGCTGAAGGTCTACCACTTTTTTATACAAATTAAAATTTTTAATAAAAAATCGATTTCTGACCCAGTGGGCACAAAACCATGAACATCCCAAGAACGTTTTTGGGACGTTCCTAGGACGTCCTATGTCAGCCCAATCAACGTCTCGAAGACGTCCAATGTCCTAAAGATGTCCTAAAGGCGTCTTAAAGACATGGGACGTTCTCAGGACATCTTTCGTACTGACATTAGACGTCTTAGGAGCATCCCTAGGATGTTCAAAAGTCGTGTTCCAAAAAACGTTTCAGGGATGTCCCGAAGACGTCGCTAAGACATCCTTAATTTTTTTGCCCACTGGGAAACACGATTCTTCTCATGCTATTTTAGCAATGAATCGTCCCAGTGGGCACACAATCATGAACATCCCAAGAACGTTTTTGGGACGTTCCTAGGACGTCCTATGTCCGCCCAATCAACGTCTCGAAGACGTCCAATGTCCTAAAGATGTCCTAAAGACGTCTTAAAGACATGGGACGTTCTCAGGACATCTTTCGTACTGACATTAGACGTCTTAAAAGCATCCCTAGGATGTTGAAAAGGTATGTTCCAAAAAACATATTAGGGATGTCCCGAAGACCTCCCTAGGACATCCTTAATTTTTTTGCCCACTGGGATATTATCGAAAATTTGGAAGAAGATTCTCAAGCCAAATCCATTCAACATATTACGATTATCATAGCACCTGCTCACTTCAAAAACCGATTTCAATTTCACGAGTTATGAGAATCACCAGTTAACAAGAAATGGGGTTTCTCTGCAACAGGACATGGAAAAGGAGCTTGTGATGGAATCGAGGAAATTTTAAAATATTTTGCTACTGATCACAATCTAAAACATTCACACTTGGAAGCGATCACCGATGCTAAAACTTTCGTGACCAAACTATTTCCTAAACATTTTTTCTTATCTGTTGTTCTTTTAACAAATTACAAAAATACGTATCACCTTATTTCCTCTAAAAAATAACATATTTTGTCGCCGAGAGATTCTGCAACTTCAAGTGTAGAACCTGCCTGATTTGAAATGGATTCGGTCTGACTTTTCAATTAAAATAATTAACTGTCAACGAAAAATAGTTGGATTTTCTGAAAGATTTGGAATAAGAAATATATTATTGAACTTACTGATATCATCTTGAGACCAATGACGCCCAGCCGCAGCAAAAATTAGCGATATAAAAAATAGAATTCCAATAAAAACTCTCATTTTCGTGAATCAAGAAAAAATCCAATTATTAAGCATTTAGATAACTAAAGAATCTTTCTGGAAATTTTTGGGTTTATATAATAGTCGCTATCTCATTTGGCCTTCTTAATCATTAGATTCCTGGTCTAGCTTTCGCAGCCACGAGGAAAAAATTTAGTTTATTTAACACATTATTGAGCATAAGATCGTGAAAAATTTCACAATTCCTCTATTTTTCCTTATTTTATTGACTATACAAATAATCTCTTTCAGTCGAATTTTTGATTCTTTCAAGATTACGCGGAAGATGAAGTAATATTGAATAAAGAAAATATCGTTACGAATACGGACAATACAATATTTCTTTCATTTAAAAAAATATTCTTTGTCTCGAGAAAATATACTCAATTAAAAAAAAAAAGATTTTCTACATTTGCAGGGTGGCGATTCGGCTGACGAATTCAAATTCCCGGTCATTTCCCGATTTTTCCCGGTTCAGTTTTTCAATTTTTTCACACGAAAATATAAATTTTTGATGAAATAGATGAATTGTCTACCAAAAAGACGAATTTTCAATGAAATAATTACATTGTCGACCAAAGAGATGAATTTTTGACTAAAATGTAGAATGTTTAGTAACAAAAATGAATTTTCAACAAAGTAGTTGAATCCTAGACCAAAGACGATTAATTTTCAATCAGTTGCATTTTTAACTTGTAAACACAAATTTTGAACAAAATAGTGGAATCCTCAACAAAAACAGATTAATTCTAAATCCAAAAAGACGACTTTTCAACCAAATAGTTCAAATTTTATCTTAAAAAAGATTTTCCAGTCATGAAAGAAAAAAAAATTCACCCAAATTATTATTTTTTGGGGATAAATAATTTAAAATACAAAATAAAAATCTGAAACAAACATTTCTTTTTTGAGTTTATTTGTTCATTTGTTTTTAAAGTTAAATAAATATATAATTTTCCTCAGATCCTTGAGAAAATTCAAAATTTATTTTGAAGCTTTCAAATATGTCAAAAAAGTATAATTTTTTATTTTTCAGGATTTTGAAAAATTATAAGAAAAATTCGAGTCAGTTTGGAAGATATTTAGGATTTTTATATGTTTGGAAGATAAATATCTCTTAAACAGACTCGAACTATTCCTAAAATTTTTTAAAATCTCTCAAAACAAAAAATTGGCCTTAAATCTTCAAGATATTTTCGAAATCAATTTTTGAAATCTTTTGGAATGTTAAAATTTTTTTTAAATATTATCTTGAAATTAATTTTTCGAAATAAAAATTCAGTTTAAATCATCTCATGAATTAAGAGAAATATTTTTTACTATCGTGAAACCTTTAAAATGTTTTTTTTTTCATATTTCGTATAAAATGTTGCAATCTTGCTAATAAAAAGATTTTGCTTGAAAATCTTTCCCATTCTTTTTCGGAATTTTATAAAATAATTCAAAATCTCTTGAAATATTTGTAAATTTTCTGTTAAAATTTATTTTCAAAATAAAAAATCGTTTTAAGTTTTCGCAGGAATTTTAAGAAATTTTTTTTTCTTGAAGCTTTTCAAACTTCTCAAAAATCTTCCAAATTTTTTTCAAATTCATGAAAAATTTACATTTTGTTTAAAATTTTATGAAATATTTTCAAATTATTTCCAAAACTTTTAAACCTTCTAAATGTCTTTTAAAGTTATTCGAATTCTTCCAAAAATTTTCTCAACATTTTGAAAAATTACAGAAATTGCCTTAAAATCTTCCAGAATCTGTTATGACGATTTTAGAAATCTCTTGTAATCTTTTAAAATCTTTTTAAATATTTTCTTGAAATTAGTTTTTCAAAATAAAAAATCAGTTCAAATTTTCCCATGAATTCAAAGAAAATTTTTTTATTATCGTGAATCCTTTCAAAATCCTTAAAAATCTCCAAAAATTGTTTTCCAAATATTCAAACATGTACATTTTTTAAAACTTTTGAAATATTTTCAACTTTTGAATGAATTTTGGATGTTTTTAAAATTCCGAAAAGTCTTAAACTTACTCGCATTTTTTATAAATCTTTGTAATCTTTCTAATTGAAAGATTTTGCTTCAAAATCTTTCATATTCTTTTCGAAATTTTAGAAAATAATTTAAAACCTTTTTAAATTTCCGTCCGAATAATGCATTTTTTTGTTAAATTTGTTAATAAAAATCATAAAATTTATCAGCTTATCATGAATGTTGCTGAATTCATTAAGAAGATCCCAATTGACATCGAAAAAAAAAAAATTTCTGTCGACAAATGCCTGATTAATGCATTTGTTTATTAAATTTTTATTAAAAATCATAAAATTCATATTATGAATGTTGCTGAAACTGTCATGAAGTTCCCAACTGAAAGGACTGGTATTGAGAAAAAACTAATTTTTCTGCCGACAAATGCCCGAATAATGCATTTGTTCATTAAATTTGTTTAAAAAAATCATGAGATTAATCGAAAATTATGAATTTTGCTAAAATTATCATAAAGTTTCTAATTAAAAAAATTGTTATAGAAAAAAACGAATTTTTCTGTCGAAAAATGGATTACTGAATTTGTTCATTAAATTTGTTTATAACATGAAAAATTATAATCTTAAGAGAAAATTGTTTCAATATAATACTGTTTCGATTTAAATTTCTTGCAATATAACTTTAAAAAACGTATAATTATGAAAAATCGTAGAAAACATTTTTGCAACAAATAATTTGTTTATAAATTTTTTTTTTTATTGTTTAATATTGGAACATCTTCAACTAATGTTACTCTATGAAACATATGCGATTTCAACAATTTTCCTGTTATTGACGAGCACCGGGAACGTCAAACAGGAAAAATGGCCATTTTTTTCGTCATATTTGTTTATTTATAAAAAAATTGAAAACCTAATTCAAAAATCAGGCTCGACAACTCTCTTAAAAATCTTATCAGATTGAAAAAAAAATGTTGTCCAAATCGGTCAATATTTGTGGGATGTACGTTATTTTAAACCAAAAAAGTCATTTTTCCCCTACTGTGCGCTAAGAGAATGAAAAAAATATTCTTGAGATTCATGGGAAAATAATGATAATTAAATAATAATATTCAAATAGTTTTTTTTCTGATGAATTCTAAAAGAAAATTAAAAGAAATTATAAAATATTTTAATGCAAAATTTTGTCAAAATACATAATTTTAGAAGAAATTAGAGTAAGTTTAAAAGATACTTAGAAGTTTTGAAACGATTCAAAAATAAATAAAAGTTATAAAATATTTTAGGAATTTTGTAAGGTTTCAAGAAAATGAAAAAAATTCATTAGGTTCCTAGGAAAAATTAAAATGATTTTTTATTTCGAAAAATTAATTTTAAGAGAATATTTAAACAGATTTCAAAACATTTCAAAAGATTTCTAAAATTGTCAAAGAAGAATCTGAAAGATTTCAAGACAATTTTTTTTACTTTTGTGGAATTTAAAAAGGAATTTCACAAAAAACTTGAATAACTTTCCTAAATCCTAAAATTCCTAGGAAAACTTGGAAGATTTTGAAGCAATTTTTTACATTTTAAATGCTTTTTTTAAATTTTAAGAAAAATTCTTGTCAGTTAAAAATATTTTTAGAAATTTAAGAGGTTTTAAATAGATTTAAAATATTTAAAACTTGAAAGCATTTCCAAAAATTTATCAAATATTTTGCTTGATAATGCAACAATTCAGTGGGCAATTTTTTCTTTCTTGTTCCAAAATTCGACTTTTCCGTTTCAAAATTGCTCTCTTTTGATAAAAAGAATCTAATTTGTTTATTCGTCCTGTTTGGTTAAATTTAACCAAAAATTTATTGTTTGGAATTTATTGTTTTGAATTATTGTTTGGAAAATTGACCACTTCGTAGAAAATTACCGTTTTTGTTGAAAATTCATAGTTTCGGGTGAAAAATTCTAATGTTTTATGAAAAATTAATCTGTTTTATTAAAAATTCGTCTTTTTGTGTAGGAAATAATTCTTCTTTTTTAAACTTTATCTTTTTGGCTGTGGATTCAACTATTTTGATGACATTTAATCTTTTTTTTTTGTGCATTTCAACTGGTGGAAAATTCGTTTTTTTTTTTTGCTAAAAATTAATTTTTTGGACTAAAAATGTAAATATTAAATTTTTGGTTGAAAACTTGTCTTTTTAAGTTGAAAATTCAACTATTTGGTTAGAAATTGCACTATTTTGGTAGAAAATTCAACTATTTGGTGCCGGGTGGAAAATTCAACTGTTTTGCGAAAAATTCATCTATTTTGTTGAAAATTCGTCTTTTTGGGTGGAAAATTAAGTTTCTTTTCTGAAAGTTCTTTTTTTTTGCTCGGCAATTGATCTATTGTTTGAAAAATTCACTACTTGGCAGCAAATTTCCATTTTCGTTGAAAATTAATAGTTTCTGCTGGAAAATTCAATGTTTTGTGGAAAATTGATCTGTTTTATTGAAAATTTTTCTTCTTGGATAGAAAATAATAATTCTTTTTAAAAATTCATCTATTAGGCTGTGGATTCAACTATTTTGTTGATATTTAATCTTTTCTTTTGCATTTAACTGGCAGAAAAGTCGTTTTTCCTTTGCTAAAAATTAATTTTTTGGACTAACGATGTAAATATTCAATTTTTGGTTGAAAACTTGTCTTTTTTTTTTTTTGAAAATTCAACTATTTGGTTAGAAATTGCACTATTTTGGTAGAAAATTCAACTATTTGGTGCCGGGTGGAAAATTCAACAGTTTTGCGAAAAAATCACCTATTTTGTTGAAAGTTCGTCTTTTTGGGTGGAAAATTAATTTTCTTTTCTGAAAGTTCATCTTTTTGCTTGAAAATTGAACTATTTTTTTTTTAAATTTAATACTTGGCAGAAAATTTCCATTTTTGTTGAAAATTCATAGTTTCTGGTGGAAATTTCTAATGTTTTGTGGAAAATTAATCTGTTTTATTAAAAATTCGTCATTTTGGGTAGAAAGTAATTCGTCTTTTTAGGTAGAAAATAATTCTACTTTTTTTAAATTCATCTTTTTGATTGTGGATTCAACTATTTTGTTGGTATTTCCTCTTTTTTTTGTGCATTTTAACTGGCAGAAAATTAGTTGTTTTTTTTGCTAAAAATAAATTTTTTGAACTAGAAATGTAAATATACAATTTTTGGTTGCAAATTTGTCTTTTTTAGTTGAAAATTTAACTATTTGGTTGGAAATTCACTATTTTGGGAGAAAATGCAACTATTTGGTGCCGGGTGGACATTATTCAACTGTTTTGCGAAAAATTCATCTATTTTATTGAAAATTCGTCTTTTTGGGTAAAAAATTAATTTTCTTTTCTGAAAATTCATCTTTTTGATTGCAAATTGAACTATTGTTTGAAAAATAACCTACTGGTTATTTTTTTTCTGGTGGACAATTATTATGTTTTGTGGAAAAATAATCTGTTTTATTACAAATTCGTCTTTTTGGATACAAAACAATTCTTCTCTTTTAAAATTCATTTTTTTGGCTGTGGATTGAACAATTTTGTTGATATTTCATCTTTTTTTGAGCATTTTCACTGGTAGAATATTCGTTTTTTTTTTTGCTGAAAATTAATTTTTTGGACTAAAAATGGAAATATTCCATTTTTGGTTACAAATTTGTCTTTTTTAGTTGAAAACTCAACTTTTTAGTCAGAATTCAACTATTTGGTGTCGGGTAAAAAATTCAACTGTTTTGCGAAAAATAATCTATTTTGTTGAAGATTCGTCTTTTTGGGTGGAAAATTAATTTTATTTATGGAAAATTCATCTTTTTGGTTGAAAATTCAACTATTGTTTGAAAAATTAACTAATTGTTAGAAAATTTCCATTTCTTTTGACAATTCATAGTTTCTGGTGGAAAATTTATCTATTTTGTTGAAAATTCGTCTTTTTGGGTAAAAAATTAATTTTATTTTTTAAAATTCATATTTTTATGAAATTTAATCCCTTTTTTTTGGGCATTTTAACGGGTGGAAAATTCTTTTTTTTTTTTTTTTTGCTAAAAATTAATTTTTGGTTGAAAACTTATCTTTTTTAGTTGGTAATTCAACTATTTTGTTGGGAATGCAACTATTTTGGTAGAAAACTCAACTATTTTGTGTGGGTAGAAAATTAATTTTATTTTTTGAAAATTCATCTATTTGGTTGTAAATTGAATTATTTTTGAAAAAACTAACTACTTGGTAGGAAATTACCAGTTTTGTTGAAAATTAATAGCTTCGGGTGGAAAATTCTATTATTTTGTGGAAAATTAATCTCTTTTGTTGAAAATTCGTCTTTTGGGTAGAAAATCACTTTTCTTTTCTGAAAATTCATCTTTTTGGTTGAAAATTAAACTATTGTTTGAAAAATCAATTACTTGGCAGGAAATTTCCATTTTTGTTGAAAATTCATAGTTTCTGGTGGAAAATTCGAATGTTTTGCGGAAAATTAATCTGTTTTATTGAAAATTTTCTTTTTGGATTGAAAATAATAATTCTTTTTCGAAATTCATCTTTTTGGCTGTGGTTTCAACTATTTTTTTAATATTTCGTCTTTTCTTATGCATTCCCAGTGGGCACACAACCATGTACATCCCAAGAACGTCCTTGGGACGTTCCTAGGACGTCCTATGTCAGCACAATCAACGTCTCTAAGACGTCCAATGTCCTAAAGATGTCCTGAAGACGTCATAAAGACATCGGACGTCCTCAGGACATCTTTCGTACTGACATTAAACGTCTTGAGAGTATCCCTAGGCTGTCCAAAAGTCAGGTTCCAAAAGACGTCTTAGGGATGTTCCGGAAACGTCTCTAGGACATCCCTAATTTTTTTGCCCACTGGGTTCCCAGTGAGCACAAAACCATGATCATTCCAAGAACGTTTTCGGGACGTTCCTAGGACGTCCTATGTCAGCCCAATTAACGTCTCGAAGACGTCCAATGTCCTAAAGATGTCCTAAAGACGTCTTAAAGGCATAGGACGTTCTCAGGACATCTTTCGTACTGACATTAGACGTCTTAAGAGCATCCCTAGGATGTCCAAAAGGCATGTTCCAAAAAACGTTTCAGGAATGTCCCGAAGACGTCTCTAGGACATCCTTAATTTTTTCCCCACTGGATTTTAACTGGCAGAAAATTCGTTTTTCTTTTTTTTTTTTGCTAAAAATTAATTTTTTGGACTTACAATGCAAATATTCAGTTTTTGGTAGAAAACTTGTATTTTTTAGTTGAAAATTCAACTATTTGGTTATTGTTGAAAATTCGTCTTTTTGCATAGAAAATTAATTTTCTTTTCTGAAATTTCATCTTTTTGGTTAGAAATTGAACGATTGTTTGAAAAATTAACTATTTGGTAGAAAATAACCGTTTTTGTTGAAAGTTCATACTTTCGGGTGGAAAATTCTAGTGTTTTGTGGCAAATTAATCTGTTCTATTGAAAATTCGTCTTTTTGGATATAAAATAATAATTATTTTTAAGAATTCATCTTTTTGGCTGTGGGTTCAACTATTTTGATGACATTTCATCTTTTTTTTTGCATTTCAACTGGTAGAAAATTAGTTTTTTTTTGCTAAAAATTAATTTTTCGGACTAAAAATGTAAATATTAAATTTTTGGTTGAAAACTAGCCTTTTTGTTGAAAATTCAACTATTTGGTTAAAAAGGCAACTATTTTGGTAGAAAATTCAACTATTTGGTGCCGGGTGGAAAATTCAACTGTTTTGCAAAAAATTTATCTAGTTTGTTGAAAATTCGTCTTTTTGGGTGGCAAATTAATTTTCTTTTTCAAAAATTCATCTTTTTGGTTGAAAATGGAATTCTTGTTTGAAAAATTGACTACTTCGTAGAAAATTATCGTTTTTGATGAAAATTCATAGTTTCTGGTGGAAAATTCTAATTTTTTTGTGAAAAATTAATCTGTTTTATTGAAAAGTCGTATTTTTGGGTAGAAAATAATTCTACTTTTTTAATTCAGTTTTTTTGCGGTGGATTCAACTATTTTGATGACGTTTAATCTATTTTTCTTGCATTTTAACTGGTGGAAAATTCGGTTTTTTTGCTAAAAATTAATTTTTTGAACTAGAAATGTAAATATACAGTTTTTGGTTAAAAACTTGTCTTTTTGGGTAGAAAATTCATTTTTTTCTGAAAATTCATCTTTTTGGTTGCAAATTGAACTATTGTTTGAAAAATAACCTACTTTGCAGAAAATTTTCGTTTTTGTTGAAAATTCTTAGCTTCTGGTGGAAAATTCATAGTTTTGTGGAAAATTAATCTTTTTTATTGAAAATTCGCCTTTTTGGATAGAAAATAATTCTTCTTATTTAAAATTCATCATTTTGGTTGTGGATTCAACTATTTTGACTGGTAGAAAATTAGTTTTTTTTTTGCTAAAAATTAATTTTTTGGACCAAAAATGTAAATATTCAATTTTTGGTGAAAATTGTCCTTTTTAGTTGAAAATTCAACTATTTGGTTAGAAATTCCACTATTTTCGTAGAAAATTCAACTATTTGGTGCCGGGTGGAAAATTCAACTGTTTCGCGAAAAATTCATCTATTTTGTTGAAAATTCGTCTTTTTGGGTGGAAAATTAATTTTATTTATGGAAAATTCATCTTTTTGGTTGAAACTGGAACTATTGTTTGAAAAATTAACTACTTGTAAGAAAATTTCCATTTTTGTTGAAAATTCATAGTTTCTGGTGGAAAATTCTAATGTTTTGTGGAAAATTAATCTGTTTTATTGAAAATTTGTCTTTTTGGATAGAAAATGATAATTCTTGTTAAAAATTCATCTTTTCAGCTGTGGATTCAACTATTTTGTTCTTATTCGTCTTTTTTGTTCTATTTAACTCGTAGAAAATTTGTTTTTTTTTGTTCAAAATTAATTTTTTAAGCTGAAAATGTAACTATTGCATTTTTGGCTGAAAACAGATATTTTCTAATTAAAAATTAAACTATAATCGCTTAAAAATTTAACTATTTTATTAGTAGTTCACTTATTCTGTTGATAATTCCACCAATTTTTTTTCTTTGTGTATGTATGAAAGTGTAAGCAAAGATTAAAAAAATGATTATGCCCTTAAAAGAGCTCGTGCTTTTTATGTTAATGGAATTCACAATCTATCGAATAATCAGAAGAAACTTTAAAAAAATAAACAAATAATGAAATCTCAGCAGGATTGCTGAAAATTCGAAAATTAGTTTTTATACAAAATTTCACATTTTTATCTTATTTTGGCAAATTGTTGATAATATGCACCTAATTTTCCAGAAATATTTTCGTCTTTCAAACTATGTTCATATTATAAAACTTTTCTTCGAATGAAACTCTTCTATACAAGAAATTTCTGTTAGGAATCTCTAATAATAATTTATCTTGATGTTTCCATTTTCCGTGTCTGATTTTCTTTTTAATTCTAATTAAAAAATTTTTAAACTAAATTTCAATTTAATTTCAATTCATAAATAATTTTAAATATTTTTCTTATAATATATATTAAATAATTTTACAAATCCTTAAGATTTTATTTTTAAAATTAAAAAGATCGCAATCATGTATAAAATTATCTTCTTAAACTAAAATTTTTTTTTTCCTTTTAATTTATTTTATAGCCTAACTGATTATAATAGCCTATTCTAAATTTAATTCTGATCAATGCATTTCTGTGTATAGGTTCAAACACTATATTCTTAAATATTGAAAAATTAGTTTAAGTTGATTCAGAAAGTTTTATTCGCTTATTTCTCAATTTTTGTGAAGTAAGATATGAAATAATGTTTGTTCTCTTTCACGTGCAAGATGAGTGGAGATGATTTAACAGAGGTTGCGTTATTGGAATCAATTTTTATTTGTCACTGCTCAAGGTTTAGAGAATTCTTTGTAAGTTCCTGGTTCAAACAGAAAAATACTCATTATTTACACACTTTATTTCACCATTCTTTATTTATTTTAACTGATACTACTAAAAATTAATCAATATTTTTACAAGTGAACTTTAGATGTTAAATATATTATTATTAACATATCAAAATGTTTTATATTATTATTTAAACACTCGATTAATTGAAAATTTTTTCATTGAAAAAAATACATGCTTTGCAGGGTGAAAAATTCATTTTGAATCATTTTTCAGATATAAGTGAAAATTTTTCAAATGTATTTATTTATTTTAAACAAAATTAACTTTCTACCATGAAATCTGACTTTTAAACATAATACGTGAATTTTGAACAAACTAACTAAATTTTCAACAAAATAATTGAATTTTCAATAAATGAAGATTTTTCAGTCATGAGAACAAAAACTTCACCTAAATTGTTGAACCTTTATGCCAAATAATGAATTTTCCGTACAAAAATTGAATTTTTAACCAAAAAATAATAATTTCAAGCAAAGTAGTTACATTTTCAAACACAGGGATAAACCTTCATTCAAAAAAAAAAATTCGGAAAAGTAGTTCAACTTTTACCCACGAAGTTGAATTTTCAATTTTAAACAAATTTCTCAACCAAAATTTTCAAACAAAAAAGTTGAATCCTCAAACATAGAACATCAACTTTCAACCAGAAAGTTGCATTTTATCTAAGAAAAATATCAAAATATGAGTTTTAAACCAAAAATGAATTTTCTACGAAAATAGTTGAATTTTCAACCCAAAAAAAAACAATTTTTTACAAAAAAGTTGAATTTTCAACCAAAAAGGATGACTTTTCAAAAAAACTGTTGAATTTTTAACCAAACAGTTGCATTTTTTACAAGAAAAATGCAATTTCTATTAAAACAGATGAATTTTTCAAATAAATTTTTTTTTGTAGACAATAGTGGCATTTTTGTTCAAAAAAAAAAATTCAGTTGACTTTTCAAAATCAAAATATGAATTTTGATCAAAAAGTAAATTTCTTACAAAAATAGTTGAATTTTTAACCCAAAAAAACAATTTTTTACAAAAAAGTTAAATTTTCAACCAAAAAGGATGACTTTTCAAAAAAATTGTTGAATTTTTAACCAAACAGTGGCATTTTTTACAAGAAAAATGCAATTTCTATTAAAACAGATGAATTTTTAAAATAAAATTTTTTTTTTAGACAATAGTGGCATTTTTGTTCAAAAAAAAAAAATTCAGTTGACTTTTCAAAATCAAAATATGAATTTTAATCAAAAAGTGAATTTCTTATAAAAATAGTTGAATTTTTAACCCAAAAAAACAATTTTATACAAAAAAGTTGAATTTTCAACCAAAAAGGATGACTTTTCAAAAAAATTGTTGAATTTTTATACAAACAGTTGCATTTTTTACAAGAAAAATGCAATTTCTATTAAAACAAATGAATTTTTAAAATAAAATTTTTTTTTTAGAAAATAGTGGCATTTTTGTTCAAAAAAAAAAAAATTCAGTTGACTTTTCAAAATCAAAATATGAATTTTGATCAAAAAGTGAATTTCTTATAAAAATAGTTGAATTTTTAACCCAAAAAAAAAATTTTTTACAAAAAAGTTGAATTTTCAACCAAAAAGGATGACTTTTCAAAAAAATTGTTGAATTTTTAACCAAACAGTTGCATTTTTTACAAGAAAAATGCAATTTCTATTAAAACAGATGAATTTTTGAAATAAAATTTTTTTTTTAGAAAATAGTGGCATTTCTATTAAAAAAAAAAATTCAGTTGACTTTTCAACATGAAAATATGAATTTTGATCAAAAAATTAATTTCTTATGAAAATAGTTGAATTTTTAACCCAAAAAAAACAATTTGTTACAAAAAAGTTGAATTTTCAACCAAAAAGGATGACCTTTTAACAAAATTGTTGAATTTTTAACCAAACAGTTGCCTTTTTTCCAAGAAAAATGCAATCTCTATTAAAATAGATGAATTTTCAATTCAAAAAGAAAAATTTTCAGA
>CAKNYM010050716.1:54200-67651 GCA_932195095.1 Andricus curvator
AAAAAAAAAAAATTCAGTTGACTTTTCAAAATCAAAATATGAATTTTGATCAAAAAGTGAATTTCTTATAAAAATAGTTGAATTTTTAACCCAAAAAAACAATTTTATACGAAAAAGTTGAATTTTCAACCAAAAAGGATGACTTTTCAAAAAAATTGTTGAATTTTTAACCAAACAGTTGCATTTTTTACAAGAAAAATGCAATTTCTATTAAAACAGATGAATTTTTAAAATAAAATTTTTTTTTTAGACAATAGTGGCATTTTTGTTCAAAAAAAAAAAAAATTCAGTTGACTTTTCAAAATCAAAATATGAATTTTGATCAAAAAGTGAATTTCTTATAAAAATAGTTGAATTTTTAACCCAAAAAACAATTTTTTACAAAAAAGTTGAATTTTCAACCAAAAAGGATGACTTTTCAAAAAAACTGTTGAATTTTTAACCAAACAGTTGCATTTTTTACAAGAAAAATGCAATTTCTATTAAAACAGATGAATTTTTCAAATAAATTTTTTTTTGTAGACAATAGTGGCATTTTTGTTCAAAAAAAAAAATTCAGTTGACTTTTCAAAATCAAAATATGAATTTTGATCAAAAAGTGAATTTCTTATGAAAATAGTTGAATTTTTGTAATTGTAATTTGTAATTTATTGAAAAAGTCCCTAGGGCTAAATAGCCCTCTAAGGAACAAAATATACATGATAATATTCTTAAAACTAGGATCGTGGCACAGTAACTGAACATGTGTATTTAACAGTAAATTATTACTATCAATTAATATTAAACATATGCCGTTAGAATCAAAATGTTATAGGTTGAAGTACATAGTAGTGTTGTAATTATACGATATGTGTTTAATAAAATCAGAAACTACATGAGTACTGAAAGGTCAACATAATACTAAATTTATTACCAATGGGTAATTTCAAGTAAATTATTTGAATCATTGAATAAATACTTAAAAAATTCAATTTTAAAATGATAATAAGAGGGCGCTTCCCTGATAATTAGTGGTATTCTATTCCATAGACGTGCCCCCCTAACCATAAACGATCTTTGGAGTTTACATGTTCTGTGCTTTGGTATTTTTAAAGCTAAGTTCCTCTCACGGAGTCTGGCATGATTGGGATGATTTTTATCGACAAAAGTAAAATATTCACGTAAATACTGAGGAGCTTCATTTCTAGATATTGTAAAGAGCAAATTGCCCATAAAAAATTGTCTTCTTTTAGCCACGGGCAAAAACCCAGCTCTCTCCCGATAGAGAGTAATGTGTTCACTTTTTGGTAAATTGTATATAAAACGGATACATGCATTTAGTGCTCGTTCTAGCTTTCCATTCAGTTCGTCCGTTATATCATCATAAGCAATACATCCGTAATCGAAGAACGGTAGAATTAAACTCTTAACTAGTAGAATCCTAGTTGAGGTAGGTAAGGAGTCTTTGTTTTTATTTAATTGCTGTAGAATTCTGTAGGTGTTCCGAGAAATAGCCATTACATGCTCTTTCCAAGACAGAGTACGGTTGAGCAAGTATCCTAAATCCTTGACCGATTCTTGAAAAACAATAGTAACATTACCAACCCTCAAAGGAGTGAGGTGAGTGAGTGCATCCACAGAGGGAGAAGCCGAAGGCCCAATAATAATAGCGTTAGTTTTAGCTGGATTTAAAGCAAGACCGTTATTTTCAGCCCAAAGCACCACCCGATCTATGTCCTCTTGGGTCTGACTGAGAAGTCTATTCAATTCTGCAGCAGGTCCGGAAAGGTACAATTTGAAGTCATCCGCGTATTTAAGATACTTACAAAATTTTAGATCACTTCCAAGATCAGAGGTATACAAGTTAAAAAGCGTAGGTGCAAGTGTGGACCCCTGCGGAACTCCACTCTTAACTTCCACCCATTCAGACATATCAGCATTACTAGTCTTCACACTTTGTGAACGATTACTTAAGTAGGAAGCAAACCACTTTATTACTGAATTGGACATTTTGAAAGATTTGAGTTTTTGTAAAAGTAAACTGTGGTTCACTGTGTCAAAAGCCTTAGAAAAATCAAAAAGTACCACAACCGTAATCTCTTTTTTATCGATCGCCAGCTTAACATCAGTAGTGATTTTTAGGGACGCTGTGAGTGTACTATGTTTGGCTCTAAACCCCGATTGCATAGGGTCTAATAATTTATTAGTATCTAGAAAATTTGTTAGTTGTCTATGCACCATCCGTTCAAGTGGCTTTGATAACACATTAAGGATAGAAATTGGCCGGGAGTCTTTAGTAGAATTAGGACTGGTGATTTTAGGTATCGGTTGTATTAGTGCCTTTTTCCATATATTTGGAAAAATACCACTTTGTAAAGATGCATTATAAATCTCCAATAATATTGGGAAGATAACTGGAAGAGCTAACCGGATCATTTTTATCGATATTCCATCCATACCGATCGCATTAGAATTAACTTCCATTACTTCCTTAAGGAAAGTCTCAGGAGTAATATCAGAAAAAAAGAAATCATGTTCATCAAAAGTTTGCAGAGGTAAATTGGAAGAGGAAGTTGAAAATTGTGTCACAGTAGGTTTCAACATGAATGTATTAAGGAATTCATTAGCAGAGAAATTTTGATCAGGATATTCCTGTTTAGGTGGAATTAAACGCAAGCGCCTGAGAAGATGAAAAATATTTTCTTTTTTGTTTTTATTTCTGATTGCGTTAAAGTTAAATTGGTTGTGAGAGTCCCTAATTTTCGTCTGCACAACATTCCGAAGCTTGCGAAATTCTGCTTGTATACTACTATTCCTGGTTCTTCTTGCTAATCTACGTTTCGTGTCCCTTTTTCTCATCAGTTCTCTTATTTCTGTAGTAATCCATGGGGCCGTTTCCCTTCGAGAACGTGGTACATATAAAGGCGCGAATTCGTTAAATGCATGAGTCAAAATGGTAATTAGACCGTTTACCTTTGTATTCACGTCACGAACTGAGGATAAATTTGCCCAATCATATGATATTAAATGATCCTGAAACTCTTGTTCATTGATTAGTGTAAGGTTTCGAGTCAGTGTAGGAGTAGGTTTAGGAGGGAGATTACTGGACATTTGGTACTCAATGTTGATAAGATCATGATTAGATAAGAACGGAATTGCATGCTGTGAATAGGATAGTACTTTTTCAAGGTCATCTACAATAATTAAGTCTATGCGTGTACTAGTAAAATTAGAGTGATGAGTAGAATCATGTGGCACTGTAGAAAGTCCCGCGGAGTAAATTACAGATTTCAAATGTTTAGTCAGATTAGTATTCGAATTCAAATTTGCGTTCAAATCTCCAGTAAGTATTATGCTATTATCATTAGGAGTAAGTGTAAATATTTCTGATTCAAGTTCTTTACTATAATTAGCGTTAGGAGGTTTATAAATAACCCCAATTAGCAAACAATCCCCCCCGAAATACACCTCAACAAACAGAAAGTCAGCGACAGGATAATTAGCCTGTGGACTCACTCTTACTACTGAACCCCTAAGACTTTCATGTATATAAAGACAGACCCCGCCCCCCCTTCTCTCCTCTCTGTCCCTACGAAAGAGCATGTAACCCTCCAAAAACATTGCACTCGAGGGGATATCAGGCTTAAGCCAAGTTTCAGACACTGCGATGATATGGTATTGTGGGAGTGAGGGTGAAATAATAAAAATGCCGAGATCCAATTAACAAAATATATTCTAAACAAAAGACAAATATAAATTACATCATAACGTGGCTACTCTAGCGTGACCGGACGAAGACTGACCCACGCCCGTCCCCTGGGTCTGCTGGGGGGTCGCATCCCTCAGACTCCCCTCTCCTACGCATCTCCTTATTCTACTTCCTTATTTCGCACTTACGCCTATCTTATTCTACTTGCTAACTAAATATTACCCATCCTACAATCCTACGCTAAGAACCTACTTTCCTACAGTATGAACACGTACTAAAATAGTATTTAAACTCAAGGAAATGTGCCGAGAGAGACTGAGCATTAACGTGGCAAAATCTTAACTTGTCCATGAGATGAATGAACAGTTCAAATCCCGATATATGTTATTATTTTCCAGAAGACGAAGCTCGTAGTAGAGTATAGAGTTACAGTAAAAGATAACAACCAAAACAAGCCAGACTACTCGAAAGAGGACATATATAAACCGAAAATCTGTAGTACATGTAGTATGAAAAGCCATACCGTAAATATGCAAAGATGAAATAAAACAAGAGATACACGCATAAACGAAATATACCTTTTTATAAGAAATGAAACATTTCTTTTCGCATGGCCCAATAGTAAATTGTAGTAAATTTTTAACCCAAAAAATCAATTTTTTACAAAAAAGTTGAATTTTCAACCAAAAAGGATGACTTTTTAACAAAAGTGTTGAATTTTTGACCAAACAGTTGCATTTTTTCCAAGAAAAATGCAATCTCTATTAAAATAGATGAATTTTCAATTCAAAAAGAAAAATTTTCAGAAAATAGTTGCATTTTTATCCAAAAAAGATTTCAGTTGACTTTTTAACATTAAAATATGAATTTTAAACAAAAAATGAATTTTTTACGAAAATATTTGAATTTTCCACCCAAAAAAACGATTTTTTGACAAGGCAGTTGAATTTTTAACAAAACAGTTGCATTTTTTTAAAGAAAAATACAATTTCTATTAAAATAGATGAATTTTTAAATTAACTAGAAAATTTTTCAGAAAATAGTTGCATTTCTATCCAAAAAAGATTTCAGTTGACTTTTTAACATAAAAATATAAACTTTTCAATTCAAGAATTTTAAATTAGATTAAAATCAAATTCAAAATCCTATTTAACGTCCAGTACTCAAGTTGAATGAGCGCCGAAACGTTGGGAAATATTATGAATGTTTGTGTGCTGTGATTTGATTATAATAAAAATAAAAAAGACGAAAGAAATAAAAAAAGAGAAGGAAGGGGATTTGGTTGGTTGCCTTCTCATTTTTCTTTCCTCTTTTTTATTTTTTGTTTAGGGAAAAAGGAAATTCCTTTTTTTTTAGGAAAATTTTTTTTTTTTTTCTTCAAATTATAATAGGAGCATTTTATGGTGGTTGTCCAAATTTGGTCGTTGAATTCTTGTTTTTATTTTCACGAATTCTATATATAAACTTTTATCAAAAAAAAATTAAAACAAAATGGTTTAGCTTTTAACAAAACAGTTAAATTTCCAACAAAACATTAAAATTATAAACAAACCAGTTGAATTTTCGACCAAAAAGGACGATTTTTTAATAAGATTCTTGAATTTTTAATCAAATAGTTGCATCTAAAAAAAAATAAAAATTTTCAGAGAGTGGATGCATTTTCATCCAAAAAACATTTCAGTTGACTTTTTCACATCAAAATATGAATTTTAATCAAAAAGTAAATTTTTTAAGAAAATAGTTGAATTTTCAACCCAAGAAGACGATTTTTCAACAATATAATTGGACTTTCGACCAAAAAGGATGACCTTTTCATAAAATTATTGAATTTTCAACCAAACATAAAATCAATTTGCAACCAGACAGTTGCATTTTATCCAAGAAATATGAAATTTCTTCTAAAATAGATTAATTTTCATTTAAAAAAATTTCAGTTGACTTTCTAACAGAAAAATATGAATCTTAAACAAAAAGTAAATTTACAACAAAATGATTTCAGTTGACTTTTTAACAAAACAGTTAAATTTCCAACAAAACAGATAAATTATAAACAAACCAGTTGAATTTTCGACCAAAAAGGATGATTTTTTAACAAAATTGTTGAATTTTTAATCAAACAGTGGCATTTTTCAAAACAAAAATTAAAATTTTCAGAAAAAAGTGACATTTTTATCCAAAAAAGATTTCAGTTGACATTTCAACATCTAAATATTAATTTTATTCAAAAAGTAAAATTTTTAAGAAAATAGTTGAATTTTCAACCCAAAAAGACGGGTTTTCAACAAAACAGTTGGATTTCTAACAAAAAGGATGCCTTTTCATAAAATTATTGAATTTTCAACCAAACAATTGCATTCTTTTAAAAAAAAACGCAATTTCTATTAAAATACATGAATTTTTAAATTAAGAAGACACATTTTCAGAAAATAGTTCCATTGTCATTCAAAAAAACAAAACAGTTGAATTTTCAAACAAAAAGTATGACTTTTTAAGAAAAACAAGACTTTTCTACCATAAAAGAGGATTTTTGAAAAAAAAACTTGAATTTTCAAAAACCTAATTGAATTTTCGACCTAAATTGATGAATTCTGAACAAAGAAGTGTGATAGTTGATATTTCAACCAAAAAAGATTAAATTTCATTAAAAAAAAAAATTAATTTTAAAACCAAGAAGACGAATTTTCAACAAATAAAGATTTTTCAGTCATAAAAGAAAACATTTTCACCTAAATTATTGAACCTTCAAACCAAAACACGAATTTTCTGCACAAAAATCGAACTTTCAACCCAAAAATATGAATTTTCCGCAAAAAGATTAACTTTCGACAAAATAGTTGAATTTTCAACCAAAGAGTTAAGCCTTAATTTAAAAAAAGAACTACGCAGTTAAATTTTCAATTAAAAAGATCAGTTTTCAAAAAATAGTTAAACTTTTAACCATACACTTAAGCAGATGAATTTTTAAATTAAAAAAAAAAAAAATTTTTAAATTGAATTTTCATCCAAAAAAGATTTCGGTTGGATTTTTTAACATCAAAATATGAGTTTTAAACAAGAAGTCAATTATAATGAAGATGCTTGAATTTTTAACCCAAAAAGACAAATTTTCAACAAAACGGTTGAATTTTCAACCAAAAAGGATGACTTTTAACAAAATTGGTGAATTTTCAACAAAAGTTTCATTTTTGAACCAATAGAGATGCAACTTCTACTAAGATAGATGAATTTTTTATTTAAAAAGACAAATTTTCAAAAAGTAGTTGAATTTTCAACGAAACAGTTTAATTTTCAACCAAAAAGGATGACTTTTTAAGAAAATTGTTGAATTTTCCACCAAACGTTCCATTTTTATCCACGAAAAATGCAACTTCTACTAAAATAGATGAATTTTTTTAATGAAAAGACAAATTTGAAAAAAAAAATATTTAAATTGTCTACGAAGATACTTGAATTTTCAACCCAAAAAGACGAATTTTCAACCAGAAAGTTGAATTGAAAAAAAAAGATGACTTTTCAGCAAAATTGTTTAATTTGTAACCAAACAGTTGAACCAATAATAGAAGATATATACAATATATCGTGCAATATTTTCAGTTAAAAAAAGCTGGTTGAATTTTCTGGTCTAAAGAAGAATTTTTAACTAACAATAAAATGATGAATCGTCACAAAAAAAAATTATTTTTTAAAAAGTAGTTGAAATTTCAACCAAACAAATTAATTTTTAACTGAGAAGATTAATTTTCTAATAAAAAAAAATTCTTAACAGAATAAATGAATTTTCAACTAAAAAATATACATTTTCAACCACAAACGTAATAGTTAAATTTTCAGTCGAATGAAGTTAATTTTCAACCCAAAAAAAAAAAATTTTAACAAAATATTTAAATTTTTCACCACGGAGATGAATCTTCAACCAAAAAGATAAATTTTTTTAAAAGTAGTACAACTTTCAAACAAGTTGTTGAATTTTTGACCAAAATGATGAGATTTTTAACAAAATAGTTGCATTTTTAATAAAATATTTACATTTTCAATCAAATGTTAGAGTTTTCAACCAGAACAAAAATTTAATTTAATTTTCAGCTAACCTAAAAAATGTATAAATTTATATTATTATAATTCATAATATGCATTGGTATTGAAATATACGTGTTTTTATTGTCTTGTTTTTTTAATTGAAAAAAAGTGCGCATCCTATAAGGAAAAAAAATTTTGTTATTTAACATTTTATTGCAACTTGTATCATTTTTCCATAATTTTAATTTGTTTATTTTCGATGTTATTTTTTACGATTTATATTAAAAATATGCATTCTAGCGTAAAGTGGTTCTAAACAAATTTGTAGATATAATTTAGGCGAAAAATTTTGTTAAATAAAATGTCATTGAAGCTTGTTTCATTTTTCCAAAAAGTTAATTTTGTTTATTTTTGGTATATTTTTATAAAAAGAGTTTATAACCAATTTTCAGATCTTTTTTTGCTCAACAACTTTTGTCTTCTTATTTTTTTTCGTCTTCCGTGTCGGTTCTCCAAAAATTTTATTCTTTTCATTTTTAAACTTATTAATTGCCCGGAAAACAATTACCTATTGAGCTATTTTCAATTAATAAATTAAGAAGCTGGAAATTTCTAAATAAGACTTTTGTATCGTACAAAAAAAATTGTTTTTAGATATAAATATAATAATATAATAATTTATTGTTATGAATTTTATTTTCCTTTCGACAAACTTTGATAGAAGCACCTATAATAAAGTATTTTTCACCAGGATGGAGGTAGGTCAGAGAAAACCAATTCAATTTTCAATAAATAAATTTATAAACTTTTTTTTTTCATGCAAAAAAAAATGGAGGCAAATGATTTTTATCAGATAATGCAATATTTCTCGTATATCGAACATATCGGTCGTGTAGCACTCCACAGTAGATAATACCGACTTTTTCCAGACAGCTGGATTATTCCTTAAATTCAATATTACATTATAGTGGTCCAACAAATTTTTTTTCGAATTTTGAATCACATCCCCCGGAATTTTGTTCGGATCCACAAAAACTAAATTCATTTTTTTTTTTTTTTTTTTTTAAATAAGTCTGTTTTATAGGGTCCCAAAGAAACCCCATCAGTGCAAAAATAGTTTTTGCGAGTTTTTTGCGCTAATTATGATTTTTTTTGCGGTTTTTTTAGGCAAATTGTTTGTAACACATGAAATACTGCGTTATACTGATAAGAAGATGCTTAAATAAATTTTTTATAAAATTTGTTATTGTTTTTAGCAATTTTCCCTTAGAATAGAGATAGAAGATCGCGGTTTTTACATTTAAATAATGCTAGAAATTGCGGTATTTTCTGAAATTTTCAACTTTTTGTCCAATTTTCACTTGAAGTGAGTTGATATTCAGTTTCATTTGGCAAAAATAATTGTTTAAACAAATCACTATTGTTTATTATATCATCTTCTATATTAATACTAGATAGTTGCGGTTTTTTTCTGAAATTTTAAACTGTTTGTCCACTTTTCAATTAGTGTGAAGTAATAATTGATTTAAGTTAACAAAAATAATTGTTTAAATAATTTTTCATCGTTGTTAATGATATTCTCTTTGCTTAATGGTACGATTTTACGGTTTTTTCTGAAATTTTCAACTGTTTGTCTGTTTTTAACTATTTTTAACCCACTTTTTACTTACTAGAGTAATAAATAATCAAATTAACAAACATCGTTTTTTAAACAATTTATCATTGTTTATAAAAATCTTCTTTTACATAAGTGCTAGAAATTTGCGTTTTTTTCTGAAATTTTTAACCTTGGCTTGCCTTTTTATTTATGAACAAATAATAAATAAAAAATAGACATAACGATTTTTGAAACAATCACTTTCTTTTCTGTGAACATATTTTTCTGAAATAAAACACATATTTGAAATATATTTCAAATTTTCTATGTGGGTCATATTAAATGTAAATTTTCCTTGCAATATTTACTAAGAGCCTTTTTGTTTAAATTATTAATAATATTTATTATTTGTTCCTGCCTAAAAATTCAAAGCAATGCTGAAAATTTCTGAAAAACCCGCAACTTTCTAGCATTGATCTAAGAGAATATAGTTAAAAACAATAATAACTCGTTTAAACAATTATGTTTGATAAATTGCATAAATTATTACTTCGTTCTGAGTAAAAAGTTCACTGAATGTGGAAAATTAAAAAAAAAACGCAAATATCTAGCATTAATATAGAAGAAGATAGGTATAAACAATAAAAATTTGTTTAAAAAAATGTGTGTTCAATTTTATTCATTATTATAACACGCTAAGTGAAAAATGGACAAAATGTTCGAAATTAAAGAAAAACCCGCAGCTTTCGAGCATTTATCTAACATAAGAGAAGATAGTTAAAAACAAAAATAAATTGTTTGAACAACTATGTTCGTTACCTTGCATAATAATTTATTACTTCACTTAGTGAAAAGTTTCATTATATTATTATTAAAAAATTAATGTTTTCAACTTTAATTAGTCACCTCACTCTAATTGAAAATTGGACAAAAAGTGAAATTTTTTTGAAAAAACTGCAATTATCTAGTATTATTCTAAGAGAATATTATTAACAATAATGGTGAATTGTTTCAACAATTACGTTTCTTACCATTAATTAAGTTTTATCTCATCTAACTGAAAATTGGACATAAAGTGGAACGTTTTTGAAAAAACCGCGACTTTCTAACTCTATTTTTAGAGAAAATTGCTGAAAACAATAATAAATTGTTTAAACAATTCATGCAAACATCTAATTATCATTTCAAAGTAGTATTTAATGTGTGAGAAACAATTTGTATTAAAAAAGACGCAAAAAATATCATAATTAGCCCCAAAAACCCGTAAAAGCCATTTTTCCACTTATGTTGTTTTTCTGGGACCCTATGAAACAGATTTATGGGAGTGAGATTCAAAAACTGATATTTTATTTGTATTCTATGGCTAATTGTGAAGAGAAATGTTGAGTTTCAACTCGAGTCACCTAAAATTGACGATTCTGAATAAAATTTACAAAAACGTCTTTTTTTCACATGGGAAATGCGTGTTAAACCTCATCGGGCTTGCGCCACCTCTAAATATTTTTTTTTTCAAAACAAAAAAATGAATTTATTTTTTGTGGATCCAAAGACAATTCCGGGCGATATGATTAAAAATATGAAAAAAAAATGTTTCGACCACTCTATTATAATATTGAATTGAAAGAATAATCCAGCTGTCTGTCCAAAGTCGGTATTATCTACTGTGGAGTGTTACGGCCGATATGTTCATTATACGGAAGAGATTGCAGTATCTGATAAACATAATTTTCGTCCATTTTTTTACGTGAAGAAAAAATTTTATAAATTTATGTACAGTTGATTGAAAATTACATTTGTTTTCTCTGACATACCTATCATTTGTTTTTTAATTTAAAAAAATGGAATTATTTTTTGTGGATTCAAATACATTTCCGGCCGGTATGCATGCAAATTCGAAGAAAAAAAATTTTGACGACCCTAATCAATATATTAGTTAATCATGCATATTTAGGATCCTCATGCGCTACTTTTGAACAGATTTCTGTTTTTAATTTTCAGCGTTTTTTTCGCTGTATATTTCCCTCATTTTCCGTAGAAAATTGCAATTATTTGGGCAAACCTTAAAAAAATTATTTGCTTCGAATAATAATCAGATTGAATAAGTATGAAATTAAGTCCCTAAAGAAATTTATTTTAATTGTTATTTTTTTTCAAATTTGAGTTATGTCTAAATCAAAATTGATAATTAAAAAAAGGTTATTAAAATGGAAAAGTTTAATAAAATAACGCAATATTGTTACATTCTCAACTCTATTGAAATAATAAGAAGGTCATATTGTGAAATTGTTATTGTGATAAGCCTGTCTACATTTCAAAGCATTGCTTTCTGATTGTTTGAACAAAGTTAGGAAAAATGATAATTTTTGAGACTCGTTAATTTACAATGGATCAATGGACTTGAAATTAATTATACATAATCAGAGTCTTCATTTTCAGTTTCAGTTTGACATTTTTCTGATTTTCCATCAAAAATTTCAATTATTTAGCAAACTTTGTAAAAATAATTTCCTTCAATAAGGGTGAACCTAAATGTCTAAGTAAGTTTATTTTTATTTCATAGCTTCTTTCTTACGCAAAAAACACTTTACTTTTATAGGAGTCTGTATTATCATTATAGAATAACAGAAAATATTTAACGTCTTTTCAGACTAGATGGAGCTATGAAAGAAAAATTATTTTAAATAATTTTTTTTCTGAAAAAAGATTTCCTTTCGCTCCACTGGGAATCGAACTACACAACTACTGATTTCCGGTCAGGTGCTTTCCCATTAAGTTTGATCTAGTCAGAAAAGACGTTAAATATTTTCTGTTATACTCTAATGATAATACAGATTCCTTTACAAATTTGATTTGTACCATCTAGCAAAATAATGCGTGTATTTCTGAAAAAAGATCTTCTCCTTTCGCTCCGCTGGGAATCGAACCACAGAACTACTGATTTCCGGTCAGGTCCTTTCTGATTAAGGTACTAGAAAGATCGAGTGAAGAAACTTTTTTCAGAAAGACACGCATTATTTTGCTAGATGGTACGAAGACAATTTTTCAAGGAATCTGTATTATCAAAAGAAGATCTTTTTCAGAAAAAAATTATTCGAAATAATTTCTCTTTCATAGCTCCATCTAGTCTGAAAAGAAGTTAAATATTTTCTGTTATTCTCTAATGATAATACAGATTCCTTAAAAATTTTTTTCTATATTATACTACTATCTAGCAACAAGTACTATCTAGCAAAATAATGCATGTATTTCTGAAAAAAGATTCTTCTCTCGATTTGTCAAGTAGCTTAATGAGAAAGTACCTGACCGGAAATCAGTAGTTCTGTGTTACGATTCCCAGCGGAGCGAAAGGAGAATATCTTTTTTCAGAAAAAAATTATTGAAAATAATCTTTCTTTCATAGCTTCATCTAGTCTGAGAAGACGTTAGATATTTTCTGTTATTTTCTAATGATAATATAGATTCCTTGAAAAAAGTTGATTTGTACCATTTAGAAAAATAATGCGTGTATTTTCTGAAAAAAGTTTCTTATAAGGGCAATGGAGTTGAGAATGGAGAGAAAGGAGAAGGCAGACAGGAGAAATAATATTGCGATAAGAGGGTTGAAGATGAAGAGCGGGGAAGAAAGGGAGGGCGTGGAAGCGCTGCTACAGAGCATAGGGTGGAATAAAGGCAGGGTAGGGAAAGTTAAGTTGGAGGGGAGAAAGGAGAAAGAAGTGTCGGTTGTGGAGTTGGAGAGCTGGGAAGAAAAATTGGGGGTAATGCGAAATAAAAATAGGATAAAGGATAAGGAACTTTTCATTGATCACGATTTGACGAGAAAGGAAAGGGATGTACAGAGAATGCTGTACGACAGGGCTAGGAGGGAGAGGAGTGAAGGGAGATCGGCGAAGGTAGGATATCGGAAAATAAAAATAGACGAGAAAATGTGGGTGTGGGACGAGGAGAAAGAGGTATGGAAGGAAGTGCAGGGGAATTTGTTTCGTAGGAAGTAGGGGTGTGGGGGTAATGCAGGGTAGAGGAGTTTTTAAGATGCTTTACTGGAACGTAGCAGGGGTAAAGAAGAAGGATGAGGAGTTCTGGAGGTATATCCAGGAATTTGATATGGTAGGACTGGTAGAGACGTGGGTGGAAAGAAAGGAATGGGATAGA
>CAKNYM010050716.1:68051-78188 GCA_932195095.1 Andricus curvator
GTCGCGGAGGCAGAGTTTGGTAATGCGAGGCAAGCAAGAAAGTAGGATCATGCGAGCGAGGCGAGGCGAGGCGAAGCGAGGAAGGAAATGCGTTAAGAGCGAGCGGCGTTAGAGATAAGGTGTGGAAGGATGTTAGTTTTAAGGGTTAGTTTTAAAAAAATTCTGTAAAAAATGGAAGTGTAAGCAAGTCAATTTTGTTAAGGCCAGCAGGCTAAAAAATAAACGTTTATCTATCTACTACTATCTAGCAACAAGTACTATCTAGCAAAATAATGCGTGTATTTCTGAAAAAAGTTTCTTCTCTCGATTTGTCAAGTAGCTTAATGAGAAAGTACCTGACCGGAAATCAGTAGTTCTGTGGTTCGATTCCCAGCGGAGCGAAAGGAGAATATCTTTTTTCAGAAAAAAATTATTGAAAATAATCTTTCTTTCATAGCTCCATCTAGTCTGAGAAGATGTTAGATATTTTCTGTTATTTTCTAATGATAATATAGATTCCTTGAAAAAAGTTGATTTGTACCATTTAGAAAAATAATGCGTGTATTTTCTGAAAAAAGTTTCTTCTCTTGATTTCTCAAGTAGCTTAATGAGAAAGTACCTGACCGGAAATCAGTAGTTCTGTGGTTCGATTCCCAGCAGAGCGAAAGATCTTTTTTTAGAACAAAATTATTTAACACACTTTATCTCCTGTCTGAATAAAAATTGTTAAAACTCAACTTATTACTATTGCAATTTAAATGCCACTAAAGATTAGTAGATTTTTGCTAATTTAATTATTCAAGATATTTTACAATTAAACAGTGAAAAGCAACTAATTGTTTAGAAAAAATATATAAACTTATTTATGACTGTATATTAGGGTGGTCGAAAAAATCTTTGTCTCGAATTTTTATGAGTAACGCCTAGAAAGTTGTTGGAATCGGCACAAAAATAAGTCCATTTTTTTCTGAAAAGAATTATATTTAGAGGTGGATCAAGCCTCATGAAGTTTAACACGTATTTCCCATAAAAAAGACGTTTTTGTAAATTTTATTCAGTGTCCTCAATATTAACTGAATCAAGTTGAAACGCAACATTTTTTTTCACAATTAGCCATAGAATATGAATAAAATATTACTTTTTAAATATGATCCCCATAAGTCTGTTTATAGGGTCCCAAAAAAATCCCATGAGTGAGAAAATGGGTTTTGCGAGTTTATGGCGCCAATTTTCTCTTAGAATGGAGATAGAAAGTCGCGGTTTTTCCAAAATTCTTAAACTTTTTGTCTAATTTAGTTAATAGTTAATTGAGTTTAGGAAAAATGATTATTTAAACAAATTATTATTGTTTATAAATATCTTCCCCTTTATAAATGCAATATAGTTGTGGTTTCTTCTGTAAGGTGTAACTTTGTAACCACTTTTTACTCAGTAAAGTAATAAACAAAGCAAGTTAACAAACATAATTGTTTAAACAATTTATTATTATCATTCATAATATTCAATTTGAACAATGCTAGAAAGTTACGGTTATTTCTGAAGTTTGCAACTATCTGTCTACTTTTTACATAGGGGGAGTTGATAGTTAATTAATTTTAGCAATAATAATTATTTAAACAAATTATTATTGTTCATAACTATCTTCTTCTTTATTAATGCAATATAGTTGCGGTTTCTTCGGAAAGGTTTAACTTTTTAACCAATTTTTACTTAGTGAAGTAATAAACAATGTAAGTTAACAAACATATTTTTTTAAACAATTTATAATTGTTTATAAGTATCTTCTCTTAGATGAGTGCTTAAAAGTTCCGGTTTTTTTGTGTACTCTTAAAGTTTTTGTCCACTTTCCACTTAGTATGGTAATAATTAATGAAAGTTAACAAACATGCTTATTTAAACAATCAATCATTGTTTACAACTATATTCTTTTAGATTAATTCTAAAAAATTGCTTTTTTCTTAAATCTTTAGTTTTGCTATGACTTTTTAGTTATGAACAAATAATAATTGTAGTGAGTGGAGGGAAGCCTGATCGAGAGGGTAAGGGAGATATGTGAAGAGATAATGATAAATTGTTTAAAAAATTATGTTCATCAACTTGAATTGATTATTACTTCACTCTTATTGAAAAATGGACAAAAGTTGAATTTTGAATGAGATTTTTTTTTCTAAATCGACTTTGAATTGAAAATTAGTCTGTTTTGGTTGAGGATTCCAATAATTTATTGAAAATTCGTATTTTTTGCTTTAATAAAACTGTTTTTGATTGAAAATTAAAATATTTTCTGATGGAAATAACAGATATTACAGTTTTCGTTAAGAATTCATTTGTTTATCGACGATTCATCACTTTAGTTAAAAATTTAACTATTTTGTTGAAAACTCCCTTTTTCTTGGTTGAAAATTAATTATTGTATCTGGAAATGTAATTCTTCAATTTTTGGTTCAAAATTTATCTTTTTGAGTTGAAAACTCGAATATTTTATTGAAAAATCTTGTCATCTGTGGATGACTGTTTATAAAATTCGGTATGACTGTTGTCACTAAAATTGTTCAAAAAAACATTATCGATCTCCTAGGTGTAAGGTTGTTTTTATTTCTGAAAGAAATATTTAGAACAGTTAGGGAAAATTAAAAATTGGTCAGTTATTGCAAACTTGATTACTCGATACTATAGCCGTGGACAAATCAATTTTTGGCCTACACTATTCATCCGATATCAAGGTTTTTTTTTCAAAATAAAAGCTTTTTCATTTCGAAAAGATTTGTGTGATTACATTTCTTTCAATTGTTTAAAAATTTGTTATTCAACAACAAAGTTGAATTTTTTTTTTACTTTTCCCAAGTCATTTTTTGGGATTGGCAATGTTTAGCTCATTGAAATTAATAGATTTTTTATAAACTGTGAGAGAAATGCATGTTCCATTACCATTAATTAAGAAAAGATGCTTTTCGCTAATTATTTAAACAATTTTTATGAACAAATTCACAGTTTGGCGATTTTTCAATGAATAGGCTCAATTTTTGTTTAAGAAATCTACTAGGTATGTCTTGCCGATGACTCTTCACAATGATACTTTGCAAATTGACAATAATTTCTCAGTATTCAAACAATTTTTATACACAAATGCATTTTGTGTCAATTTTTCGCCGATTGAAAACTTCGATTGTTTGTCAATCCAATGAACTCACGTAGTATTCAACAGCAGTGTTTTAGCTTCTGGAAGAAGTGATCTCTCAATTTGGGGAAACTGATATCTCAAGCTTCCCAAATGAAGATCAGCAGAGCACAACAAAACTGGATTTGTTTATAACAAATGCAAAAATACAAAATTTTATTTGTTTATAACAATCGTTTTAATAATGAATAATTGATGTTGAATTGCAAAGTATCATAGCAAAGAGTGATCGGAAAGATATCCCTAGTTGATTCCGTAAACAAAAATGAGCCTATTCGTTGAAAAATCGCCAAACTGTGAATTTGTTTATAAAAATTGTTTAAATGATGAAGATTGTTGTCAATTTGCAAAGTATCGTAGTAAATAGTCATCGTAAAGAAATCCCTAGTTGATTTCGTAAACAAAAATCAGCCTATTTGTTGAAAAATCGCCAAACTGTGAATTTGTTTATAAAAATTGTTTAAATAATGAATAATTTCTGTGGAGTTGCAAAGTATTATAGTAAAGAGTCATCGAAAAGACATACCAAGTTAAATGATCTTATCATAAATTTAATTATTGCACTGCACTCGCATTACAAAACTGCACATTTGGAGCTATTACACGGCTTCCTATCTTCATTCGTTCTGAAGATCAAGTTTTTGTGAATAAATCAGCGTGAAAAGTAAATCATTGAATATTTCAGAATTTTGAAAAGTTTATTGCATTAAAGAATGTTGAAAGAATAACTGTGATTTTTGTCAGATTTTTCCTAATGTCACCCTCTCTCTGGGAACAGGTGAAAGTTGACGCTTGAAAAAGGAGGCCGAAAAACTCTATTTTTTGGGATGTGCCCAATATGATGCCCTCTAACAATTGAAAAAAATTTCAGTCAGACACTTTCGGTTATAGTTTGTCTGACTATTGACGTAATAATTCACTTGCGCACTGCATGGCGTGCTTTATCAGAAATGGGGAGAGCGGTGAGCCAACTTCGAAACTCAGACTCACAATTCTGATTCAGCGACCCAAAATATGTAGGAATTGACTAGTCTGGTCCTTCGGAACTCCTAAGATTAAATATTTTTCATCAACCTAGGATTCATCTTATTTTCTTTAATTCATCAAGTACATTAAAAATCAATTTATAGGTAAAAGAGGACGACATAAATTTACCGCATATAAAATATCCTAAAAATTAAAAATAACCAAACAAAAGAAGTATTAAAAATTATTGTACACGGACATTAATCATTCGAAATTGTAATGGAAATATCCGAGGTAGATATCAAAATTTTATATTGAATTCTATAAAGTATAATTAAAACCTAATGACTTAAAAGTTTCTTAAAAAACTGGTAAACTGCTCGCAGATTTTCAGTTGAATTTATAGTGGATGACAATTTTTTTAAACTAAACAATAAATGATACAATTTCTTGAAATTGTTATTGTTCAAGATGTTAGGGTTATGAGTACATTCATATGATACAAGATATCAATATAATCATCTTATGATAGTCAAATCTCTAATTAGCTTCATTCTTCAACCAAAGATTCATTAAGTTATCGATATTCAGTAAATTCGTATGCTTCCATGGTAACACACTTCAAGTACCTTGTGGTTTCTATCTTACCAGCCGTAGTACAGTTACCACAGTTAGGTTTAAACTCAGAGAAAACCGGTAATGCGCCTGCTGATAGTTGATGGCGGTAGCTTGGCGTACACGGAGTAAGATAGGTTGCACCTAGTTAGGCGATTCATCAACATTTTCAAAATTGGGGATGTAACAGTTTGAGACGATCTTCATATTGATCCTTTTTCAACCCGCAGTGAGGCCTGCAGTCAATCTTCTTGAAACTGTAGACCACTACTGACTCTGAAGTTGTTTCAAGTTGAGTAGCTTGAATATTCGCCTAGACATCGATAACCTTTAATCATCCCGTTTTCATGATCAGATTTTGGATTGTTATCCTCTGAAGTACTGCTGTTGGTTCCATGGATACACCAGAGAATCATGTCAGCAGTTTTAATGGCCTTGGCAGGTCTTTGCCGTCGATCAGTTTGATCTTAGCTCCCGCCCAAGTTTGTAATTCGCCAACAGTTTCAATGAACCAAGTTTTGCGACACTTCGTCCGAGCAGATATAACGATAAAAGCATTATTTTTAAGGCGGTTATCTTCAATCTTGAGATAGCATCTCCCAATTACTATGACCACTTTCAGGTGACTTTGTAGGGCCTAGTAATACGAGACTGTTCGACCTCTCAGCCGCATCTTCTTCTATTGCATGATTTCATTCGGTGCGCTGCTATCAGAATGGGACCTCTTTCAAGTAGTCATTTGGCTAGTTGTGACGTTCGACTGATTTAACGATTGGCGTTTCAAGTTCTTCCTAAAAGCTGACGTCAATTTACCTCGTAGTGGCTCTACTGCTTCAGCATCGCACGTAGGTTCACCTAAGTCCCTACCTCTCGCTACGCCAGGGTTACTCCCAGACAGTTCCCCATTCGAAGATTCTGAAGTATGCTTATAGGCTCTTCAGATAATTCCAGAGTGGTTTGTTGGCAACTCCCCTTTGTGTTTTATTCATGATTTTGGAAAGAACTCATGTTGTCCCTACAAGTATCTAGGGAAATATTTGGCCAATCTCTACAGAGCCCTGGTAACATTCAGCCCTCGCCGCGATAGTTTACGTCTTGGCTCAGGGAGCTGTTTAGGGAGTTGTTAGCCACCCGATTTTCGCTGCTCAGTCGAATTCACGCTAATATTTCCTCGCTACTGACCACAAATTCTTACCATCAGCTGCGTCGTCGCCACGGCTTTCGGGTCGTTGCTACCCACTGGAGTTCATAGGCCTTCTCACCGCGGCCAGGTCCAAGCTCGTCGTCTCATTGGGCAAGTAGTCGAGTTTACGCGTCCCATAGAGATTTGTTTATATTATAAACAAATTATGTAACTTTTAGCGCATTTAGAGACAAAAAGAAACAGTTTTTTCATCCAATTGTCTTCAAATTATATTGACAGAGATGTTTCCTGACGTATTTCTGTCTTAATATTATTTGTTAATTCAATAAGCAAATTACACAAACTCCTTCTACCTATAAATACGCTTACTGTTTATTTGTTCATACATATATAGCTTATTTCTAAAATCAAACAATAATATTGGTTGACAAAAAATCATCAGCGATTATTACTATTGATGTTATATGAAAAAAATTGTACCATTGTAACCTGAGGCTACTTGGATAGTTTTCACTAATGAGATACCAAGTGGCGTAAAAATTTTAGATAAGAAGTCTTTTGTTGGTGCTTCTCAGACAGACAATGTTCCTCGGAGGATTTGTTTGAGTGAGAATTAGTTTGGACAGATCTTCTCTGGTGATGGTTTTTCTACTATTTTCTGCTGTCTTCTTTCTCGTTGGTACATTGGCTTCCCCGAATTCATTTGGATGTTGAGTGGTTTGTCTAAGTTGATATAGTCACTGGATGAAGGCATCCCTTCAACGTGCGATGGGGTAAAGTGCCAGGTCCTTCTCAAGTACGGAACTTGGCTTTCTTTGTTGCCGAGGAGTCGACTCGGTTATGATTCGTTGCAATAGTTTGTTGATGTAGGTCTATTCAAGCTCGGTTGACACTTTCGTTGGCGACTTGATTGTGACATCTTCCACAGATTCTTCTGATATCGGCTCATGCTGAGTAACAACATGTGAAGTACTCTCTAGGATGTCTGACTACCACTGGGTGGAGGCGTCTCTCTCTTTCAACGGGTCAGCTGGGAACTCGCTGGTACATCTTCCTGGTGGAGAAAGGGGGGTGACCATACTTCGGGGTTAGCCACAAACGGTGGTTACGGTCAACTCGTCTGATAACGCCTTAACTTGACCTGCACTAATCTCTCTTCATACTCGTCGATCAGACTTCCCGCTCTGGGTTTGTAGCTGATAGCAGGGTAACGCTCTACAGAGGCTGAACCAGTCCCATGACTAACAATGTTCGGTTCTCCTATCTCGTGAATTGTTGTCTCTTGTGTTTTGCCTCATCCTTCACATTCACCTGGCTTAGCACCCTCTGAATTCCATTCATTCCGATCGTAACAAAATTCTCCGATTAGAAAAACCTTCACTGATCAGTAGAATGACAAAAATCACTTAACAGTTGACTTAAAAAGTCCACTGCTTTCCAAAAACTCCGACTTTTTGAAGTGAAACTTCTTTTATGAAGGGAGTGAATTGTTAAAGTAAAACCCCTTCATCCATCTCCCTCTTTCTTCCCCCTCTTTCTCTCTCCCTCTTCCTCTCTCCCTCACTCCCACCTCTCACCCTTTCTCACTCTCTCACTCTATCCATTTCTTCCCCTCTCCCTCTCAACCCTCTCTCACCCTCTCACCGTCCTTCCCCCTCTCTCGACCTCACTCCCTCCCTCACTCTCTCACTCTGTCCCTCCCTTCCCCTCTCCGTCACTCCCCCTCTCTCTCATCCTCTCTCCTTCACTGTCTCCCCCCTCTCTCTCTCTTCCTTTCATTATGCGATCACCTCAAAACGCATGATGATTCGTGACGAAAAATTTCAAGGTCAATAAATCAAAGTTTCACTTCTGCCGTGTGGCCCCACTGCCACACACTGTTTCAGCTCTTTTAGGAACTTGAGAAAATATGTAGGAATGTGGGAATACTTGAGAAAATATAAAAATATTTGGGAATACTTTGGAATATCAAGAATATCTAGAAATACATACCCCACGACCCACACCAGACGCTATCGCAATGGTCCTTCAAAATAATTTGGCATAATAATTCATGTAATTTACTATTAGGTAGAATGGGGGAATTGCCAGAGAATAAATAATGACGAAAAATAAATTGAATATTTTTTATTTTATTACTTACATGTTTTTATATTTTTTGGACATTTAAATTAGGAAAACGTATCTTTATCGTCTGCAGCCGAATTCAGATTAAACACGCTCGCATTTGCTTGGACTTTTAGCCAAGAGAGAGGAAAACTGCAGAAAACCTTTCTCAAGCGCAGCAAGTTACCGACATTCTATATCATAGAATTTATTTATTATATTAATTTTTTTTTTCAAACTAATGAAGTCTTCTGTGGTCAGGGTAATTCTTCTGGTAGTTTAAGCGAAAAGCTTCTTTTATTTTTTCTGTTCCCACTGAGCCAGGAATAGGGGGATTCGTAATCCTTAATGCTCCAACTTTGGCAGTAAAAAGGTATTTTGGTTCTATAGGATAAAAGAACAGTTTATTCACCTCCTCTTTTGGATGCAATGTCTCATAAGGCTCGGATTTTTTGCCTGAATTCTTTATTTTAAGTCTTTGTATCCCCATATTTGCACAGATTCCATCTTCGCAGAATGGTAGCAAATAAAATATTCCGTGTTTGTCTTCGGCATATCCAATTATAAAGTTGTCCTCCTTTTCCACTGCCACTTTGACTTCGCCAAACGGTAAAAAACTAAAAGCTTCTCGAGAATACTCTTCGTAACCATGCCGATGTAATGTTGTAATATCTTCAGAACCGTGGGGTATTGCCAGCAGTAATTTTTGAAGCTCTGCTGCAAATAAAATTTTTGAAGTATTTAACTAATATTTTTGAAGTATTGACAGTGAACTTCAATGTTTATTTAAATTGTTATTATTTATTCTCCAAATAATCAAATTACTATTTATCGCAAATTACATTTATCGCACATTTATCGACTGTTTTTCAATTCAAATTAAAATATTTTCTTGTTAAAATATGAATCATTACATGTTTTGTTAAAGATTTAACTATTTTATTGAAAATTCATTTCATTTCTTATTGCATATTCATTTTTCAACTGATAATTCAACAATTCCATTTTTGGCAGAAGTATCAACTATTACATTTTTTAATAATTGACGTTATTTTATCGACCAGGGTTATCAATTAATTAATGTCTGAGGTTAGATATTGTAGATTACTGGTCGAATAATATTCTGAAGTAACAAGAAAAAATCTGCCTCGGCCCGGATTTGAACTGGGAACGCCACTATTCACGAGTGGAGCGTTAACCAATTACACCACCGGGGCTTGAGCAGATAGTTTCTCTTTTCCCTTAAATTCACAAGATCACGCGGGTCTGCATCTTTGTCACCTGTGAATTTTTAGTGATTAGTTCTAGTCTCAATAAATTCACCGAATCTGAATATAAATTAATAATTGATTTTATTTTGTCGACCAGGGTAATTATATAATTGTTTTCAGATGTTAGATTTAGCCGATTACTGGTCAAATATTTTTCTGAAGAAACGAGACAGAATCTGCCTCTGCCCGGATTTGAACTGGGAACGCCACTATTCACGAGTGGAGCGTTAACCAATTACGCCACCGGGGCTTGAGCAGATAGTTTCTCGTCTCTTTTATATCCACAGGATGACGCGAGTTTTCATCTTTGTAAATGTCAATTTTCAGTGATTAATTCTAATCTCAATAAATTCACCGAAGTTGAATATAATTTAATAATTGATGTTATTTTGTTGACCAGGGTAATTAAATAATTAATTTCTGATGTTAGATATTGCCGATTACTGGTCAAATGATTTTCTGGAGAAGCGAGGAAAAATCTGCCTCGGCCCGGATTTGAACCGGGAACCCCACTATTCATGAGCGGAGCGTTAACCAATTACGCCACCGGGGCTTGAGTAGATAGTTTCTCGTTTCTCTTATCTCCACAGGATGACGCGGGTCTGCATCTTTGTAACCTGTGCATTTTTAGTGATCAATTCGAGTCTCAATAAATTCACCGAATCTGAAGATAATTTAATAATTGATGTAATCATCAATATCTAACATCAGAAATTAATTATATAATTACCCTGGTCGACAAAAGAACACCAATTATTAAATTATATTCAACTGCAGTGAATTTATTAAGATTAGAATTAATCACTGAAAATTGACAGGTTACAAAGATGAAAACTCGTGTCAACCTGTGGATATAAAAGAAACGAGAAACGATCTGC
>CAKNYM010050716.1:78198-94583 GCA_932195095.1 Andricus curvator
CCGAGGCAGATTTTTCCTCGTTTCTCCAGAAAATTATTTGACCAGTAATCGGCAGCATCTAACATCAAAAATCAATTATATAATTACCCTGGTCGACAAAAGGACACCAATTTTTAAATTATATTCAACTTCAGTGAATTTATTGAGATTATAATTAATCACTGAAAATTCACAGGTTACAAAGCTGCAAACTCGTGTCAACCTGTGGATATAAAAGAAACGAGAAACGATCTGCTCAAGCCCCGGTGGCGTAATTGGTTAACGCTCCACTCGTGAACAGTGGCGTTCTCGGTTCAAATCCGGGCCGAGGCAGATTTTTCCTCGTTTCTCCAGAAAATTATTTGACCAGTTATTGGCAGTATCTAAAATCAGAAATTAATTTTTTACATTTTTTGTCGAGAATTCATATTTTTTCCATAAAAATTCAACTAAAGCAAAAAATAAGACTCGCACCCCCCCCCCCCCCCCCAATACTTTTAACTTAAAATTCTTCCTTTCTCTTTCCGAAAGACGAATTTTTCACAAGAACGTAGAATTTTCAATTCAAAAGTACGAATTTTCCTCAAAACAGTTAAATTTCTAACAAAATACTTACATTTTCAACAGAATAATTACACTTTCAACAAAAGAGTTGAATTTTCAAACAGGAAAGATTTTTCAGTCAAAAAAGAAAAAAATCAATCAAAGTATTGAAATTTCAAGCCCAAAAGGCGAATTTTTCACATAACAGTGCAATTTTCAACCCACAAATATAAATTTTCAAAAAAAAGTTAATTTTAAACCCATAAATATGAATTTTCAACAAAAAAATTAAGTTTCAAACAAAGTGTTAAGTTTCGTACCAAACTATTTGAATTTTCAGCTCAAAGAGACAACTTCTTAACAGAACTATTGATTTTTAAACGGAACAGAATTTTTTCTAAAAAAATAAGGGTTCAATCTAGAACAAAATAATTAATATTTGAACCAAATAATAAAATTTTTAAGCAGACAAGGTGAATACTAAATTCTCAACCAAGGATTTGCAATCAAAGAGATAAATTCCTAAGTGAAATTATGAATCATCGAATGGAATAGTTAAATTTCATGTTAAAAATATTATTTTTCTGAAGAAAAGAATATATCAAAATTCAAACATTTGAATTTTCAACTCGAAAATGTGAATTTCCAACCCAAAAGTCAATTATTAACCAAATAGTTAAATTTTAAACTAAAAAGATCAATTTTCAACCAAATTGTTGCACTTTTTACCGAAAATAGCAGTTAAATTTTCAGTTAATGAAATTAGTTTTCAACCGAATAAAAAATATTTCTTAACAGAATAGTTAAATCTGTAATCAGAAAAGATGAATTCCGAACCGAAAATATGATAGTAACCTTTTCAATTAAAAAGAGTTAATACATCAATCATTTGCCGTTTTTGCGTGCACAGGTTGCAATCAAAGTTGATTCCAAATGTCTCTGAGGGTTAAGAGCTGAGAAACAAATATTTCTCCTAAAAAATCACTTTTTTGTAAATTTAATTGCTTTTTCAAGTGGGAATCATAAAATTTTTAAAAATAAAACAAATTCTTACCAGGCATCTATTATAGCACGCAATATCAAGTGACATTCAAAATGATCAAATAGACTTTTCTACACTGATAAACATGAGATATATGTACCAACAAAAAATTCCTTCAAAGTTTATTTATTCTAAATATGTTGAAAATTATACGATTTGTAATTGGAAACTTTCGAAATTCGTGATTTCAAACTTGAAGCGTTAAAAATGAAACTATTCCAGATCTTGTTTAAAATATAAGAATTTTTAAATTAGAATCTTGAAACGAAGTCATTAAATATTAATAATTTTTGAAGTATTCATCACGCAGTATTGAATTCAAACATCAATTTTCTCTATGCCGTGATTTAGAAATCACTGTACATTAGGAGACGCAGTGTTATCTTAATCTGAATGATTTAGAATGAGAAATAAATATATTATTAAACTTACCGATAGCATACGGAAGGCTAGGTTGAGAAAAAACCGGTAAAATCAAAAATATAATTTCAATCGGAACCCTCATTTTTGAGAATCAAAAGAAAATCAACCAATTTGTAATTTTCATAACTAATGAATCTTCTTGAAAATTTTTGAGTTTATATACCTGTCGCTATCTTATTTGGCCTTCTTGATTATTAGGTTCTTGATCCAGATTTCAAAGCTACGAGGAAAAAATTTCGTTTATTTAACACATTATCGAGCAAAATATTGTGATACATTCTTACGATTCATCTGTTTTATCTTACTTTATTGACACTACAAATATTCTCTTTCCTTCGTATGTACTTGCTTTAAGGCCACGTAATGCGTTGAAAGTAAACATGCAAAATCACGCATCTTACACGTTGATTCTTTCAAAACCACGAGAAAAAATAATTAATATTGAATGATGAAAATAATCCAACAAAAATGGAATTTCAAACAATTTTTAACAATGTTATTCAAATTTTGGGTGCAGTTCCGAATAAGTGAACCTTCCAATTTTGTTGAAACCAAGTATACTTACGTATTTTGATGCGCTGATTACGAAAATCATAGTGAAAATTGACGACAAGGGCTTCTTCATGGTAAAAACCAGAAAAAAAATTATTATTTTTTGCTTTATCTCAGTAAATACGAAGGATTTGGAAAAATGTTCCAAACAAAAGTTCTAGCTAGTATAAAAATACATCTTTTTTATATCATACACTTTTTGCCTCAAACCATTATTTTTCGAGAAAAAGAGGATTGCGTTGGAAAAACAATAAAAACAAGAAAACAGTTACAGATATGCGTTCGGTCACGCTTGTCCCCTTTTCCAGATTCAAGTGTGGGGGGGGGGGGGAGTTACGCATTTACTGACTGGTTACGGAAATTTGTTCAGACACGCTCACCCCCCTTACCAGGTTTAAGTTGGGGGGCTACGCATTTGCTGGCTGGTTACGGAAATGTGTTCAATCACGCTCGTCCCCTTTTCCAGGCTTAAGTGGGGGGGGGGGGGGGTACGCATTTACTGACTAGTTACGAAAAAGCGACGAGAAAGAAAGGGGAAGAAGGGACAAGCGTGACCGAACGCATATCTGTAACTGTTTTCTTGTTTTTCCAACGCAATCCTCTTTTTCTCGTAAAATAATAGTTCTAGGCAAAAATATATGAGATAAAAAAGATGTACTTTTATACTAGCTACAACTTTTGTTTGAAAGATTTTTCAAAATTTTTTTTTTCAACTTTCACTATGATTTTCGTAATCAGCACATCAAAATACGTGAGTATACGTAGTTTCAACAAAATCGGAGGGTTCACCTATTCGAAATTTTATCCTAACTTTTACCCAAGTACTTGAATTTTCAATTTAAAACGATTAATCCCTGACAAAATAGTTCAACTTTCAAGCAAAGAGGTAAATTTTCAACTAAAAACATAACTTTAAAAAAAAATGATTTTTTAACAAAGTGTTTCAAACAAATCTTTCAAATAAAATAGTTGAATACTCAAGCAAAGAAGAATAATTTTTAACCAAAAAGTTGCATTTTCATAAAAAAAAAAGAATTTTCTACGAAAGCGGATGAATTTATCAAACAAAAAGATAATTAAAAGAAAAAGTTGAATTTTCTGTTATCAAGATTTTTAGCTGACTTTTCGCGAACAAAATATGAATTTTGAACCAAGAAATAAGTTTCTACGAAAAAAATTTAATTTTCAATCCAAAAAGACGAATTTTTACCCAAATTTTACCAAAATTTACCCAAAAGCCTTTTTATTTATTTAAAAATTAAAAAAAAATTTTTTTTTCAAATTGTTGAATTTTCATCCAGAAAAGATTCCAGTTGACTTTTCAAGATCAAAATATGAATTTTTTAACAAAAAATAAGTTTCTACGGAAAAAATTGAATTTTCCTCCAAAAAGACGAATTTCTTTAAACAAAAGGGATGAATTTTCAACAAAACAGCAGAATTTTCGACTAAAAAGTGTGACTTTTCAACAAAATTGTTGAATTTTAAACGAAACAGTTGCATTTTTATCCAAGAAAGATGTAATTTCTGCTAAAACAGGTGAATTTTGAAATCAGAAAGACTTTTCGAAAAAGTGTTAAATTTTCCACCGAACAGTTGCATTTTTATTCAAGAAAGAGGAAATATTTCTTTTAAAACAGATGAAATAAAAAAAACTTTTAAAAAATAGTTAAATTTATAAGTTAATTTTCTGCTAAATAGTAGAACCAAACAGATGCATTCTTGTCAAAAAAAAATTAAAATTCTACTAAAACAGGTGAATTTTTAAATCAAAAAGGCAAATTTTCAAAAAAAAAGAGTTGAATTTTCATCCAAAAGGATTTCAGTAGACTTTTCTACAGAAAAATACAAAAAGTAAATTTTCTAGGAAATAGTTGAATTTTCAACAAAACAGTTGCATTTTTGTCCAAGAAAGATCCAATACTTCTACTAAAAAAAAGATCAACTTTTAAATTGAAAAGACAAATTTTCAGAAAAAATATTTTTCGTCCAAAAAATATTTCAGTTGACTTATCAGCAACAAAATATTAATTTTAAACAAAAGGTTAATATTATACGAAAAGAGTTGAATTTTTAACCGAAAAATGCAAATTTTTAACAAATCAGTTGAACTTGCAACAAAAATGATGTTTTTTTAAGAAAATTGTTAAATTTTCAACCAAATAATAAAATTCATAACTAATAAAATAATCTTCAGGAGAAAATTTTTGCGAATTTGCAAAAATTACGTACCAAACGCGGATCTCATTTTTTAGAAGTAAGGGAAACAAACGTATACAAAATTTTGATCAGAGGCAAACTAATGAACATTCCTGAAAATGTTTTAGTTATGTGCTTAAGTCATCTGCTTCTCCCACACAAACTTAAACAGCAAAAATAATTATAATTTGTGCCATTCTTATGTGCAATTTACAGAGACTGAACAAGTAATTGCACATAGGAAAAATTGCTTCGGAATATTTTACTTAATAATATAAGGAAGCTGGATATTTCTGAAAAAGTATTTAGAAGAAGGCTTCCTCAAGGATGTGTTTTATACCCTATTTTGTACAACACTTCAACAGTAGGTATTCATAGACGCATTCATCTCTATGCAACATTTTTTTGGGCGCGACACGGAAGCATCCTTTGGGGCGCCAAGAGTGATGATTACAAACAAATAGGTCATTGAATGAACTCAGAAGCTGCTTCTGGTGTTTTTTGTAGCACCAATGATCGCCAAGCAGAAAACCCTTTGAAAGGTTGCCAGTTGTTTTATAGTACTGATTAGTTCAGTTCCTGGCAACCTGATCGTTTATGCATATACTATCATGGGTATGATTATCATTGTACATAATCAATGAGTATCCTGGTTTTGATCCCATATTACACATCTATTGGCCTATTGCACATCTACCTATTGCACATCTACAGGCCCAAAAAGCTATCTTAGCTTATATTACTTTCAAATACTTTGCTCATTTTGAAGATTCTACTTTCCTACCGTAGAATTTAAGACGTTTAGGACCAGGAAGCTTCCTCCTTCTAGTGAAATGCACGAGTTCCACCTTTTCTGGGTTAATGGATAAACGGTCCCTGCACTATTGATCTACCATTGAGGTTCCCTTATGCTCTTCTGTTACCAGGATCACTAGGTCATCTTCATAGCCTTGATTATAAAAATACGATTAATTCAAAACACAAATCAGGTCGTCATCGGGCGCCCACTGGGTGGATGAAAGAACTTCTCCTTGCCGGCATCCTCTTGAAACTTTAGCATTTACTTCATCACCATGCAATGAAGTATGTACCGTTCTGCTTTTCAACATGAAGTGCATCGACATATTCACTGTGTCACTAACTCACTAACCCCATATGGATTCAATTGCAGATCTGCCTTCTTGAGGGGCAAATTGGTTCCTATGTAAAGGTTTTTCCGTTATGATTTCCTCTTTCATATTGTTACTGGAGTAATGACGGACTGGCGTGGGGAAGTGAAGGAATCACGTCTGTTCAGATTAAAGTTATTCAAACAGAATGCAAGACAATTTATCACTGTGATTATTATCAACTACTAAATACCTTGTCAATATAATCCGAGATATGAGTCCCCGAACCCATCCAACAAGGCACTCCCTTTGTATAAAAAAAAGGTTTTGGTTGTTTTAGAAAATTAGCAAAGATGTAGCCTCCGGAAGCTAAGACCACGAGCGTTCACCGAACGATCGATCCCGACGCGACCGGAAGTCATACGTCATCCGACTCGTCACTTCCCACAACACCAGAAGATGATCGAGCCGAGAAATCACTGAACAAGGAATCAAAAAATGAAAGAAACACTAACTCTAAATTAAAGGACTCAATTACGTGAAATATCCAGAAAAGCACACTTGAGTCTAACTTGTTCAAACAGAAACTATGGCTGCACTTGCCTGCACTTTGTTTGATGCTAAACTGCCAGGAAAAAGGGTCCGAGCAAAAACAGAGAAAAACCTTCAAGGAGAATGAGCATTGGGCGGAAACTATTTAATTACCAATGAAAGCTGAAGGTCACTCAACCAAGAATAACAACATCAAATAAATTATTACCACATATAAAGGTCCTCTAATTTCCTTTACTATTTTCAGCATGAACGAGGTCAAGCTCATCGTTCTGAAGGATTTTATTTCATAGTAAATATCCTTAACCAGTTTTGAAATAAAGATTGCCTTAACCTTCCTCCATACTACAGGGAAGTATCTCATTTCTAAGCATGGCTAAAATATACTGCACAATGGACCCATTAGAGACTGGAATCCTTTTTGAATTAAGTATAAATCTTCCATTCTGGCTACAAAAGTTAGTCCTCCTGAGGGATATGACTCCTGAGCCGCCCCTTTATTTGTGTAATCCAAGCAATTCCACCCGATGACAATATTTATGCCTTGAATAAACATGGTGAGTTACCCCGCAAGGTTCTCTGAAGTATAGAAGTGTTAGGTATATTCTCGATTTCCTTGCAATATCCCCTCCATGAGTACTTTGCAGCATGTTGTATCTCATTATTATAATATCTTGTTAAGGTTGCTCTGTACAATTTCCAATTCCCATCGTTTTTAGCCTTGTAAAAAAGCTTTGAGTATCGTTTTTTAGTTCTTCAAGTTTTCTTAGTACGAAGAGGACGATTGTCATCATATGGTTCCTTCATATCTCATTGTAGGATGTCGGCAGCAAATTCTATTTGATCGATAGGCTTTATTCTACCATGCATAGTGCCGAGGAAGCTGCTGAGATCATCCCTATACGTATCCCTGTCAGTTTCTTGAGGGTTCCCATACCTTTGAACCTCAATTCTATCGGCTGTCAAGGTAGAACATATCTGTTTATGATCCGATAGGGGACGTGTCCGACGATACATGCCATCCCTTGAACACTTTGCTAATACTTATCGAACGTACATAAGGTCAAATCAATTACCTCGCGATATCTAGATGCGACGATGGTAGGTGTATTATCTCCATTCAGTAAAATTAAATCAGTTGTTAAGATGCAATCTAAGAAAGACCCACCTCTGCGGTTGGTGTTCTTACCACGCCAAGCCGAATGATGTGTTAGCATCACAGATGAGCAATAGCCATCGTTTAACGCAGCAGTAGTCCACCAGATTTATTAATTCCTCAGATAATGGTGAGTCCTGGAAGTCAAATGGTAGGTGAGCTGAGCAAATCGCCATAGGTTGGCGCCTGTCTCCTAAATTTTTCTTGATCTTCATTGCCACCAAGTCTCTAGAAAAAAAACCTTGGTATTCTAGAAAACTTATTATCACTTCTGACATAAAGTTTTGCTTTATGTGTTTCTACGGAAATACCATTAAGGACTAATCTGCTCTTGTTACTTGCGCCTCTTAATTTCGCCTTGTATGTCTAAGGTTCTTGTATAAATGCAAAAGCCGTTTGTTCTGCTGTCAAAGGTCTGTTTAAGGTAGCAGACTCTCATTTAGCGTGATGAGATTTTTTGGACAATATCCAGACTGAAATTGGAACATGTGATGTAAATTTTTACTACCAGTTGTTTCATTCACCTCTTCCGAAAACAGACCTGGCAGATCAGAGGATTTTACATAACCCTCTTCAACCCATAGTGAGGCCTGCAGTCAATCTTCTGGAGACTGTCGATCACTCCTGACTCTGCCGATATTACAAGTTTGGATTGCTATCTTCGTAAGTACTGCTTTTGGTTCAATGGATACACCAGGAATCCAAGCCAGCAGTTTCATTGGCCGTGGGTGGTCTTTGCTGTCGATCACTTTGATCTTAGCTCCCGCCCAAGTTTGTGTTCAAACTATACAAACGAAATACACTCCGCCAACAGCTTCAATTAACCAAGTTTGGGACACTTTTCGGAACAGATGACGATGAATGCATCATTTTTGAAGCGGTTATCTTTAATCTTGAAATGACTTCTTCAGATTGCACCTCATCGACTTTCTTCTCTAATGCTGCTTCAATTGCCTTGATCTGGTCGTAATCGAGTTGGGATATTTGGGGCCGCTCGGCGACTATGGCCACTTTCAGGTGACTTCAAAGGGCCTGGCTATCCGAGACTGTTCGAACTGTTAGCCGCATCTTCTTCTACTCCCTGATTTCATTCAGTGTGCTGCTACCAGAATGGGATCCTCTTTAAAGTCCCCACTTGGCTGGTGTTTCCGTCTGAATGATTCAAAGATTGGCGTCTCAACTTCTTCCTAACTCCGAGATGCTTCCCCATTTAGAGATTTCGAAGTTTGCTCATATGCTCTCTCTATAATTTCTATCTTCTCAGGAGAAGATGCTTTTTCCCGAGTTCGTCATTCCAATCCCACAAGTAGCTAGGGAAATATTTTCTCTAGTAACGTTCAGCCCTCGTCACAGTAGTTTACATCTTGACCTAGGGACCTGTTTAGGGAGTCGAGAGCCGCCCTATTTTCATTGATCAGTCAAATTTAGGCTGATACTTTCAGCCTACTAACCACGAACACTTAACATCAGTGTCGTCGTCGCTGCGGCTTCCGGGTCGTCAATACTCGCTGGAGTACTTAGTCCTCCTCACCGCGAGAAGCTCCGTACTCACTTCTCCTTGGGCAGGAGAAATTAATTCCCCACCGTAAGGAGAAGTCAAGCTCACGCGTCCCATAGAGATTTGTTCTTGCTATAACCAAATTATGTCAACAAATGCACTGTGAGCGCATTTATTGACAAAACGAAATCGTCTTTTCTTCTAGTTGTCTTCAAATTATATTGAATGAGATGTTTTCTGACGTCTAGAATGGCTAGGATGTCTTAGGATGTTTGATTTCAGCTGTGTGGAGGCGTCGGAGCCGTCTCTTTATTCCAGCGGGATAACTGAAAACATGCAGGTGCATCTACCTGGTAGAGAGAAAGATGGGGGGGGGGCACACTTGAACGTTAGCCATAAAGGTTGGTAACGGTCAACTCGTCTGATATCGCCTTAGCTTGACTTGCACCAATCTCTATTTATACTCGTCGACCATGGTTTGGATTTGTTGCTGATAGCAGGGTAATGCTTTTCAGAGGCTGAAACTGTCCCATGATCAACATCAATCGATTCTGTTGCTGCTTTCTAGGTAAATGGTAAATGGTTACCTGGAGTCGTAAAGGATTAACAGGTTCTGGCGAGTTGTGGTCTTTGAGTGCTTGTTCAGCATCTTCGAATTGAGCCGCTAGGCGTTTATCCTCCAGTGGGGCCTCCTGATGAGCACTCTTTGAGGTGAAACCTAACTAGGATTAGGAAGTTCAGCTGGTGACCAGCTATTCCTCAAAGTTCCTCTAAGGCAGGTAAGTCACGTGATGGTGTCCACAGTCCAACCTGGTTAGACCGTTTAGAAATTTGTCTTTTTTAGTTGAAAAATTAACTATTTGGTGTTAAAAATTAATTTTTTGTTTCAAAATTTAACTGTTCTACTTTTAGCTGAGGATTTTAATTTTTTGGTTGTATATTCTAATACTTAATTGAAAATTTAATTGAAAAAAATCCAGGTAGGAATTTCATCTTTTTCGTTAAGAATTCAATTTTTCTGTAGAAAATTAATCTGCTTCAGTTAAAAATGCATATTTTTGGGTTAAAGATTCAACTTTTTTCTAGAAAATCAATCTTTTTTGATTGATGGTGCAACTTTCCTGTGAAAAATTGATCTGTTTTAAAGAAAATTCAACTGTTTGGTTGAAGATTCATGTTTTTTCGGTTTGTAAATTCCACTGAATTGCAGAAAATTCGTATTTTTATCTGAAAAATTCAACGAAATTGGTATAAAATTGAATCAATTAATTTGCTCACAATTAAATTTTTGTTGAAAATTTGCATTTCAGGTTAAAAATTCAAATCTTTTGTAGAAAATTCTTTTTTCTGATTTCAAATATTACATTTTTTATTAAGAATTCATCTTTTGTGGTCGAAAATTTAATTACTTGGTTAAAAGTGGAACTGCGTTCTCAAATTTTCATTTTTTTGTTGTTGAATATTTATTGTTTCAGATAAAGTATTTATCTTTTTGTTTGAAAATTTAATTATTTTATTGAATATTCGTTTTTTTCTTGAAGAATAATTTTTATAACTGATAATTTAATTATTCCACTTTTGGTTAATAATGTATCTTTTTAGTTGAAAAAACAACTATTTGATTTGAAATGTAAGTATTATATGCAAAAAAAAATTGTGTAGAAAATTAACATTTTTGATCGAATATTCAACAATTTGTTTGCAAAATCATGTTTTTTTAAATTGTCATTTCGATAGAAAATGAACATTTTTCTTTCTAAAATACAAACTATTTTAACTATTTTGTTTAAAATTTGATTATTTTATTGAAAATTCAAGTATTTTGTTTGAATTTCATCTTCTTTGGTCGAAAATCGAATTGGTTTGTTGAACATTTGTCTATCGGGAGAGAATATTCGTCATATTCAAAATTATTTATTTATTATATATTAAAAATCATTTATTTATTTATTAATTTTGTTGCGAATTCGTCCTTTTGGGTTGAAAATTCATCTTCCATGTTAGAAGAGTTAAAAATGTTACAAGATCTAAACGATATTTTTCAAATGTAAATGGTAATGGTCAATGACAAAATGACAAAATTATTTAGCATAATAATTCATGCAATTTACTATTAGGTAGCATGGGGGAATTGCAAACGAATAAATAATGACGAAAAATAAATTCAATATTTTTTATTTTATTTTATTATTCACATGTTTTTACATTTTTTGGACATTTAAATCAGGAAAACGTATCTTTATCACCTGCAGCCGACTTTAGATTGAACACGCTTGCACTTTTGGCCAAGGGAGAGGAAAACTGCAGAAAACCTTTCTCAAGGTCCCATCATCCATCTTCTATGGTCAGGGTAATGCAGGTCGTAGTTTTCGCGATAAAGATTTCTAATTCTACGGTCTCTGTTTTTGCCAGGGTTAGGGGGATTCGTTATTCTTAGTGCTCCAGTGTGGGCATTAAAAAGGTATTTTTGGTCGATGGGAAGGAAAAATAGTTTATTCACCTCTTCAGATGGATACAGTGTTACATATTGCTCGGCGCTGGACTCTTCAATTTTCATTTTAAGTCTTATTATCCCCAAAAATTCAGAGAATCCATCTTCGCAGAATGGAAGCAAATAAAATATTCCGTTTCTGTTTTGGGCATATCCAATGATATAGTTGTCCTCCTTTTCCACTGCCACTTTGACTTCGCCCGCCGGTAAAAAGTGAAAGGATTCTCGATGGTAATCTTCGTAGCTATGAGTGTATATTGTAGGAGTTCTTTCAGAACCCTGGGGTTGTGCCAGCAGTAATTCTTGAAGCTGTTCTGCAAATACAATTTTTCAAGTAATAAACTGATGTTTAGTCTAAATATAAAAGTGTATTGGGTTGTCAAATAAGTTCGCTCGGTTTTTTTGGGGCAAGCCAGTGGGCACAAAAATTAAGGATGTCCCAGAGATGTCTTCGGGACATCCATAAGACGTATTTTGGAACATGTCATTTGGACATCCTAGCGATGCTCTTAAGACATCTAATGTCAGTACAAAATATGTCCTGAGAACGTTGTATGTCTAGAAGGCATCTGTAGGACATCTTCAGGACATTGGACGTTCAAACGTTCACTCTGATCAGCGCCTCAGACTAGGCTACCCGAATACGCAGAAAAAACCCGACACGAAGATAGCCACCCGAAAGGCGATAGACAGAGAAAATAGTTCCATGTAGTGACACCAGGAAGCGCAGCATCCTCTCTCCCGCGACCTACCTCAACCGGAGAGGGTATAAGAAGGCAGGCGAGATGTGAAGCTATTAGCGAGCACTCTCGAGTGGACTACGAGAAACCGAAGTCCACATTCGGATCATCCATCCGAGTAGCTGTAAGGCTTCATGCTCTGGAAGGATAAAGGTCCGTAGTTTTTGGTCCGGGTACACTGTCACAGGCTCTGGAAGTCTTGTGTTTCTGAGGGCGATTTCAGGTGATGACTTCTTCTTTTTTTGTTTCCCCTCATCACCATCACTGCACCTCCCGTTATTTCCCTTTATTCACATTACTTTTGCTAGCCTCATTTCACCTTACTGCCCCACTTCATTTCCTTACTGACCCGCACTACCCTTCTAGTTTTCTCATCACTCTTCCGCAATGCCTCCCCTTGCTTTAAATCCTTTTAGTTATCTTCCACCCTACTTCTCCTACTCTCCCATTCCTTATTTCCCTTACTCCCCTACCACATATTTCCTTCACTTTTCTTTCCTACGTTTTTCCTCACCTCTATTACTTTCCCTTCCGTTATTTCTCTCTATTTACATTACTTTCCACAGCCTCATTCAACTTCACTGCACCCACTTCTCCTCTTCTCTTTTCCTTAGCTAAAACACTCCTGCCCTAATTACTTTACTCAGTGCTTACTGTCCTTCCTCACTGACCTACACTTCCCTTCCTAACTTCAAATCTTTTTCGCTTAACCCCACTCTACTTTCCCTACTTCCTCAACTCCCTTATTTCCCTCACTTACCCAACTAATCTATCCCTTACTTACACTCACTCCCGCCCCCCAGATATCATTCACTTCTTCTTTCTCCGTTTTCCCTTCACCACCATTACTTCCCCTTCCGTTATTTCCCTTTATTCGCATTACTTTTGCTAGCCTAATTTCACCTTACTGCCACCACTTCCCCCTTTCTCTTTTTCTTAGCTAACACTTCCCTATCCCTACTACTAGAAATCATTTTCGTTACCCTATTGCCCCTACTTTCCCACCATTAGTTTCCCTTACTTTTCCCACTAACCAATCCCTTCTTTCCATTCTCCCCTCTCTACATTTCCTTCACTTCCCCTTTCTGCGTTTCGCGTTATTTTTTTTATTCAAATTGCTTTCCCTATCCTTATTTTTCCTCTCGCTACCCTGCTTCTTTCCTCTGCTTCCCTTCCCCTCATTTCTCCTCATTTTCTCTATTACACCTCCTTCATTTTTCCACACTTCCCCTATTTTTCCTCGCCTCGTTTCTCCTCAATTTCACACTCACCACTTCCGCTCACTGCCTCTCCCACAACTTCCCCTAACCTAATTTTCTGGGAAAAGGTACAATGGACGGACGGGTACCCAGCCGAAACTATAAGGACCGTTACCTAAAAATGCATTTTTTTTCGTAAATTCAACTTTTTTTTTTCAACTGGGCTGAGAACTAGACGCGCGCGAGTAGTTTTTTATTTCCGTGTAAATAAATAATCTTGGAGCCCTTTAATTAGTAGGCCTCAGAAAATTAGACTATTTTAGAATAGAAAATTGAAAAATTTTGAGTTGGAATCATAAATTTTTAAAGATAAAACAAGTTATTATCACCATTTAAAATTGAAGATTCCAAAAATTGTAAAGCCTGAAAGTTTAATTATTCTAAAAACTTTGAAAATAATGTGATTTCTAATTGTAGACTTTTCAAATTCATGATTTCAAAGTTGAAGCGTTTAAAATTAAACTATTCAAGACCTCGTTCAAAATAGAAGAATTTTTAAATTAGAATCTTGAAACGAAGTCATTATATTTTAATAATTTTTAAGTATTCTTCTTTTTAAAAAAGGTAATTTTACATTAAATTTAGAAAAATCAAGTTGAAGAAACAATTTAACAAATTTAAACATCAATTTTCTCTGGGTCTTGATTTAGAGAGCACTGTGCATTAGGAAATGTAGTGTTATCGTAGCCTGAATTATTTAGAATGAGAAATAAATATATTATTAAACTTACCAATAGTATGCGGAGGGCCAGGTTGGGAAAAAATCGGCGAGATCAATAATAGAATTCCAATCAGAGCCCTCATTTTTGTGAATCAAAAGGAAATCAACTTATTTAGAATTTTAGTAACTAATGAATCTTCTTGAAAATGTTAGGGTTTACATGCTTGTCGCTATCTTATTTGGCCTTCTTAATTATCATGAGGAAAAAATTTCGTTTATTTAACACATCATTAAGCCAAATATTGTGATACATTTTTACAATTCATCCATTTTATCTTACTTTATTGACGATGAAAATAACCTCTTTCAGTCGTATGTACTGACAGTAAGGCCACGTAAGTTGATAAAACTAAACGAGCAAAATCACGAATACAGACGGTACAATATTTTCTTCATCTGATAAAATATTTCTTTTCTCACAGAATAATACTGGTCTCACTATTGATCTCAAAAATCGATTTAAATGGACTTCTGACGCTATATTCAGAATAGAAAAATTATTCCAACAGACATAGGATTCATGATTTTTATAGAGTTGTAATAAATTATTAAAAAACATAACAAATGTATCTTATTAAAAAATATATTTCCATAAAAACGCTAAAAGAAAGAAAAATACATTGGATGTAAAATAATGATTCAAAAAATTCCGATGTAAAATTTTACAGATCCCCCCCCCCCAATTTTCAATGGAGTTTCCTGACTAAGGGTTGATATTATAACATCACCCTAAAAACACTCCTGAATTAAAGCATGTCCGACTTGGATTGGAAAGATTGTAAACATGGGAAAGATTCAGTGAATCTTTCCAGCTCTAGAGAATTTAGTTCTGCTGGGTGGGTGGGTTGAAGGGGGGTGTTAGAATGATAAGCTATAGCTCAAGGATTATCTCAAAAAGTCATAGGAACAATAAAATCGACTTTTGCGAAATAGTGTCATTTTTCTGAAGTATAAGAATGGAAAATATTCAGTGAATCTTTCCAGTCCTAGAGAATTTAGTTTTACTGCGTGGGTGGATTCAGGGGGGTGCTGAAATGACAATCGATATCCTAAGAACCACCTCAAAAAATCAGAGGAGCAATAACTTTAATTTTTCCGAAACCTCTCATTTTTTGGAAGGATATGAAGGGAATATATTCACCGAATCTTTCCAGCTCTATAGAATTTAGTACTACTGCGTGGGTGCGTTGTGGAAGAGAGGGTGTTAGAATGACAATCCATAGCCTGAGGACCATCTGAAAAAATCAGAGGAGCGATAACATCGACTTTTCCGACAAATTGTCATTTTTCCGAAGGATAAGAAGGGAAAATTATTACCAAATCTTTCCAGCTGTAGGGAATTTAGTTTTACTGCGTGGGTTAGTTTAGGGGGATTTCAAAATGGCAATCCATAGCCTGAGAACCACTTAAAAAATCAGAGGAGCAATAATGTTGGTTTTTCCGAAAAATTCTCATTTTTCGGTAGGATATGAAGGGAATATATTCACCGAATCTTTCCAGCTTTATAGAATTTTATTCTACTGTGTGGGTGGGTTATTGGAAGAGGGGGTTGTTAGAATGCCAATCCATAGCCTGAGGACCACCTGAAAAAATCAGAGGAGCAATAGGAGGATTGGATTTTCCGAAAAATTCTCATTTTTTGGAAGGATATGAAGGGAAAATATTCACCGAATCTTTCCAGCTCTATAGAATTTAGTTCTACTGCGTGGGTAGGTTGTGTAAGGAAGGGTGTTAGAATGAAAATCCATAGCCTGAGGACCACCTGAAAAAATCAGAGGAGCGATAACATTGACTTTTCCGACAAACTGTCATTTTTCCGAAGGATAAGAAGACGAAATTATGGCCAATTCTTTCCAGCTATAGAGAATATAGTTTCACTGCGTGGGTTAGTTCAGGGGGGTATTAGAATGAAAATCCATAGCCTGAGGACCACCTGAAAAAATCAGAGGAGCGATAACATCGACTTTTCCGACAATCTGTCATTTTTCGGAAGGATAAGAAGGGAAAATTATTGCCAATTTATTCCAGCTACAGAAAATGTAGTTTTACTACGTGGGTTAGTTCAGGGGTATTAGAATGACAATCCATAGCCTGAGGACCACCTAAAAAAATCAGAGGAGC
>CAKNYM010050716.1:94593-109057 GCA_932195095.1 Andricus curvator
TGCGTGGGTTAGTTTAGGGGGGTTTCAGAATGGCAATATATAGCCTGTGAACCACCTCAAAAAATCAGAGGAGCAATAACTTTGGTTTTTCCGAAAAATTCTCATTTTTTGGAAGGATGTGGAGGGAAAATATTCACCGAATCTTTCTGGCTCTATAGAATTCAGTTCTACTGCGTGGGTGGTTTGTGGCAGAGAGGGTGTTAGAATGACAATCCATAGCCTGATAACCACCTAAAAAAATCGGAGGAGCAATCACTTTGATTTTTCCGAAAAATTGTCCTTTTTCCTAAGGGTGAGAAGGGTAAATATTCACCGAATCTTTCCAGCTCTGAAGAATTGTGTTCTACTGCATGGGTGGTTTGTGGGGAGTGTTAGAATGACAATCCATAGCCTGAGAACAACCACAAACAATCAAAGGGGCAATGACATCTATTTTTCCGAAAAATTTTCATTTTTCCGATGGGTAAGAAGGTAAAATATTAATTACATCTTTCCAGCTTTATGAAATTAGGTTCGACTGCGTGGGTGGGTTGTGGGAGCTGTTAGAATGAGAATCCATAGCCTAAGGACCATCTCAGAAAACCATAGGAGCAACTAAATCGACTTTTCCGAAATAGTGTCATTTTTCCGAAGTAAAAGATAGGAAAATATTCACTAAATCTTTCCAGCCCTAGAGAATTTAGATTTACTTCGTGGGTGGGTTCAGGTGGCTGCAAAAATGATAATCCACAGCCTGAGAATAATCTCAAAAAATCAGAGAGGCAACTAGTTCAATTATTTTCAAAAATGGTACTGTTTCCCTTAGAATAAGGTGGATAAATATTCCCCAAATTTTTTCACCTTCACAGAAACGAATCTTACTGCGTGAGTTTGCAAGGGGATGTTCAAGGGGATGTTAGAACAACAACAGTTATCCGAGAGACCCGCTCGAAAAATCATAAGGGTGTAAACTTGTAGTATTTTGCATAATTATTCAAGTTCTCGAAAAGTCGGGGGCAGGGGGGGGGGTATCTGTGAAATTTTACTTCGGAATTTTTTAAATCATTATTTCACATGCATATCGCCCCAACACTCGTTATAATCCACACAAAAAAAGAAGTGCCCTTTTTAATGATATGCAGAGGTTCCGCAAGCCGCATGAAGTGCACAATTCACAATTCACAATTCACATTAATAAAAATGTGAAAAATACAACATGTCCCTCTTCCAATTAAGTATAAAATAAAAAATGAAAAGTTCCCTCCTTTCATCTGAATATCAAAAATACCTAATAACTCTCCCCCTTTCAATCAATAAAAATGAAAGAATGGCCTCTTTCAATTCAGAAAAACAATGAATAACCAAAATTTCCTCCCTTATAACTAAATAGGAATCTCACATATAAAAAAATGTTCCTCTTTGACCTCACACATTTTATTGCAGAGTGATTTATGAATGATGGTTTATAAAGAAGCAAAGTGATCATCAAATGATCAAATCAAAAGTTTCAATAAGTTTTTTTCAATTTTTCAATTAAAAGACTTTTTTGACAATAAGTTTTTTATATATAATTGTGAAAAAAGGAAATCCCAGAAATTTATTTAAATTTTTTAATTTTCTGCTTATTTCTTCAAATTGAACGAATTGTTGATGATGTTGTTTTGATACGTAACTGTGGTCTTGAAAGACTCAACGTATCAGATGCGTGATTTTGTATTTTTAGCTTCACTGAATTACGCGGTATTTTTTTTAGTACACACAACTGAAAGAGATTATTTGTATAACTAGAATAAGGTAAAAAATTGATAAACTGTTGGACATTTTTTTTCTTCCAATTGGAAATAAATCTTACAAATAAACAAAAAATTTCCTCTTTCAATTCGGAAAAAAATTAAACTCAAAATTTCCCCCCTTTGAACTGAATTCTTCAAATTCAAAAGAAATTTAAAATCGAAATTTCCTTCCTTCCAACTCAATAAAAATGTTAACAAAAAAAATTTTATCAGAAAAAATTGAAAACCAAAATTTCCTCCCTTCCAACTCAATACAAATAACAAAAATAAAATATCCTTCTTCCAATTCATAAAATATTGAACACCAAAATTTTTACCGCGATAAAAATCCTAAAAATTTGAAGTTTCTATCTGCAAATTAAAAAATTGGAACTTACTAAAAATTTTAGAAATAGCAAATTTTCCAAAAATTTATCCAAAAATTTATTGATTCTTTGATGTGGAATTATTTCAATTTATTGTTGTTCTGAAGTACTAATTGTTATATAACTGTAATATTTATTAAATTTAGCACACTGCAATTTTAACAATTCAAAGATTTTTATTTCATACAATTCAGTTTTAAATTATTTAGGTTTGAGTATCTGAATCGAAAATGCTTATTTTGAATAAACAGTCAAATATTTCTGAATATTGGAAATGTTTTTTTTTTCAATAAAATATTTCAAATTGATCGTGTTAAAAATGGAATATCTTACACTAAACCAATATTTGCATGCGATTGGTATTATATCCATTGTCCCTATTAATGTTATTAGAATGTTTCCAGATTTCGATTGCTTCTCTATCTTTTCTTGGAAAAATACGGTGTATTTTTGCGATGATGGTTGTTTTGTCAATTAAAATGCTATGTCCTGTTTCGATATGATGCTCAGCTAGTGCTGATTGCGTCAAATGTTCCAGCCTGACTTTACTCTCATGTTCGTTTACACGTTGGCTCACCGCTCTCCCGGTTTCTCCAATATGGACTTTTCCACAAGAGCAAGGGATTTTGTATACTCCCGCATCAATGAGAGGTGCCTTTTTATCTTTAGGCTTGCTTGGATGTTGTCCTATTTTTTCAGGTGGTTTAAATATGGTTTGGATGTTGTGTTTGTTGAGAATTCTTCCTATAATTCCTAATTCTTCCTATAAAACTCGTATTGGAAAAACGTCCTTTCTCAGCATTGTCCAATTTAAGGGTGAAAGAGATTCTTAAAAAAAGGGTCAAGCTCCCGTTAGCCATAGGCGCAGTTTGAATCTCCTATTCACTGCACATCAGACAATACGAATCTTCACAGCTTCATTCAGCCTTCAAAGTCTATGCCTATGGCTTTCGGGAGCTTAACCTTTTTTTAAAGGATCAGTTTCACGCTTAAATTGGAAAATGCCGAGAAAGGACGTTTTTTCAATACGAGTTTTCCAATATTGAAACTCATTAAGATCGTAATTATACCGACGCTTTCAATCCAGAAATTAATAATTGTTATTGACCGCTAAACTTATGAGATGAAACCGCTGAATCGAGAAGCTTCTTTCAATCTTCAGTTCAGCTTGAAATCTGTATCTCGATCCCAGATCATTATTTTTTACCTGTTTAGCTCTACTAATTAAAATAATCATTAAATTGAAGTAAAACGAATTGCCATTTGTTAAGTACATGTTACAGAATACTCATTAATTTTGTCAAATTTCTGATACCAATTCTTGAACGTGTCCAGGACTTCAAAGTCGACGTGGTAAAAGTTAAGGGTTTTTTCACACATTTTCTGTCACAGGAAAGACAACCAATTTTTGACGAAAATCAAACTGAAATCGTTTTACCAGTATAATGTTGAAGAATTCTTCTGTCTTTGACTTAACATTCTGCGATTTTTTCTCGCCGAGTAATAAAGCTTCAAAGCCAGGTGTCAGGAGGTGTATCGTCAACGTAACAACACCAAAATTTCGGTTCAAGCTTGGATTGCTTGAAGATTTTAGTCTGGAGATGTTCCGTAAAGATGTTGGCTATTATAGGTGAGATTGGAGATTCTATTGCTGCTCCTGAGGTTTGATCGTAGAATTGGTTATTGAAAAAGAAGCAAGTATTAGTAAGACAGTGTTCTATCAAAGGTATGAGATCGGAGAGGAAGTTCGGAAAGGATTTAATAATATCGATTGTATCCGAGATTGGTACTTTGTAAAGAGAGATACTACGTCGAAACTCTAGGATGTCTTGGGGTTGAATGTGAATTTATGTAATTTACTACTAGGTAGGATGGGTGAATTGTAAACGAATGAATGATGACAAAATATAAATTAAATATTTTTATTTTATTTTATTACTTGCATGCTTTTATACTTTTTGGGCATTTAAATAAGGAAAACGTATCCTTATCGTCTGCAGCCGACTTTAGATTAAACATGCTCGCATTTGCTTGGACTTTTAGCCAAGGGAGAGGAAAACTGCCGAAAACCTTTCTCAAGCGCAGCAAGTTACCGACATTCTATAACATAGAGTTTATTTATTAAATCATTCAACGACGGAAATCCGTAGAGCTTCGACAGTATCCATTTTTTCACCATGGTGCAATTTTCCGAATGAACATATTATTTAGAACATCATTCGTCTTCTATGGTCAGGGTAATTATTCTCGTAGTTTTCGCGATAAGCATTTATAGTTTCCCTTACATTATTTGTCCCAGGAATAGGGGGATTCGTCATCCTTAATGCTCCAGCTTTAGCAGTAAAAAGGTATTTTTCTTCGATGGGATGAAAGAACAGTTTATTCACCTCCTCAGACGGATGCAATGTCATATAAGCCGCGGCTTTTCTGTCTACAATCTTCATTTTAAGTCTTATTATCCCCAAAAATTCAGTAGGTCCATCGTCGCAGAAAGGAACCAAATAAAATATTCCGTTTTTTTTTGGGCGTATCCAATGATATAGTTGCCCTCCTTTTCCACTGCCACTTTGACTCTGCCTTGCGATAATCTGTTAAAGGATTTTCGATGGTAATCTTCGTAACTATGACGGTATATTATAGGAGTTCTTTCAGAACCATGGGGTAATGCCAGCAGTAATTCTTGAAGCTGTTCTGCAAATACAAATTTTCAAGTATTAAACTTATGTTTAGTCGGAATTTAAAAGGAACCTCTTGCCATATTTTCACCATCTTCAACATACCCTGTTCGTAAAAAGTCTAGGGCGGAATAAATGGAAATCAAAGGATGTTTCGTCTCTGATGTTTTGCATCAGCATCCACATTAAACTGACTCAGCACCCTCTGATTTCCATTTATCCCGATCGTTACAAAATTCCTCGAATGGAAAAACCTTTACTGATGAGAAAAATGTCCAAAATCATTTTAACCATTTTTTTCGGGTAGCTATTGAAGTATGAGGCCTGGAGTCGTCTTTGATTACGACAATACCAGGCCTCATACTTCATCAGTTAACCGAAAAAAAAATTGCCAAAGGTTGGCTCTGATTTTTCGCCTCTGATGTTTTGCCTCATCCTCCATATTCACCTGACTTAGCACCCTCTGATTTCCATTCAATTCCCCTCACTCAAAATCTTTTTCGCTACGCCCCACTCTACTTCTTCACCCCTTATTTCCCTCACCCATCCCTTAATTCCAATCAGTCCCACTCCCCCCTTATCATTCACTCCTTCTTTCTTCGTTTCTGTTCATCACCATCACTTTCCCTTACTGCCTCCACTTCCTCTTTTCTCTTTTCCTTAGCTAACAACCCACAACCCCCACTTCCTTTGGTCTGCCCTCACTGCCTCACACTACCCTACTAGCCCTTCCATCACTTTCCCGCACTACCCACCCTTACTTCGAATCATTTTTTTACCCCGACCCTGTTACTTCTACTTTCCCACCATTTGCTTCCCTTACATTTCCTACTCAACAATCCCTTGTTTCCATTTTCCCCGTCTCCACATTTTCTTCACTTCCGCTTTTTTCGTTTCCCGTAATTTTTCTTTCTCAACATTGATTTCCCTAGCCTTGTATCTCCTAACTTTTGCAATACGTGACACCTATAGGAAGAAGGAAGATTATCTTTGCAGCATTGAAAAGAGCATCGAAAATTAGGTGAGGAGAGGAAACCTCTTGACCGAGTTCTGAGTACAGTCTGAATAAGCAGCCAAAAAAGATTGAGAAATGATGTTGTGGATGAAGGAACAATATCGTGCGATGATTTGATAGAACTTTTCTCGTGGTTTAAGCGCAGACCAAAGTTTTGATAAAATTTCTCCGGTATTGGGTAAGGATTTTTCACAAGAGACCATTTTCTCATGGTAAGAAGATTTTCGAAGGGGACATTTTGGTCCCGCGGACGACCCGCGCTCAGATCGACCTCCGGAAGCGGTAACATCTGAAAACTTTGCGGCTGTGAAGAATCTACTGAATGATAATAGAAGAATCACGTACTGGTAGATAGAGCAAACCTCACATATTAGTGCACCAGCAGTCCATCGAATTCTACATGAACCTTCAAAGGTTATGAATGTTTGTAATCTGTGGGTACTACATGCCTTGACCGAGGAGCAAGAGGCAGCGTGAGTAGAGCGGTGCAAAACAATACTAAAAAGATTTTAATCAGGATCGTCTCGGGATGTAAATAGTATTATAAAAGGCGACGAATCCTGACTTTATTATTACGACGTCCGAACAAAATCACAAAACAAGATCTGGCTGTTTGAAGATGTGGATACTCCAGTGTAGGTGCGAAAGTCTCGATCTGTAAACAAAAGGATGATTGCAGTGTTCTTTGGGACACGCGACATTGTGGAAAGGGTCGTACTGGCAAAAAAGCGCACTGTCACCTTTTTGTGGTACACTCAGGTATATTTGTCCCAAGTGAATAACCAATTTTAAAAAATCAGGCCGAAATCTCGAATCAGCACCTGGCTATTCCACCAGGACCATGCACCGGGTCACAGAGAGAAGGACACAGTCGCTTTTTTGGTCAGATCTAGACGGACTATTTGAAATCACCCTCCTTAGAGCCAAGACTTTGCTTCCTGTGACTCTGGTAGGTTTCCTGAAGTAAAAAAGCAACTGAAAGGGCGTCGATTTTCTAACGAAACGGACCTTTTGACGGCGCGGGACCAAGTGTTTGCAGATCGTCCAGAAGAAAAGTGGCAGGGTTGGGTCGATGACTGGTTTCTAGGTATGGAGAAGTGTATTGACTGCAGTGGAAAGTACTTTGAAAGACTATAACAGGTTCACCTGTATCGAAAAAATTTCGTAGCGCCCCTTTTATTACTACTAAGGTAAAACAAAGAATACCAAACATGGTTCTCATTTTTCAGAAATAAATGAAACCCATGTATATAAAATTTTGATAAGAGGGTAACTAATGAATATTCCTGAAAATGTTTCAGTTATGTGTTGGAGTCATCTGTTTCTCCCATACAAACTGAAGCAGCAACAATAATTAGGATTTGTGCATTATTCTGCGCAATTTACAGAGACTGAAAAAGTTATTGCGCATAGGACAGAGTGATTCTGGATATTTTACTTAATAATATAAGGAAGCTGGATATTCCTGAAAAAATATTTAGAAGAAGGATTCCTCAGGGTTGTGTTTCAAGACCTACTTTGTACAACACTTCTACAATAGATATTCATGAACAAACTCGTTCCCTATGTAAAATTTTTTTGGGTGCGGCATGGAAGCATCGTTTTGGGTGCCTTTGAGTTCAATAGTCACTTCGTATTGCCAAGATTTGTAGACAAAACTATTAATACAAATGGATGTTTAAAAGAAATTATTAACATAATAAATTTATTTAACGCTTTCACGATGATTCATTATAATAAAAGGCGGGGTTTCGGGTTTCAATCGTGTGCAAAACTACAAATCTTGCCGACGTTTCGTAAACATTTTAAGTTCGTTTTTTGAGGGCTAACCTGAAACTGAAGTTTCAGGTTATGTTGTTTTTATATATACTCTCTACGATGCCTGTGATTGGGCAGAGTGCCCCACCGTTGAGACTGGTCAAACTTGATTGGTCAGTCAAGTCTTAAAAAAAAACCAGGGAGGATGGAAAGCCAAATCCGATTGGTATAATATCCATTGTCCCTATTAATGTTATTATGTCAAATAAAATGCTATGTCCTGTTTCGATATGTTGCTCAGCAAGTGCTGATTGTTATATACTTCCGGATCACTGCGAGGTGCCTTTTTATCTTTAGGGTTGTTTAGAAGTTGGCCTATTTTCGCAGGTGGTTTAAATATAATTTGGATGTTGTGTTTGTTTAGAATTCTTCCTATTTGTTCTGTGATACCTTAGATGTAGGGTAGGATGGTGGTTGTTTTTCTCTCTCTTTTTTTAGTAGGTTGTGTTGAATTGTTTTTTTAGTGTATTTTTGTATTCCTTTATTAATTTGTTTTTTTTATTTAATTAGGATTTTTTAACTTTTTTGTAATTTATTTTATAAGTTATCTTTATCTGTCATGGAGACAGCTCTGTGTACAAGGGAGTTGCTTTTTGTTTATTTGAAAATTGATATGTTTTAGTAAAAATTTCATATTTTTTCAGCTAAGAATGCAACTATTTCGTTGGAAATTAATCTTCTTTGATAAAGGATTCAACCATTTTGTTGAAACTTCGTATTTTAATGTTGAAAATTGAACTATTTTGTTTAAAATTGTTCTTTTTCATGAATTCAACTGTTTCTGATTTCAAATAAAAATATGTTTTGGCTTAAGTATCTACTACTAGATTATTCGTTGAAATGTTATCATTTTGGTTGAAAATTGAAATACTTAGCTGAAGGTTGACCTACTTTGTTAGAAAATTTGGTTGTAAATGCAACTCTTTGGTTAAAAATGAATTATTTTGTTATTGAAGATTGAAATATTTGGTTTTTTGTTGTTGAAAAATTCGACCATGGGGCTAAAAATTCATCCTCGGAGTTTGAAAATTCAATAGCATTTGAAGTCTTTGTATCCCCAAACTTGACAATTCTGTATCTTCGGCGAATGAAACCAAATAATATTCTTCTCGTATCTTTTGGGCATATTGGGCATATCCAATGATCCAGCTTCCCCGCGCTTTTATTGCCACTTTGGCTAAGCCCAACGGTGATCGGTGAAAGGATTCTCGTGAGACATTTTCGTAACTATGCTGATATATTTTAGGTATTGTTTGGAAAAGATAAGGTCGGGGTTTTGCCAGCAATTCTTTCGCAAGCTTCTCTGCAAATACAATTTTTCAAGTATTAAATTAATGTTTAGTCTGAATTTGAAAGTGTTTTGTCCGAAATCAAAAAGTGTGTAATGGAAAATTAAAGTTATTTGTCAAAACAAATTTCCAAACATTTTCAAATTCTCAAAATAGATTTGCAATTTTTTTGTAAATTTTTTTTTCAAATGGGCTAGAAAGTAGACGCGCGCGAGAAGTTTTTTATTTTTGTGTAATGATTATCAAGCATCTATTATAGCATGCAATACTAAGTGACATTCAGAGGGATTTGATCGACTTTTCCAAACTGAAGAACATGAGAGAAAAGATTTAAAAAATGGTGAAGCTTCCAATTTTAATTATTTTGAAAACGTTGAAAATTATATGATTTCTAATTGGAAGCTTTTTCAATTCATGATCTCAACCTTAAAGCTGATATGCACCGTACTTTTGGTATATATAACTCATTATCCTGTGAGATGAAGCGAGAGGGAGCGACGGTAAATAAGGGGGTGGTGAATCTTATTTGTGATAGGTCTATTGAGGTTACCACAAGGTCTAGGATATTTCGACCATAGGGTAGGCGACGATGGTGGAAGTATGGGAGTTGAGTCTGGGGGATGGGAAAATGTTCGAAATTTTGATAGCAGGTCTGCCCGCCATCAAAGTTTTAGTTGTTGAAGTCGATGAAAAATAGGTAACAAGAGGGGAGGGGGGATTTAGTGACAACAGATGATATGCCGTGCTTTTGTCGCGACGGAGAAGAGTTAGTTGATAACAGGAGTGCCCGCTATCGGATTATTTTACGGGAGAAAAGGGGGCGCCGGGTTTTACCCCGTGCCTTGTCGCGACAGCAGGATTGCCCGCTGTCTGACGGAAGGATGGACAGTTTGTTGATAGCAGGTATTCCCGCTATCAGGTTTTCGGGAAGGAAGCCGAACAAGATAGCGCCGGCTTTTACACCGTACCTTGCCGTTATAGCAGGTATGCCCGGTATCTGACTGGAAAGGAAAACTTATGAGGGAGATATGAAAGAGGTTTGAGGCTATGTTGGAGCGAAGAGGGTTTATTGAAGTTCGAAAAGAAGCTTCGCGTGACGTTGACTGGCTCGATCGCAGTCGAACTCGCCTTCTTATGCACTCGCGTTTCCTCGAGAACTGGCGGGGGAGTCAGAGCCGTGTGGAGGGAGATGCGCGCGTCGAGACGTCAGTTGTGACTAGCGCCGTCTCCACGGCTCATTCACCACGGTTCTGCTACTCCGGTGGCGCGAGGAAGTGTATCTTCCTTCTCTCATCATGCGCAGACTACGTTCGTAGGTATGTGCATGCCAAGGAAGACACGTGCTTCTCGCATAATCAACGAGTTTCTGACCGATTCACATTAGAATCTTGATATCTAGTTCACATAGTGATTTAATATCGTAGTATCTAAAATAATTGCCTAGCGATTGACTAAGCGTCCTATGCGAGAGGACTTTTATATTTAAAAGTGAAAAACACTCATAATAACATAATAGAACTTTTAAAATAGAGTCTTGAAATTAAATCTTCAAATATTGCTCCTTATTAATGAATTCATCACGTAGTTCAAATCTCACTCATTTTAATCTTTCCTAACTCGTTGAGGAATTGTCTGAGATGTTCTATACATGTACAATTAGTATAGCCTTCTTTTAAGAAAATGTACTTTTATATTGTATTAAGAAAATTAATTTGAAGAAACAATTTATTAACTCTAAACATCAATGTTCTTTGGGTCTTGATTTAGAGAGCACTGCGCATTAGGAGATGCAATGTTAGCTCAACCTGAATGATTTAGAATAAGAAATAAATATATTATTAAACTTACGGATATCAGCTTGTTGAGAATGTTTGGTTTTATCAACTAGTCTCTATCGTATTTGGTCTTCCTTATTATCAGGTTCTTGTTCTAGATTACACAGCAATATGGAAAACATTTCGTTCATTCAACTCATCATTAGGCAAAAGATTGTGAAACATTTTATCAACTTTATCAACGATACAAATCGCATCTTTCAGTCGTATGTGCTTGCAATAAGGCCACGTAATTCAATCAAACTCAACTACAAAATAATTCACCTCACATGTTTATTCTTTCAAGGCCACGCGAGAAAATAATTAATATTGAATAAAGAAAATCTTGACACAACACATTACACACATTACTACTACGGTTAAACAAAGTATATCAAACTCGGTCCTTATTTTTATGAAATGAAGGAAATTTATCCATACATAATTTTGATGAAAGGGTAACTAATTATTAAAAAAAAAAAATTATCAAAAATTATTTTAAAAAAAAAATTAAAAAAGGGTAACTAATTCCTGAAATTGTTTCAATTAATGTGCTGAAGTGGTCCAAAATAAGAGACAGTTTCAATTTTCACGGGCGACTGGAAATTCGGATTGCCTAGGAAAAATAAAAATATGCCTACTTTTTGCTTTGCTGTAGAGTCATTTTTCCACTCTCTAAAATGTTTTTAAGATTCTTGTCAAAGTAATGTTAATAGTATATTGTGCTACAAGTTGAAAAAGCGAGATATTTAAAACGAGTGTGAAGTTAGCTTCCCGAGCGGTGCGAGGGTGGCTATCACACGAGTTTTAAATCGTCGCATTTTCAATGTGTGGGACACGATACTTTTTCTATAATTTGTTCAAAAGTGCTAGTTTTTGTTTACCTGCTTTTTGTGTAAAAAGAAGGCGATTTTTTGTAGATTGACCCAACAATGACAATAGCAATTATCAAAACCATGGCAATAATATGGCAGTAATAATAAGCTGGTTCTCACAATTGAATAGTTGGCCCATAAAGTTCAGGGCTTCAAAATTTCCGATTTTTCGTGAAAAAAACCAAGCACAGTATTTTCGGAGAAACTGACGGTGTTTTTTTTTTGCTTTTGCCAAGTGACAAAAGTACATACAAAATACACAACTCGAGACTTTTCAGGAAATTTATTTTAGGTTAGGGACGAGAGTCGGAAAATAGAATGAAGTTGGCTGCGCACGATGCACGAGTACACCCGAGGCAGCACGAACCCACCCGAAATAACATTTACTTTTTTCACTGTCCATTTACTTTTCCCACTACAACTGTCCACTTTTTTCACTGTTGCACGGAAAGGTCGGCACTGCGCATGCGCCACGTCATCGACCAAAAATCGATCACTTTTTGCACCAAAAACCGATCACTTTTTGCACCAAAAACAGGTGGAAAAACTGGCCCTTTTTCGCAAATTATAGAAAAAATAATAAAACTGTGAGTTCACTGTAAGGATTTACCTGCGTGGCCTCTGGCCACTAATCCGCTCTTTGTTCCTGTTATTATCACGCTTTTCACTTGAAGAGCTACACCCTAAAACTTTATTACTTTAGACTTGAGGACTTATTATTGGTGAATGAAAACAAAAGAAAAGACAAAAACCCAAAGGAATTAGTAAGAGTGATTCTTGCTCTTTGTCCTTCATGAAAAGCCCATGAGAGTGTGTACAACAACAGAGAAATCATGAAACATTTCAAAGAAGACAAAAAATAAATAAATAAAATATAAAAAAACAAATCATTTGGCCCTCGATCGATCCTCGTGTTCTCGCGAATACTTCCTTCAAGAGAGGAGGAGCTGTTTACAAATGAATGAAAGCATAAACAATAACAAGTAATTTGCAGGTGAAACGTGCAACATTACAAGATCAACAAATACAACAATCGTTACTTCATTTTTATCTATTGCAGCTTTTAAATCAGCACTAAATTTAAGGAAAGCAGTGATGTTACTGTGCTCCCTCCGGAATCCTGATTGGAAAGGATCAAGCAGGTTATATTTATCCAAATATTCAGTCAGCTGGTTATCCACTAATTTCTCAAAAGGCTTAGCTAATGCACTGAGGATAGAGATAGGGCGAAAATTTGTTAGAGTTGAAGGATTAGTGATCTTAGGAATAAGGCGATTCAGTGCTTGTTTTCAAATACTGGGGAAAATCCCAAGCTGTAGAGAACAATTGTAAATATGAAGTTGAACAGAAAGTATCACACGGAGAGAAAGTTTGACCATTTTAATCGAGATACCATCAATACCGATAGCTCCTGAGGTTATCTTGGCAATAACTGGAAGCAGAGAGTCTGCCCCAATATAAGAGAAGTAAAAGTTAGCAACATCAAAGGGATGTAATTCACTGGATAAGAGAAAATTATCAATTGGTAAAGGCTCAATCAAGAAATTTTTTATCAAGTCATTTACCAGGTAGTTCTGATCAAAGGTTCGACTCTGAGAGGGAATATTACAAGCCGCCGAATGACCTTCCAGATATTTTCATTCCTATTCTTGTTAAAAATTGTATTATAGTTATATTTATTTTTAGAGTCCCTTATCTTAATTTGAACCAGATTCCTAAGCACATGGAGTTCCTTCCATCGTCCCTGGTCATTAGTCCTCCTAGCTTGAGAATCCTTTCTATCTCTTTCCCTTCTGAGACTTTTAATCTCTTCCGATATCCACGGACAAGTTTTTTTCCTCACCTGAAAATCATGTACTGGGGCTACTACATCGAATGTGGAAATTAATATATTATTGAGTATTTCTACCTTTAAATATAAATTTCTATCAGAAAATAAAGCTTCTCCAATCAGCTTCAGAGAGCAGAGTGAACAATCTATCATCATCAACTTTACTTATGTTTCTGAATTTTTTTAAACGCGGGGCGATAGTTATACATGAATTAAAATTGTAATGTATTTGAATAAGATCACGGTTGGACAGAAAGGGAACTGAGTGTTGAGAATAATTATGTACTTTCGTTAGATCTTCCACAGCCCTAAGGTCAATCCATGTACTTGACATTCCGAGTGGTGCGAAGACCCATGTGGTACTATAGATTGACCAGCCAAATTTACCAAAGACGTTAGGTATTTGGATTGGTTGGAGCGAATATTTAAGTTAGTATTAAAATCCCCTGTAGTTATAACATTATTATAATTGAGCGTGTAATTGAAAAGCTCCGTCTCTAATTAATTATCAAAACCAGCATTAGGTGGTTTATATACAACCCCAAGAAGAAGACGTTCACGACATTGAAAGACGTCAATAAATACAAATTCAGCAGCCGATACAGTGGTTTCAGTACTGACATGTAAGATCTTACGCTTTCAATCATTATGGACATATACGCAGACCCCACCACCTTTACGAGACTCCCTATCTTTTCTGAAAAGTGAGTAATTATTAGGGCTAATATTTGAAGAATCAAATTGAGGCTTGATCCAAGTTTCAGATACAGCTGTAATATGAAAGGATCTCTGACCAAAGTAATCAGCCATCAAGTCTTTCAAGAAGAAGACAATACCATATATAGGGCGAATCCCTGATGTACAATGCTCGATCTTTGCTCCAACCAATAAGTTTAGTCGAAAAACCACGCTTTCTTTTACCTAGTTCCAGTAAGTTCTTACAGGTAGCTTGTGAGTTAAAAGTGGCTATTACAATAGGTGGAAGCGAAGGTCTAGAAGCAGTGTAATTT
>CAKNYM010050716.1:133526-161618 GCA_932195095.1 Andricus curvator
CTTTACAAATTATTGTATAGTGTATAACTGAAACCTCAGCAGAGATAACGTTAAATCAACAAAAATCGATTTTGCCGAAATCATTATTCAAACTGTGAGTAGGTGATGAAATAGTTTGTTATATGACATACTACGACTTATAATAGAAAATCCTTAAAAGCTTCTCAAATAATGTAAGATTTTTCCATAGAATCTACTCCCTAAATCTCAATTAGTAAAAATTTAAATAATTAAATCAGTACTTAGGATTTCGACTGAGGAATCAGTTATTTTTTTATTTCATTGATTGAAATAGTAAAATACACTATAAAAGTTTCACATAAGCTCAAAATCGTGATCCACGTTGTATTTTCCATGGCAGATCCTAAAATGTTTGAAATTTCGGGAAACAACCCTTTTTGTGTACCCCCCCCCCCCAACCACTTAGAAGAAGAAGCCAAAAAAACATTTTTTCAACTGTATCGGTAACAGTCATCAAAATTTTAAATAATGAAAATTCTAAAAATATTTCGACAATTTAGAAAAAGTCTACATAAAAGATTATAATTTTAAATCAAAAACAGTTGAATTAAAAAAGAAAAAAGGAATTTTTAACACAATAGTTGAATCCTTAACTAAAAATGAATCATTTTCTACCAAAAGAGATGAATTTGAAAGAAAAAACAAAAATGATTTTCAACAAAAGAGCTATTTTTTCAACCGAGAAAGAATTTTCAGTCAAGAAAAGAAAATATTTCAACCAAAGTGTTAAATTTTTAAGCCAAAAAAAATCTCTATAAAATAGTTGAATTTTCAATCCAAAACAAAAATTTCATTCCGAAAATAATAATTTTCTGCAGAAAAGTTCATTTTTATCCAAATGATTGAATTTTTTAACAAATTTTTCAGTTTCAAGTCAAAAAGATGAACTCTGAACGAAAAATGAATCGAGTTGATATTTCAACCATAGAAGATTTTCATTTGGAATAAAAAATAGTTAAATTCAACAACAAAATTAATTTTTCACCCAATACTTGAATCTTCAACTAAAAATGATTAATTTTTTACCAAGAGAGATGAAGTTGACACACAAAAAAAAAGAATTTTCCAAAAAATAGTTCAATCTTCAACTAAGAAAGATTTCAGTCGAGACAAAAAAATATTCCAACCGAAAAAGACGAAATTTCTATAGAAAGTTGAATTTTCAATCCAAAAATATTAATTTTCAGCAGAAAAGTTAATTTAAAAAAACGAAAAATGTAGCTAGTTCATATTTCAACCGTAGAAGATTCTAATTTCGAATCCAAAACAGTTAAATTAAACCAAAAAAATGAATTTTCAAGCTAAAAAAGACGAATTTTCAACAAAGAACGATTTTTCAGTCAAGAAAAAAAAATTCAATTTCAAAGGAATTTAATTTTTAATTTCTATAGACTTCAAAGCTGCATTTTTAAATTAAAAATGTAATATTTGAAATGAAGACTAAATTCGAAAATTCCTTTTTACGAAATATATTTTGTGATTGTTATAAACAAATTCTATAATGAATTAAAAGTTGGGGAAAGTTTCAGCCTAAAAAAAAGATTTGTTCACCGTTCGTTAATTTAATTAAATTCATTATGGTAATTTGGGCACGATTTATGTTCGGTTTATGAATTTAACTATCATTATAAACAAATGTTATTAAAAAATTCAAAATCTGAGTCTTTTTTAACAAAAGTTTTTTTTCGATTTAGTGCTTCTACTTGGCTAACGCAAACCAGTTTAAAAGCTAGATATGATTAAAAAATAAATTTCACGATAGTTATTAATAAATTTTATAACAATTTAGGATTGGGAAATTTTCAACCTAAAAATTTCTAAACAATTTCTAAAAAAACTAAAAATACCATCGTTGAAAAAAATATTTTTTAGGAACAAAGAGTCCCAATTTTTCCTTTATTATAAAATTTGTTTATAAAAATAATTTGTTCCATTTTTTTATCATCCCTAGTATGAAAATTGTCTTGTGTTAGTACAATTTATGAAATATACATAATGAGTTCTTAAATTGCTATAATGTGTTCAATTAAACATACCAATAATCAAAAAAATCTTTTTTTTTTGCTAAAAAATGTTTCAATTTTCATGTCTTATAAAATTGGTTTATAACAATCATAAAATGTGTTGTATATTGATACTTAGTATTCAAGCTGTCTCGTTTATTATAAAACAAATATCCCCTTAAAATAAAGAAGAAGAATCTGAAAATAATGTAAATTATAAAAAAAAAATGATGAAGTTTAAGGCTTATTTCTATCACTCATATCTCAAAAATGACGAGAATTTCTGAAAATATTGATTTCATTTTTTATTAGCTTTCTATAATATTGAAAATATTTGAAAAATGAGTTTTTATGGTAATACTTCTCATTCGCATAATTCAAAGTTGATGCAAAAATAGAGTAAGGAATCTATGTTCCATTTATAACATTTTAAAAATCTTTTCTTTATACAAATAAAGAATAAAACAAAACTTTTGGCATTAAGATAATTCACAATTGATCATCAATTGATGATCAGGAAAATCAAGATTTTTTCAAATTTTTATATTTTCTAGTTATATCTTTCAATTGAACTAAATGTTGATAATGTTACTTCAATATGTAACTGTGGTCTTGAAAGACTAAACTTGTCAAGTGCGTCATTTTGTATGTTTAGTTTTATCGAATGACCTAGCCTTTGTTGTAAGTAGACAAGACTGGAAGAGATTATTTGTAAAAAGAATAAGGTATTTTATTGCCAAAACGTAACTGAAGTAAAGGATTGTATTTTTATTAGAGACAGCTTCACAATTTAGAACATGGATCTGTTTTCGTAAAATGAAAATTTGGTTTCTATAAATGAAGAAAACATAGGTGTCAAACTTCAGACAAGCGCTATAAATAAATTTGTTTTACACATACTCTATCCAGATGCCTCACTTCTAAAATCCCAAGTAAAGAAAGCGGATGTTGAAAAATTCTACCAACAGCTCCTCGACAAGAAAATGCACGGAAACTTTAACAGAAATGTAGAAGATCAGCCCTCGTCGAAGTATCAAACTTTTTATTTCCTCCGCTTATTTCCTTCCTCGGATTTCCCTACCATCTTTGTCAATTGTCCAAAACAAGAAGTGCCAAATTTTCTGGAACTACGATTTTCGGACAGCATAATGAATGTCGGACTCGATCAAACCCAAGAAGGGACCTGACGGCTTTTGCCCTCCAGAGAGGTATTTCGCCTATCCTTCAACCCTATTTCCCACTATCCAGCTCCAGCTCCTGAAAAGTTTATCCGGGATTGGAAAAGCGTCCTCGGTGACATCTCAAAAGAACGAGTTCAATTGAGCGTCTCACGATGAAGACCTGGTACCCTTTCCGGGAGGAGTTAGCTATGCTCATTCCTCCTCATCACATCGGTCAGTAAACTGAAGGATGGGATGCCGAGAGTCTGAACACATTGCCCAGCGGGGACCTCAGGGAGGTTCCGCTCCCAGCTTGCTCTACAATAATTTATTCATGCTGAAAGAATGTTTATATTAGTAGGTGTGAGAAGGATCAGGAAGCGAAAGGTAGGAAGGAGTTGTGCCGTATCTACTCTAAGAGCGTTCTGCGCAGTTTGGTCTCACCGCGCGCGTTCCGTTACATTCGGGCACTGATTCCTGGATGCTGAGTTGATCGCGTATACAATACTATTTGACAAAATCTACCTCCTTGAGCGAGAGGACTTTGCTGGTGAAGGAGGAGAATAGACCGAACATCTCTTCCTGCACCAGTCGTGGAGCAACAGCTGGCCATACCACTTCGACTTCCTCTAGGTCCGAAAAGGAACTGGGTCTTGTGGTATTCTAGGGATACCCACTTGGACTTCATCCTCTCAGAGATTGTCCGAAAATAGGCAAAAGTGATTCTACCTTTTCCAGACTGGTCTCATGAAGTCTGCCGCAAGCGATCCCATCGTATCTTTTGCCTCGTATCGCTCTCAATTTCAGTGCACGTCACTGTGAGTCTTCCAATCTCAACATCTTTTCCTTTCCTGAGACGATGGACGGCAGGTCGTTCCTGGAGAAGATATTTCACCAGCATCAGTCCAGAAACACCTCAGAGCGCATCAGCGGAGATCGCGGGGTAAGCACGTGTCACGCCGAGGAGCACCCGTCGCTGCATGGAACCAAGCACTCGGAGATCTTTTTCAGTCACCAGAGGTAACCATTTATCTGCCGCATAAGTGACGATTGGGACAAATAACCCCTAGTAGCGCTGTCATAAGATATTATAGCGCATTGCCCATTTGTTACTCGCGACTTTACGTAGATTATCAAATAAACGACTTATTTTCACGCTCAAGTATTCAGCGGAGTCTCCATTGCACACTCGAGACTTGACGTCGTTCTCCAAGACTTCGGGAAACTAACTATATTCGTGATCGAATTCTCGTCTTCGGCCGACTACAACATCGCTGCCGAAGAGAAGGAAAAGGAGGAGAGATATCAAGGCCTTAAAAGAGTTCTATTGGGAGCCAGCATCATTTTCATAGATGGCAGTTGCTCACAGTGGGACCCTGCCGTGATTGTTTAACGTTAGAATATTATATTTCAGGACGCAATATCTTCAAGCATTTTGATATCCGGAGTGTAGATTTTTCTTGTTAGCATCGATGTTGTCGTTGTCGTCGTCGTCGTTGCCATTGTGATTGTCGTTGTCGCTTTCGTTGTGGTTGTTGTTGCCGTTGTCGTTGTTTCGGCTTAGTTGAGCACACGCCTTAAACATCGGTTCACTAGATCCATTTGAATCCTTCTCCTCTTCCTCTGTGTAAGTACGCTTGGCTGCAAAACGACTTTTTATTGATAAATTGCATAAAAGTAGCTTCAAAGAAATGGTTCGTTTTTCTCTCATAAAGATAATTTTGGTTAAAAAAACTGCTTCTGCAATTCTTAACATATCAAGGTCAAGTTTACACCAGGTTAAACTAATTGTCATAAAATTTAGCGTAAAATTTGCAAGAAATTGCATTATAATTTCATGAATGTTAATCGTAATTAATTTTTGGAGAAGGATCGACGCAGTCCTTGTAGGCCGAGTGGGGGGATCCTACATATAATTATTAGACAATATTGGAAGAATTTTTCACATTTTTTTCCTCAAGCAATTTTTTTAATGTAAATATTTGTAAAAATGAAGTATACAGGGTGTCCCAGGAGCATTGCCGTTACTTGTAATAGCGGATAGAAAAAAAATTCGAGTCGAAAAGTCCCAAAAAAATTTTGGATCCGGTGCGTATTTTGGCTACTACAGGGCATCCTGAAAAGCAATATCTCCTACCGAGGTAACTTCACCTTACTTCCAGCATTAAAAAAAAGCAAGTGCGATTACGAATGTGTTTTATTGAATCGTAAAATAACTTTAAAAAAAAATTAATTCTTCTATTTAAACATGTTCGAGATCAAACATTGGCTCACCGAACATCAGTGCATGGAAAAAAGGAAAATGTAGGCTAGGTTTTTAGAAATTTGGTGAGCGTAGAACAAATAATTTTAGTGTGAGTAGATAATTCGTCCATTATTGAAAATAATCAACGAGCGTCCCTGATTAATGTGGAATTCAATCAAATGTTTTGAATTCTCTAAATTCTTCTGAAAGCATGGAATTTTTTTCAACTATTTCCAAGTTCATCAACTTTGGTTGACGGTGAACTACTGAATTGAGATGCACTCGTTTCTTTCAATTTTAGAGAATTGTGTAGAAGTCTTTGAATTCAATTGAAATCTTTAGAATTTTTTAACACTTTTTTAATTCTTCTAAAATCTTTAGAATTCACGTTGAATTATTGTGAATTCCTTCAAGTCTTTTAAATTCTGCATAATTCTCTCGATTTATTAGAATTCTTCAGATTTAAAAAAACGATTGCATTTTAATTCAATAGTAGTTCAACGTTGACCAAAGTTGATGAATTTGGAAATAGTTGAAAAGAATTTCAAGTTTTGAGAAGAATTCACAAAATTAAAAGTGCATCAAGTTATATCAACCATAATTGGAAAGAAAAGTGCCTATCCAATCAGCACCATAAAATTATAAATACAAAAAAGTGGAAACACCTCAGATCAAATTAACAGCATTTTTTAGTTATTTATTTTAACACATGACTGAAGGAGATTATTTATATAATGAATAATGTAATGTTAAATAGATGAATTGTGAAAACTGTTTTTGATTTTTCCACTCTTGAACAATGAACCTTATCAGAATTATTTGTCCTAGCCTATTTACAAGTTTACAATATTTTTTCCTTATTACAGGCAGATATTCTCAAACAATTAGCATTGGAATAAATGAAAAACAAATATTTTTCTGAATGATTCTGAAATTCTGAGTCTTTCTAATGTTTTCCATTTTCGACCCTGACCTTCAATATGAGTTGAAATGATGAAGTGAATTTGAAATTTGAAATATGATGAAAATATGATTTTGAAGATCTTTAAAATCGAAAATTCGGCAACTCTTTTAATTTTTAATATTTATAGTTCAAAATTATGAAATTTTGAACATCTTTCTAAAATTCGTCTATCTTGAAGATTCGCTATTGAAGCTTCTTCAGTTCTGACTGTGTATAATTTAGAAAGATCAAAAGTCAAGTTCTCAATTCAAAATTCATAACTTGAACTAATTTGTTAAAAGGGCATCTTTTTTATCAAAAATTCAACAGTTTTGTTGAAAATCAGTCTATTGGGACAGAAAGTTCGTCCTTTCAGATGAAAAATTCATCTTTTATCAGAAGAGTCATCTTTTAATTTTAAAAGTCTACTATTATGTTTTTGACCTAGAATTCATCAAAAGACGAATATTCAACCAATAAGGTGAATGTTTTAACCAACTAATTGAATTGTCGACCTATGAAGATGAACTTCTAACCCAATGATTTAATTTTTAAACAATATAATACGAAGATTTATCATTACAAACCAACAAAATAGTACAATTTTCAACAAAATAATTAAATTTCAAATCAAGAGAGATTAATTCAGCACCCAAAATATAATGTTAGACTTTTAAAATAAAAAATATGAACTTTCATCCAAAAAGATGAGTTTTTACGAAATGAGTTAAATTTTTAAGAGCAAAATTAAATTTTAGACCAACTAGTAGTAATAAAAGAGCTAAATACTGGACTAAAAATATAATAATAAACTTTTCAATTAAAAAGAATTAACTCTCAACTATAAAAGATATATTCTCAATCAAAAAGATGAATGTTTAAAAAAATATATAAATTTAGAACAAAGTAGTTAAAATTTTCACAAATGGAGATTAATTCTGAACCCCAAATGTAATAGTAGACTTTTCAAATAAAAAGAATTAACTTTCAGACAAAACAGATGACTTTTTAAGAAAATGGTTTTCAATTTTGAAAAATTGCTAGAATTTTCAACAAAATAATTAATTTTTTAATCAAACAGTAGAATCATTCCCCAAAAGAGATGAATTCCGTCTCAAAGATGTAAGAGTTGACTTTTCAATTAAAAATATTTAGAAATTAAAAAATGTATGGCATTTGTGAAACCTTTTCACTTTCGTGAAACAATAAGGGAAAGATATTCATCTCCAAAATATAGTCATTTCCACCAAGATAAGGATTATAATTCCATGGCTCGAAAGCGGAAAAATTAGAATTATCTTCCCAATTCATCTGTTTTATCTTACGTGATTAATAATCTCTTTAATGCGAGTGCGCTGGCAGAAACACCATGAAATTCCATTGAACTGAACATACAAAATCACGCACCTAACATGTTGAGTTCTTCAAGGTCACATTTTTTATGAATAAGAATCAAGAAGGACAGTTCAATAATAATTGATTGGTAACTGAAATGGCAAAAGAATTTGTCTATATCAGGTATTACAGATAGTCCCCTATTCTCTCTTTTTCCTTATTTTTTTCAAAATCCCCTATAATCCCTACATTTGAGAATTCTGTCCATTTCTCCCCTTTTTTATTAAGCTGCGAATTATGTTTCAATAATGCTAAGAAACAGCTACCGTAATTTATTTTTCATTTTTAAAGATTAATTTTGAGCTTTGAAGATTACAATTACAATGATCTTAATATATATGAGTTTAAGGACCACTGCAGTTGTCTGCGGTGGAGGGAAGGCGATATTCCTACTTGGCGCGCCCCCGGGTGGCGGATAGGGGAATGCTCGCTGGAAACAGAGGGTAGGTCTGAAATTAAATAAGCCCCGCGGACCAAACACACTTCGTCGTTGGTTCCGATTTAAAAAAAACCTCAAGTCAAGGCGTGAACAACCGTGCCGAAGACTGAATGGCACCACGGTTTTGGTGTCTTGAAAGGTGTCTCTAGGATACCAGGTCGCCTCTTAGAGTATGCAGACCTTACCCCCGCATGCGGGGCTCTGCGGGGGTGGACCTTGATTTCCCTAGCTACTCGTGGGAACAATATGGAGCCAAATAAAAATCTAAACCTAGAAAGTAGTCGTATCGAGGAGTTGGAGCGTGACGGAGGTAGGTCTATGGAGGACTGGGAGCTGTCCTTTATTCCTGAGAAGAGCTTGTGCGAGGAGTCGTTTGGTGGAGAATTGGACGTGACGGAGAAGGAGGACACTAGACTCAAAAGTGAGGTGAGACGTCATAAGCTGGGCTTCAAGAAGACGATGGAGAGAGGATTCAATCTGATGTTTATGATGGAGAAGATCCTGAAGAGAATGGAGGATTTTAGTGCAACTAAACGAACCATGTTCAAGCCAATCACAGCGGGGCTAGATGACGCATTTGAGGTCATCTAAGAAATGAAGAGGCATTCAGGCTTGATAGACGGTTGGTTCAACAGCTTCAAATACCGGATTGGGGAGTTCTTCGCCAAGAAGATACCAAGGGAACTCAGGCGGTAGTAGACCCTGCTCCCGGCAAGAGAGCAAGAGAGCCTACTCTGAGTCCACAGGAAACGGCAGCCCAGAGACAATCGGCCAAAAAGCTGAGGACCCGCATCGAGGGAGCGGGCACATCAGAAAAGCAGGAAGGAGAGCAGAGAGCGAAATCTCCCTCTGCACCGAGAAAGAAGAAGGAGGCACCGAGACGCGCTCGACCGGAAGCGTTTCTGGTGAGGCCGGCTCAGGGCCAAAGCTACGCGCAGGTCCTGAAAGACCTGAAAAAGAAGATCAAGCCCGACACCATTGGTTTCAAAATCAAAGGTGTAAGGCAGACAAGGAGTGGCGACGTCCTCATTGAGGTGCGAAGCGAGGCAGAGGGCAGGGCCAAGCTGTCCTCTGCTATCAAGGAAGTAGTCGGAGAAGCCAGAAACGTACGCGAGCTCGTCCCTCGCACCGAAGTCGAGATCCTGGATCTAGACGAAACGACGAAGGAAGGAGAGATCAAGGACGCTCTGAAGATTCACTTCAAAGATAACCAGCTGGGAGACGTCAGAGTCTGCATGACGAAAAAGGCCTTCAGGGGAACCCGGAAGGCCTTTGTGGAGATGAGTGAGGAGTTGGCCGCAAGGCTCACTCGAACAGGACACCTGAAGGTGGGTTGGGTCTCTTGTAGGGTCCGTAAGAAGACAGAGTCCACGAGGTGCTATCGCTGTCATGGCTACGGCCACCTGGCAGCGAAATGTGAAGGTCCAGATCGGACAAAATGTTGCTGGAGATGCGGCGAAGAGGGGCACGGAGCTGCGGGATGCAACAGCAGACCACAATGCTATCTCTGTGCTGGAAGAGAGGGAGGATCCCGGACAGACCATCTTCCCGGGACCATGAGATGCTTGGCGTTCAGAGAGGCAGCCTCGTTGAAGAAGCCTCTTGGACGTGCAAGCTAACATCGAAACTGGGCAGGTCCGACGAGAAGCCCAGTTTACCAAGAGAAGGCCAATCTGGCACAATGGATAAAGGCCGAGGCACGGCCAAAGAACGGCACCCCCCGAAGTAATGCGAAAGCGGTTCCGGGGGGAATCATGCCAAGGAGAAAGGGTGGTGGTTTTTAGTCGGTAGTTGGTAGCATCACTATAATGATCGAATTAAGATCTTTGTGTATATTTATATAAATTAAGATCATTGTATTGATGATGCCAATATCCCGACACTACCGAGAAGTGCGGACCCTTCTCGGTGTGTGTTAGCACATTTTCCACCTTCCCTCGTAAAAAAAAAAGAAAAAAAATATATATGAGCATACACGAAGATCTGAATTTGATCATTATAGTGATACCATCAACGACCCACTAAAAAACACCACCCTCTCTCCTTAGCAGAAATCCCCCCGGAACCGCTTTCGCATTACTTCAGGGGGTGCTGATTCTTTGCCTACTAGGGCATCTGATGCTTTTCGTTTTCGTCGGCACCATGTTGCGGGTTATTGGTTGGACTTTCTGATTCAGGACAACACTGTTAATTGTTATCCGGTCCTTGGATCCGATGAAAAATCGGCAAGACTAAAAAAAGATTACCAATCAGAATCCTCATTTTTGTGAATTAAAAGGAAATCCACTTATTATGAATTTTTATAGTTAATGAATATTCTTGAAAATATTTCATTTATAATAATAGCCGCTATCTCATTTGGCCTTCTAAATTATTAGGTACGTTATCGAGATTGTAAAACTAAGAGGCAACGATTTCATTTATTTTGACATCAAGAACTTCAAGCACAAGATTTTGAAACATTTCTACTTTTGTGTAACAATGATGAAAGATATTCAATATTCAATATTATGCATTAATAAATTTTCACAAATAATCCATTTCCCCTTACCTTATATACTATAAAAATAACACTACGTGACGTTTTTTTTTTTTGCTTTTTGGATGTGAACGGAAAGTGTCTAGGCGTTTCCAATAGACTTTTTTACGCTGAACACGAGTCCGGCCTCCGAAATTGCCTATGTGAAAACTTTTTAAAAAGTAGCACGTTAAAATACAAAGTCTAAGCTTTAATTTGAAATATTTTCGAAGTTAGAGAAGGAAAGTTTACTAATCTTTCGTCTCCTAGAATTAGTAGTTTTCTACTGCAGTTTAAAGCAGGTGAGCATTTAGGGAGGTTGGTTAGGCAGTTAGGAGGACATTGGGAAGACATAGCCAAGTCCATCTAGGATGCCTTTCATTAAAACCGTCATAATATTCGAATATTCCCAAAAATAAACCCTAGCATATTTAGCAAACGCTGTCTCAGTATACAGCACCAACCAACTGTGACTCTCAATTCCGGTTCCAGTTCTGTCCCTACACACCCCCTTGAATAACAGCAGTTTGGTGGGACTGACGTCATAACTTGAGTCTCCGCCCTACGACGACTAGCTACTTTATATGGACATGACTTCGACTCGCAAAATACATTTCTCGCATGGAGGTGGTAGTTGGGCGTACCCTTTAAACAATGAATAACACAAACAACCTCGAAATGCCTCGAAATGGACTGAAACTTGGATTGACGAAAGGCATGCGAAAAAAGTAAAGGTATAGTTCCAGGCGCTGAGTGAAACCTGGGTGTTTGGAATTCTTACTGAACCTCACAGTAATAATCAACAAATAAAAAAAAACACCCTTGGTGCTCTTAATCAAGCCCATCTAGGATGCCTTCCACTAAAACCGTCGTAAAACTTCCAAATTGAAAATAATCAATTCAAACACCTTCCCAAGATCCTCATCCCCACAGTAATATTCAACTATTGAACAAAAAACCCTAGTACATTTGACAAAGCCTGTCTCAGCTGCCTTGAACTAAAAAAGCTAAACAAATTTCGGATTAAAAATAGTATCCCCACATATCACCCAGGACTCTAGTTCATAGCCCCACTCCCAAAGTAATACTTAACTATGCACCTAGGCACCTTCACAATACTCTAGTTCAAAACCTCATTCCCACGTTTTTTGGATGGTTGAATATTACTGTGGAGATGAATGTATGAACTTGTGTCTTGGGAAGGTGCATGGTGTGATTTTTTTTTCACTATTTCAGTTCAAATCAGCTGATTTGGGGTTATTGAATATTACTGTATAATATTACTGGCCAACAGCCATACCACGCTGAAAAAACCAGTTCTCGTCAGATCACTGAAGTTAAGCAGCGTTGGGCGCGGTTATTACTTGGATGGGTGACCATTCGAGAAAACTGAGTGCTGTTGGCACATCGTGGGTGTGGTGAGCCCACACTTGTAGTTATTTACTACAAGAAACTATCCACCTAGAAACACTACCCGAATCGGGTAGTGTCGCGCCTACCCTGAAAGGGAAATGGCTTAATGGTATACTGTGAGGATGACGATACAAATCAGAATCTTGAGAAGTTGTCTGCGATGCTCATTTTTAATTGCAATTTTTCTTCCTTTTTTAGTTGAAGGTAACTGAGACGTGGTTCCTTAAATTTCCTCGGGTTCTTTTTGGGGTTGTTAAATTATTACAAAATTTACAAAAATTATTACAAAATTATTAACAAAAATCTACCATGGCAAGACAGAAAGTGATAAAACGTCTCCCTGCGGACATCCTGAGTCAACACTTCCACATAAAATGGTATCATCCATAGTCGCTGTTAGGTTGCTGTTGCCCAACATGTGGCAGGCCCATACCACGACTGCAGTTGGCACACCATGTGCAATCATGGCCGCTCTGATTACCTTTCTCACCACAAGTATACGTACTTCCTCTAGTGGGTTGGTTTCTTTGGCATATGGAAAGAAGGCCGATCCCATGAATAACTTTAAAATTCCTCTGAGATCTGTAGCTATCACCATCAGATCTTTCGACCATAGTTCTAGCAGCGAAACAACGTTGACTCGTTGAGCCAGTATGTAGGTCCATCGTATGGTCTCCTTGGGGCCCCTGTAACAAAAACCAGCTCCTTTCTAATCCTCTTATGGTATCTCGAACAAACCAAGGTTCCTGGATTACTGAGATACCTATGTGCCTCATAGCCATGCCCATCTGCAGAATCGCAGAAGCGTCTTTGCTGTGATCCAAGTTAATTTGGGTAATGGTGAGGTCGGAGCAGTCATTCAGGTTTGCCCCCGATCTTCCTTTGTCCCAATAGGCTCCTTCTGTCCCTGTACGGCAACCCTAAAATTGAACTGTCCAAGGTGATTTAAGGGCCTGTTGTTGAGAACAAAAGAAACCCTCGTCTGGGACTAAGGAATCTGCAAAAGTAGGAGTGGTTCAGGATCTCCCGTTGGTATCTTCAAATAAATACATTATGGTAATTTAAACATTCATTATTATATAACACTAGACTAAAAGTAAAGAAAATAGGAAGATCATTAGTATTGAAGGTAGATATAGGAACTGATGAATTAAATGAGAACGAACCAGAATTTACAGATGACGAAGAGGATGAGAAAGAATACGAAAAGCAGGAGAAGCGAAAACCTCACCCCATAGAATCGCGTGCCACCTGCTAGACCACCCTCTAGACCACCCCACTGTACGAACGACCGAGAGCGTGAACTCGGAATAGTTCAAGGCCAGAACAGTATTGATTAACCTGATAAAGACATAATAAAAAAGACAAAATAAACTAACGGATACGACATTGGAATTGAAGATTTTATTAAATCAGTTGAAAAAGCTCAGAAAAGCTGTATTCAACAAGCTCTATTATTAAATTACATAATAGCTGACAAAATAAAAGGCAACGCAGAAAAAGCTTAGCGCTACACCAGCATCCGTTTGTTTGATAATTTATGGGTGCTTTACGACAAAACTAATCTAAAGTTTTGTTTACAGAGTGAAGATTCAAGCCCAATGGAAATAAAAATTGCTTTGAGCATTGAAAACAGGGAGTGTCGGAAAGGTACTTATCAAACTTAAAACGAGAAATCGGACTTCAAGTTTAGGACCGAAAGCCTTCTAATTATATGAAGCTTCAAATCAAGCAATAGGAATGGAAATTTGGTTACGTGAAGCGCAAACAATTTGCCCATCATTTATTTATTCTGTACCTCAATTTTCACATCAGGTACGCCCACAAATGTCAACACCTATACCAAGGCCTTAGGCGAATACAACACCATTATCATTTAAAACACCAAATCAGAATATTTCACTAGCTGATCGTATGAAAATGAAATACGACAAATCTGGAAAATAAGGACCTTTGGCAAATCAATTCAGCCACAAATCAAATATGACATAATCCCAAAAGAACACCTACAGTAAGGACAATACAAGAACAAGAGAATAATTTAGAAACCCAGGAACATTACTTAGCGAGTCAAAAAATGATACAAGAGGATATAATAGAACAAACGAACTACATCGATGTAGCAGAATATCAGCATTGTGTGAACGATTACAGCTGATGCGTGGTAAACACCATGTAGGAAAAAATATAAATTTCTAATAGATACAAGAGCATCAATAAACTTAATAAAAAGAGAATATATACCAAAAGGACAGATACCACATGAGTCTAAAGAACAATTTTTTGTGGGAAATTTTAAACACTTATTTTAAATATAATCGAATACTATTTGGACGAAAAAGTGTCCTACAATATTCCAAAGAATGATATTGATGATATAGTAATATTTGGTAATACACTAAATGAACACAATAGGGATCTAATTGACGTCTCTGAAAGGATTACCAAATTAGGATTGCGATGAGAACCATCCACAGTCAAAGAAATTCGATCCTTCTTATTGTTAGTATTTATTACTGATTATTACAAGAACTTCATAAAAATGTTTTTGTCTATTGCTGAACCCGTAACCTACTTTAGGATTTCCTAATCTTAACGAAGAATTTACATTAACAACCGATGCTTCAAACCAAGTATTATGAGCAGTTCTATGACAGAATGGACATCCAGGTTTATTTATATCCAGAACTCTTAACAAAGCTGAAGAAAATTGTTGTACGTCTGAAAACGAATTGTTGTCTATAGTTTGGGCCGTCAAACGTCACCGTTAATACCTAATAGGAAAAAAGTTTACAATTCAAACAGATTACAAGGCCTTAATCTGGCCCCATAACGTGAAAGATTTTAGCTAACGCTAAAAGAAATGATATGAAAGATGTAGAAACTAGCATTGAAAAAATTCCCGATAAATTACAAGTAGAATTAAGAAATAAAATTCTTTCTCTCTCTTATCAATACATTAAAAAACCTAACATAATTTCTGATTCAGATTGAATCATTTCTAAAAATATTGCTGTAACTAAAAACTTTCTCAAAAGACATCAAGATCTTCTTATAACACGTGCTGATAAAGGTAATGTTACTGTTATCCTCAATAAACAAGATTACTATAACAAAATGGATTTGATGTTAACTGATAACACAACATATGAAAAAATTGATTATAACCCCTCAAATGGAGACTGAAAGGTTTTTTAGGCTCTAAGATAGATAGACAAGACCTTATTACAGAAAATACTAATCTGACTAGAATTTATGGACTTCCTAAAATTCATAAAAATGATTTTCCTTCGAGATCTGTTGTTAGCACTATTAATTCTCCCACATATATTATGGCTGAAGTGTTTAATAATATTGTAATCTCTGCTCTTACTAAACCTTAAACTTTGATTAAAAATGCTGTTGATTTGAAACAAAAACTAGATAAAATCATTATTCCTTCTGATTACATTATGATCTCTCTTGATGTAACTTTACTAACGTTCCTGTAGATTTGGTTCTTAATAGTACTGAAAAAAGATGGCCTTATATTAAGAAAGTTACTGCCTTAAATTCAAAGAAGGAATAAAATTCCTAATGGATAACACTTATTTTCAATTTGATAATATTTTTATAGACCAACTTTTGGAACTCTCATGGGTTCTCCTATTTCCAATAATTTAGCCGACATGGTAATGCAAGATTTAGAATCCGAGATTTTCAATAAACTTGATTTTCAAATCCTTTCCTTCTTTCGTTATGTAGATGATACATTTTTAATTATTCCTGAAGACAAAATTGAAATTACTATCAGAACTTTTAAATCAATTCATAAAAGATTACAATTTACACATGAAGTTTTTAACACTTCAGCTGCTATATTACGGTTCAAATTTTGGCGCCTTTTGCTTCACTTCTGCCGTATGTTAGGTTAGTTGATTTTCCTTGACAGTCACTTTTGGAGTTATCTTCATGGGAGTAGAATGCCTTTCCATCCTGCTCTCATAATAATAAAAAATATATTTTTTAAATTTATAAATTTTATTTAGTTAACAGTCTGTTATAAATTATTTTAATTCCATTCGCAACGCAAATTTTTTGAAGTCTTTTTTAAATTGAAATATGGTAACTATAATTCTTCATCATTTTGAACCTAACCTCTATCTTTATTATGATATTATTATTTGCTAATCAAATTATAATTTCCTTTTACAGAAATTTCATACATGATATTTTAATCGACATCTGTTGATATATATTTTTAAATTTACTACTGACTTTTTAAATTGGTCTCAATCATTAAACTCTACTCCAAAAAGGTGACTAGGACTTTCGTAACTGTTTCGTAAGTGGGTTATTTACACCTTTTTCAAAATTGTTTTATTAATATATTCGTAAGATTAATATTACATTTTTTTAGATTTATATAAATTGGTTCCCCTGATGATGGAAATTAAAAAAAAAAATAAATACAAAAATGTATAACTTTTTTTAATAATTAGAATTGTTGAATTCAAACAATTTTTTATACGTAAATCTTTTCAAGTTGAATTTTCAATCAAAAATACAATATTCACAAAATTGTCAAATCTTCTACAAAGTAGAATCATTTTTGAGAACGTAATGGAATTGAAAAAAAACACGAATTTTAAATCAGGAAGATTAATTTGTTCCCGAAAAAGATGAATTTTCAACGAATAACATGAGTTTTCAAACCAAGTAGTTGAAATTTCAACTAAAAATATCAACTTTTAGCCAAATAGTTGAATTTTTAAGTAAAAAAAATTTAACTAAAATAATGAATCTGTAACTGAAAAAGTTGAATTTTTAGTTAAAAAATAAATTTTCAACCAAATAACAACAATGTTTCAATAAATCAGTTAAATTTTCAACCAATGAAATTAATTTTTACCAATGTAGTCTAGCAATGTAGACTACTTCTAGAAAATGTATCTTCAACCAGGAAGATTAATTTTGTAATAAAAAGAAAATTTTTTAACAAAATACATGATTTTTCAACTAAAGAAGAAAAATTTATGATCAAAAATTGAATATTTAAATTTTAAGTAGCAAAAAATAATTTTCGAACAAACAAACAAATTTCAACAAATTAGTTAAATTTTTATTTAAATAGTTCAAATTGCAACCAAAATAGTTGAATTTTTAACCCAACAAAATTGTTTTTCAACCAGGATTACTTTGATGCCAGATAGTTAAATTTCCAAATAAATGGTTGAATTTTTAAGCAAATATTTGGATTTTTTATACAAATAGTTCAATTTTCAACCAAAACTATGAATTTTCCACAAAAAAGTTAATTTTTATCAAATTTTTCAATTTTCTACAACATTTTTGAAATTTTAAGTCAAAAATACGAACGTTCTACAATTCGGTTGAATTTTTAACCCGAAAATATGAATTTTTAACAAAAACTTTAATTTAAAATCGAATATATGAATTCTCAACTAAAATGATGAATCTATATCCAAAACAGATTTAAATTCAAAATCAAAAACAAAATTAGGTTCCTAAAAGGATAAATTTTCTACCAAGAAGATTAATTTTCTACCAAAAATAGACGAACTTTTAACAAAAATGAAATAGTTGAATTTCCCGTTAACAAAATTAAGTTTACACAAAAAAACCGAAATTTCAGCAATATATTTCAATTTTGAGCCATACCGTTTTCAATAAAGTACTTAAAATTTCAAACAAGTATTTGAATTTTCAACTAGAAAACATACATTTTTAACTAGAAATAGATCAATTAAATTTTCAGTTAAAAAAATTAGTTTTCAACCAAACAAAAAGACGGATTTTCAACAATATAGTTTAATTTCGACAAAATACATGAATTTTCATGTATAAAGAGCAATTTTCCCCCAAAAAAGAAATAGTTAAATTTTTAGTCCAGAAAACAGTTTACAAGTATATTTCTTTAGCACTGTTGTGGAATACGATTATGAGCTTGAAATTGAAAAATTCAGAAAGTTGACATAAATTTGGAAAATTTTATCAATTTTGTTGAACGCACTCGCATTTGCTTGGACTTTTTGCCAAGGGAAAGGAAAACTGCAGAAAACCTTTTCCGAACGGTGCCGGTTACTGACATTCCATATCATCGAGCGTCAACGTTCTTTTAACAAGAAAAGGATTAAATTTCGCGTTAGTAAAAATAATTTTTTTTTCTGATGCAAACAAATCAAGCAACAATCTTCGGATTTGGATTAGCATGCGGTAGAACGTCGGCATCAGCAAGTTTTTCAACTGGCTCGAAGAACAGATAATAAATAGTATAAATAAATAGTAGTAAAATAATTAAAAACTTAAGTGAATCAAAATTCCGTGATAAAAATTTTTTAAATGTTAAAAAAGGTTTACTTCTCGCGCAATATTTACTCCGCAAATGCTCAGAGGCGAGTGTTCAAACTTTCATTGCGTTTCTGGCATCCCCCACCACCCATCATGCCCTACTACTTATTTTTGAGAGCGTGACGGAAGCCTACAAAAAGGTTTACTTCTCGCGCAATATTTACTCCGCAAATGCTCAGAGGCAACGATCTGAAAAACATGTCCAATAGCAATGCAAATGTTGAAAAATTTATTGTATTTGTTATAAACAAATTAGTAAATAAAAATGGTTTCGTGGGGATTGGCAGCGAATCGTCACTGTATTCGCACTAAATTTGAACAATTTTTGGACAAAAATAGTTTTTTAGTTTAATTAATAAAAGTTAATAAATAATTTGTTATTTCAAAAGCATTTTTTATAAACAAATACCCATATCAGGTATTTTTGATGGAATAAATAAAGTTTTTTCTATGGAATCGATCACATATTACTTGAAAATAAAACCTAAGTATCATATTTGGTCACCAAATGAAAGTTAATAATTGTTTAAACTACCTTGATTAACAAATGCACTATTTGGATATTTTTGGAGGTACAAACTCGATTTTTTCGATGCTATTAACTGTGAATAACTAACTTCTAAATTTTTAAGAACACTTTGATGACAGTAAACAATCTATTATTGTAAACAACAATTGTTTAAACAAATTTTGATTATTTTATGTATTTATAAATAAAATACCGCTTTTTCAAGGAATTAACAGCCAGTTATTTAGCAATGATTTTTTGCTATGAATCGATAACATTTGATAATTGTTTAACCAAACCTAATTAACAAATGCATTATTTGGCTATTTTTCAGCTGTTTTTCATGTATGCTCAGGTTTTAATTGAGGTTGATTCCAAATGTATCTGAAGTTTAAGAGCAGTGCAAAAATATTTTTCCTGAAAATTCACTTTTGTTGTACATTTTTTTTAATGGACTAAAAAGTAAAATAATTAATGATATCGCTTCGTATGCTTGCTAGGAATCATATGCTCTTTGGTTAAAAAAAATGACTTTTGAATCGGTTAAAATTATAGGCTGCAGACCATTTTGTATAGTAAATTCCAGATTGGCACAAAATCAAAGCATCAGAGCTCTTCTAAACTTAAGGAATTTAAAACTAAAATTAAAAAATCTATAAATTTCTTAAACTTTTTTATAATTCATAATAAACAATTTGAAGCCCGTTCATGTATGGAATTATTATTGAAATTATAAAAAATGGTAAGACTATACAAATTATTATCAGATATCTATTGTAGCATGTAGTATCAAGTAACATTTTAAGTTATTAGATAGATTTTTCTAAAGTGAAAAAAATTAAATATTTGTACCAACAAAAAGTTTACTGTCATTTTCACCATTCGAAATTGCAGATTTCAAAAATTGTGAAGCTATAAGGTTTATTATTCTAAAAACGTTGAAAATTATATTAATAATCAAAACTGGTAACATTTTTCAAAATGTTTAAATTCATTTAATTAAACTTACCTCACTTTAAAAATGTCTAACACAATGTTCTAAGCAATTGTCCGGATATGTGTGTTGTATGCAGATGTGTGTTCGTGTGTGTGGATGTCACACTTTTTTGTAAACACGATAACTTGAAAACGGTTGCAGATAAATTGAAGAAATTTGCAGGGCTTATTTTCAACACTAATATCTTGAAACTAACCGAAGAATTTCGAAAAATATTCATTGCCTTGTTTTAGCACTCAGTAATATTTTAAAAATCAGCTTTTTAGTAGTAAAACTTTTTTCATTCGCATAATTCAAAGTTGATGCAAGAACAGAAAAGATGTGCTGAGTCGAGACGAATCGATTGACCTATAATATTAATACATTTTGTTGAAGAGTAAGAAAGCTATGGAAATGCGTAATATTTGGAAATACGGTTTTTTATAGTAAAACTTTTTCTTCAACATAATTCAAAGTTGATGCAAGAATGTAAAAGATCCCTTGGTTTGAGACGAATAGATTCACCAGAAAAGTTGTGTTCACTAACATAATTCAAAGTTGATGCATGAATAGAAAAGACTTTTTGTTCATAAATTTTCAAATAGAATAATTCTGACAATTTTTGTGAAGAAATCATGAAGCTGAAAAAGGGATAGGGTGCGACAGAACTTTTCCTTTTCCAGTTCGGAAAATTATCATTTCGAATACAAAATTTGATTCGTTCGATTTGTCTTTGTATTTGAATTTTTTTTCTATTATTTTGTAATTTTGTATTTTTTGTAAATTTCTATTTTTAAATTGATCAAGATAAAGACTTTGGTTTGTCTATTATTGAAAAAAATAACTAATGCTTCCTCTATGAGGAAACATATACATTTGCTAACGGAAGCAAAGTGCTCGTGAAATGAGCACCATATAATTAAAAATGCAAACAAAGTGAAAACACGCGAGATCGAATTCACAGCTTGTTTATTGTGTATGTCGCTATATTGGCTTGCTCGGTTTGGCACTTGTCACCTATTTCTGAGACTAATTTCAACTCGCTACATTATTCAAAGTGACATTGATTATCGTTGCGAGTTCCGATCCCTAAATTCTGCATTCTCAATGCTCACTCTAACGCAGTCTTCTCTATTCAAATATGTGAACCTTGAACTGTGTCTTTTGATTTTGCCTTTTCGGATTATCGTGAATCAAAGTAATAAGGGATTCATGAACAGTGTCTAGTGTCTTTCCCTTTTGGGTTATTGTGAAGTGAAATGCTCCTTCAGATTTTATCGGCTTCTGTGGTTGTAGGTCGTAGCTTCCGGAGTCTAGATCTGGGCTTAGTTTACAAAACTATTTAAAGTTTTCATTTATTATCATTTATTTATTTATTTCATTTATTATTATTATTTTAAATTCAATGGATCTTTTTATAGGCAAAAATTCGGTGCTCCCATAGGTTCAGTCATTTCTCCGATTTTAGCTTTGCTTTCAAGAAGCTGGATTTTGTTTTGCCCTTTTACTTACGGTATGTTGATGATACCTTATTATGTGTTCCTCTAGCAAAGTTACAGGCAGTTTGTGATGCTTTCAATATTTTTCATTCAAAACTTCAGTTCACCCATGAAATAGAGAACAATAATAGAATCAGTTGGATGGTAATATTATTACTAATTGTTATAGGAAAAGTACATATTCAAGTAGAATTTTAAATTTCTTTTCGGCTCATCCTTTTCAAAACAAAATTGCAGTAATCAAGAACTTAGTTGACAGAGCTCTAGGTTTGTCCCACATTTCATTCCACAAAGAGAATTTGAATATAGTTAGGAATATCCTTTTTCTTAATCATTACCCACAAAAGTTGATTGAGCAACATATCACAATTAGAATTCAACAAATCAAAAACAAACGAAGTAACATTTTATCTACAGATAATCAGGAAGAATTGAAAGAATATAGTTCTTTCAATACTTTTGTCTTTCTTTTTTTGGTCAAACGAAAACTATTGAATTTATGTTTAAAAAATTTAATATTCATACTATTTTCCGTATACCATTTAAAATGGATTCAATAATAACTTTTGGTAAAGATCCTTTACATAAATTTGAAAAAGGTGGTGTTGTTTACAAGATCACTTGCAAGATCTGTAAGATGATTTATGTGGGACAGACTGGCAGACTTCTCAATACTAGGGTGGAGGAACACAAAAGTGATATTCGTTTAGGACGTTGTTATAAGAGCGTTCTTGCTAGACATACGAGAGGGTTTGTTGATGTTGACCATGAGTTTGACTCGGACAATGTTGAAATTTTACACAATGAAAGTAATGAGAGAAAGAGAGAATTCATGGAAATGCTTAATATTAAAAAACAAAATAAGTTGTCTATTAATTTAAAAACTGATTTGGATAAATTAAACAAAAGTTATTCTAGTATGATTAATTACATTTAGCAATAAGTTTTCATGGATCTTGACTTTCTCTTGTTTCTTGTTTGTTTGTAGCAGATTTGCCTTTTGACCCACATTCAGTTGTCAGGTATCGAGGTGATAGCGTCGTTATTTCGTCGCTGTTCCTACCTGCTCTAATTGTTCTTGCCTTGATAAGAGTGCTGTGTGAGCACCGAAACGTTGGTAAATATTGTGCATGCTTTCATATTGTGATTTGATAATAATAAAAATAAAAAAGACGAAAGAAATGAAAAAGAGAAGGAAGGGGATGTGGTTGGTTGCCATCTCATTTTTCTTTCCTCTTTTTTATGTTTGTGCAAATAAACAAATTTTTTTGTTTTTAGGAATTGCAATAGGAGCATTTTGTGGTGTTTGCCCAAATTTGGTCGTTGAATTCTTGTTTTTTTTTTCAGGAATTCTATACATTAACTTGATTATTGGACGTTAAATGGGATTTTGAATTTGATTTTAGTCTCATTTAAAATTCTTAAATTTCATTTATTATCAAACGTGAGGTATGTGAATAGACTCGCGGTTCGAAAAACGGTTCACGGTTGAATTGAATTAAATATTTATGTTAAAAATACCAGTTGACCTTTGTAAATTAGCGTCTTCATTCCAATGACCTTGAAGTGATAATACGTATTTCTCTTAATGCCCCGCACCAGCCGTCATTAATTCGCTGAAAATTATAAATACAAAAAAGTGGAAACACTGTCGATTAAATTTACAGCTAGTTTAAAAAGATTTTGATTAAGTTATTATTATTTTTTTAATTATTGATTCAAATCGAACGGATTTCTTATAATGTTTAGATTGGTACGAATTCGTGATAATCAGGACGAATAGAATTTGACTTATTCTCTATTTGATGATACAGATAAATGTGAAGTTGTTCCGTGATATAGTACTCATATAGACATAGTGTTTCAGGTTTATGACATTGTTAATTATGTAATTTACTATTAGTTAGAATGGGGAAAATAGCAAATGAATGCAAAATGATGAAATACAAATTGAATTTTTTTATTTTATTTGTTGATTTTATTACTTACGTGTACTTACAATTTTCGAGCATATTTTATAAAACGTATCTCTATCGTTTGCAGGCAAATTTTGATTGCAGCAGGTTAACGACATTCTATATCATAGAGTGTCCATGTTTATTTAATAAAGGAGTAGGATTACCCTTACGTAAGTAAGTAAAAATAATTTTGTTTCTGATGAAACCAAATCAATCCCAAAGCTTGGGGTTCGGATTAGGATGCTCTACAACTACGGCATCAGCAAGGTGTTGAACTGGCTTGAAGAATAGATCATTCAGTTTATCAGCCGGCACTAGTGTATCATAACGTTTGGCATCTTCGCCCGTTATGATCATTTTAATTCTTTGTTTCCCCAATGCTTTATATGGTCCGCGCTCGATGAATGGAAGCAAAAAATATCCTCTATCTGCTTGTTCGGCATATCCAATGATGTGTGTACGATACTCATCTATCCCACTTTGATGATTGTGCCTGGATTTACTTGTGAATAGTGCGGTGTCACTGAGTTCATTTTGTAACGATGAGAATACATTATAAAGGGTTCATCCTCGGGTTTAGCTTTGAAACGTGCGATTTATTTTTAAATCATTAATTCTGCAAAGAGAAATTATAAGTAGTAAAATCAATAGAAACATCAACCGCTTTAAGTCTCATTTGTTTTCCACTTTTCCTTTAAATAACATATTTTTTCTGAAATTATCTATAAAAATAGCATTATGAAATAGCATCTATAAAAGTACGTACCATTCGCTACACCATTATCATTATTGCAAACTCATGCTCAGTTAAAAAGATGTTGGCCTCCTTGAAGCACACGATTCTTAAGTAAAAAAAACTATGATTCACAAGTTTATAACATCTGACATTTGAGGTTAGGTTCATCTGATGATCATAATCGTACTTATCACCACGCTGCACATGCACATTTGTTGACCGTCTTTCTGTTTTGTAAACGGCTACTTTCAGAATTAAAAAGACGCAGCATTCAGAAATGCGCTGCAAATTGCAGATATATTATTAAAATTACCACCAGGTTTAGAAAAAATCTCCAAGATCAAAAAATAAAATAAAAATTCTCATTTTCGCGAATTAAAAAAAAATCCACTTATTAAGAATGTTGATAACTAATGAATATTCTTGAAAACCTTTGGGTTTATACACTAGTCGCTATACTATTGGCCCCTTTAAATAATTGGGTTCTTAATCCAGACACGTGGATTATTTTGAAACCACGCAAAAAAATAATCAACATTGTTTAAAGATTTTTGAAGGTATTGAACATTTCAAGATGCTGTACGAGATTTCATAAGATTTAAGGGCTTTTAAAAATTGTGAAGAATGATGTATAGCAATGTGAAATTATATTTCAGTACAAATTTCCATTGCAAATTTCCATTTTAGGTCTTCATTCTTAAGTCTACGTTTTCAGTTCGAAGAACTTCAAAATAGTATCAATGATATAATCACAAATTACTTATGCTTAAAAGCAACTATTACATGTTTCAAGTTAACGTGAATTTAACGATTAAGTTGTGATCTGGCGAGATCCGGCTCAGCCTTTAATTGTTTTAGGTGTGAAAAAGTATGAGAAATCAAATCGCGTGATGAAAGCTTCCACTTATTTCCCCCCTTTTTTGCAAGAAGACATCAAGTGAAGTCGCTCGCGCTCTAAATGGTCTGATCGCAGACCTGCGTTCGTGCCTAGTCAGCGCGCCTGACAAATCTTATATCCGCCATTTTGAATTTTGATGTTTCAAACTCATTTTTGTGATCAGCGACCTCAAAAACCCCCTCATTACTCATTCAAGGTTAGGTGAGTGTCTGGCAGAGTTCGCAAGAAGATGGAGGTCAAGAGGTGCTATCGCTGCCATGGCTACGGCAACCTGACAGCAAAATGCAAAAGTCCCAACCAAATAAAGTGTTGCTGGAGGTGCGGCAAAGAGAGACATAGGGCTGTTGATTGTTTCAGCTATCCAGCACAACACAGAACTACCTCTACGCTGAGGAGGAAGCAGATCCCCGAACAGACCATCTTCCAGGAACCATGAGGTGATGTTCTACGTTCAAAGCGGTAGCCTCCCTGTGGGCACAAAACCATGAACATCCCAACAACGTCCTTAGGACGTTCCTAGGACGTGCAATGTCAGTCCAACCAACGTCTCTAAGACGTCTAATGTCCTGAAGATGTCCTAAAAACGTCTTAAAGACATAGGACGTTCTCTGGAAAGCTTTCTTACTGACATTAGACGTCTTAAGAGCATCCTTAGCATGTCCAAAAGACATGTTCCAAGAGACGTCTTGGGCATGTCCCAAAGATAATTTTAACATAGAATTTTTTATAAACGGAATAAAACAGTATTTCTGATACAAATTTAAAATTTTAAAATTTATTAATTTATTTTGAACAAAAAAATGTCTTTTCTACTATAAGAGCTGGCTTTTTAACAAAATACTTGAATTTTCAACAAAATAATAAAATTTTTAACATAATAGTTGAATTTTCAACCTAAAAATATAAATTCCCAACAAAAAGTGTCATAATTTATATTTCAATCAAAAAACATTAAATTTATACAAAAAACAGTTTTTTAAAACCAAAAAGACGAATTTTCAACAAATAAAGATTTTTCACTGAAAAAAAAAAATTTTACCTAAATTGTTGTACCTTCAAGCCAAAACACGAATTTTCTCTTCAAAAATTGAACTTACAAACAAAAAATATGACTCAAGCAAAAAATTATTTTTCCTCGAAACTGATGCATTTTTACCCAACAAAAATGAAATTTTAAACCAAGAAATTAATTTTTTTTTTACCAAAAAAGGGGAATTTTCAACTAAAAAAGATCGATCTTCAAAAAATGAAAAAGTTACATTTTCAGTTAAAAAATTAATTTTAAACCAAACAAAAAGACTTTTCCACTAAAAAGTAAAATTTTGAACCAAAGACTTATGCCTTCAATCAAAAAAATAAATTTTTAACAATGTAGTTTACTTTTACCCAAGTAGTTGAATTTTCAATTTCAAAAGATAAATTTTCAATCAAATAGTTAAACTTTCAACCAAAGAGATGAATTTTCAACTGAAAATACAACTTTTCAAAAAAACAAATGATTTCTTAACAAAGTGATTCAACCAAATCTTTCAGATAAAATAGTTGAATACTCAAGCAAAGAAGCATATTTTTTAACCAAAAAGTTGCATTTTCATTAAAAAAAAAAAAGAAATTTCTACCAAAGCGAATGAATTTAAAATCGAAAAGATAAATTTAAAAAAAAAATAGTTGAATTTTCCGTAAAAAAAAAAAATTTAGTTGATTTTTCACGATCAAAATATGAATTTTTAACCAAGAAATATGTTTCTACGAAATAAATTGAATTTTGAATCCAAAAAGACGAAGAATTTATACCGAAAAAGGATGACTTTTTAACAAAATAGTTGAATTTTTATCCAAAAAAGATGAAATTTCTATTAAAACAGATGAATTTTTATTTCAAAAGAAACCAAATTCTTAAAAAATAGTTTAATGTTCATCCAGAAAAGATTCCAGTTGACTTTTCAAGATCAAAATATGAATTTTTCAACAAGAAATAAGTTTCTACGAACAAAATTGAATTTTTCATCCAAAAAACGATTTTTTTGAAGCAAAAGGGATGAATTTTCAAAAAAATAATTGAATTCTCTACCAAATAGTTGAATTTTTATAAAGATGAAATTTGTACTAAAACAAGTGAATTTTTAATAAAAAAGGACAAATTGTTTTTTAAAGTTGATTTTTCATCCAGAAAAGATTTCAGTTCTCTTTTCAACACCAAAATATTAAACTGAACCAAAAAGTAAATTTTGTAGAGAATAGTTAAATTTTCAACAAAACAGCAGAATTTTCAACCAACAAAAATTTTCAACTAAAAAAAAATGATGACTTTTCAACCAAATTTTTGAATTTTAAACCAAACAGTTGCATTTTTATCCAAGATTTTCAAAAAAGAGTTGAATTTTCAACCGAACAGTTGCATTTCTTTTATTATTTTTTATTTTATTTATTATTTATTTCGTATTTATTATTATTCTTATTTTTCTTTTAAAATATATGAATTAAAAAAAAAAATTTTTAATAGTTAAATTTTCATCCAAAGAAGATTCCAGTTCACTTTCCAAAAAGACAAATTTTCAAGAAAAAAGAGTTGAATTTTCATCCAAAAGGATTTCAATAGACTTTCCTACAGAAAAATAAAAATTTTAAACAAAAAGTAAATTTTCTAGGAAATGGTTGAATTTTTAACAAAACAGTTGCATTTTTGTCCAAGAAAGATGCAATATTTCTACTAAAAAAAAAGATGAACTTTTAAATTAAAAAGACAAATTTTCAGAAAAAATATTCTTCATCTAAAAAATATTTCAGTTGACTTACCAGCAACAAAATATGAATTTTAAACAAAAGGTTATATTATATTAAAAGAGTTGAATTTTTAACCCAAAAAGACGAATTTTTAACAAAACAGTTGAATTTGCAAAAAAATGGTGTCTTTCTAAAAAAATTGTTAAATTTTCAACCAAATAATAAAATTTATAACTAAAAATATAATCTTCAGGAGAAAGTTTTTGCGAATTTGCAAAAATTACGTACATGATTGAAGGACCTCC